>CM068830.1:9755408-10355408 GCA_028554795.2 Sinohyriopsis cumingii
TCTTGGTTACCCAAAACATGTTGTACAGACACTTGTTTATATTTCACTTTGATCGCTTTGCTGTGTTTTATATTCCTGTACATCACTATTTGGGTTGTATGTATTTTTGTCTTTCGTGTTCATATTTGAAACATTCAATAAACGTGTTCTGAAAAAGTATATAAACTCTTGTCTTGTTTGTTTTTCGTGTCACAAGTGACATTTCTCATACCATGGCTACCTCTGCTGTCTCTGCTCCCTCTTCCTCTACTGTCAAAGTCATCGACGAACACTTAGATCGTGCCAGTTGGGAGGCTTTGTATCTTCGCCATCCCTTTAACATGCTCATTGCTGGACCTAGCGGTTCAGGCAAAACCGAATTCGTCAAACGTTTGATCGAACATAAACATCATTTGATCGATCGGCCCCCTCAACGGATCGTGTGGTGTTACAAAGAGTGGCAATCGGCGTACAGCCTCTTGCGAGAAAGTCAAGGCGATTCCATCGTGTTTGTGGAAGGCATTCCTAAAGAAGACGACGGCATCGTCTCTGACTACCGTCTAACCCATTTGGTCATTTTCGACGACATGTTAGGAGAAGACGAAGAAGAAATTAAATTGTGGTTCACGCGCAAAGGGCATCACCGTAATGCCAGTGTCGTTTACATCACCCAAAATTTGTTTCAACAAAGTAAAGCCCATCGCACCATCAGTCTCAATGCGCATTACGTGGTCTTGTTTAAAAGCCCTCGAGATAAATCGCAAGTGCAAGTCTTAGCCAAACAGTTAGGAACGCCTTGGCTCACTCAGGCGTACGACGATGCCACTCAAACGCCACACGCCTATTTACTCGTCGATTTGAAACCTACGACCCCCGAGGATTTGCGATTTCGTACCCACTTGTTTCACCACTGGTGCCAAGACGGAGGGCCTGTCCTGTACACGTCTCCGTCCTCGACTTCATTTCACTCCCCATCAAAAAATCTATAAAAACCTCAGACCCTTTTTCGTCTGTCTCACACAGTGTGAACATGACGTCCCTTCAGTCGCATCTTCCCGTCAAATTGATTCGTGCCTTGTATGGCATCAGTCGAGAAAAAGATCCACAAACACGAGCCCGTGTCTTAGAAGCTAGTCTCAAAGAAGTCTTACGATGGTTCACGGTGACGGCACGTCAATTACTCCAAGGAATCATTCAGATTCCTCATCAAACCCAACGCTTTTTCGATCGAAACAAAGTCGCTTTGGTCCAACTGGCCGATCCCCGCATCGACACTCAAACCAAAAAACAAATCATTTTGAAACCTGGAGGGAGCGGTACTCTAGGAGGGGTCATCATTCGCTCACTCTTAAGATGGGATCCTAATGCCCCCAAAGTTATCCCTAAGACAAAAGTCCAACGAAGCCCCAAGAAGAAAAAGAAAAAGACCAAGTCCCCAAGAAGAACTTCTCCAGTGGCGGGACCCTCCTCTTACCAGACACCACCACCATCACCCCGGAAAAAGAAAAGAAGCCCCAAGAAAAAGAAACAGAGAAAAAGTCCTCAAAAAAAGAAAAGTCCACAGAAGAAAACTAGTCGCAAGAGAGGCACTGCGGCCAGGACGCAACCTTACACTCGCAAGCCACGACCTGCCACAACGTCTCCGGCAGCCTCACGTTTGTCCACTTCTCCGTTGATGTCACCAGGAACTGAAGAGTACTTGGAGACGTTGATTACACCAAG
Source organism: Sinohyriopsis cumingii (assembly GCA_028554795.2). Classification (NCBI taxonomy): domain Eukaryota; kingdom Metazoa; phylum Mollusca; class Bivalvia; order Unionida; family Unionidae; genus Sinohyriopsis; species Sinohyriopsis cumingii. The sequence continues at coordinate 9,757,110 of CM068830.1, forward strand.
AACTTCTCCGTTGATGACCCCCAAAAGAACTTCCCCAGTGGCAGGACCTTCCCATTTAGCGGCAGTGGCTGCTGCTCACAAAGTACCTTCTCCCAAAATCAAAGTTCAAGAAAGATCGGGCATGTTACAAAGTTTACTGGATTTGTCCAAGCAAGAACTGGCTCGATTTAGTCCGTTACGTACCCCTGCACGACGTGTCATGCCTGTCCTCAAACTGATAAAACGTAAAGACAATCAGTGGCGACGCGTTCCAGTATAAAAAAGGCCTGTGACCGAGTAGAGTATCAGTGTTTTTAGGTGCTCCTAAAGACTCAAAGATGTCACCCTCCAGAAAACCCCAAGGAAAGAAAAGGAAAGGACTACCACCACGTTTAGCCAAACATGGGGACCTGTTATCTGTCCTGTCCAAAGCTTCTCCACCCCTACGAAAAAAACTCATTCAAACGGCCTCCAAAGAGGTCATCGATACCGTGTGCGAATGTTGTTTGAACGTTTTGAAAGGCACGATCCCTTTGTCCAAACACCAGAAACAATGCTTAGGCAAACATCGTCACGTTCTTCGGAAAATGGTTCAAAAGAAAGTTCCCATTCGTCAGAAAAAGAAGATGTTGGTCCAACGTGGAGGCATTTTACCTCTCTTGTTAGGTCCCATACTGAAAGGAGTCTTGGGAACCATGTTGGGAGGACTGGTGGGAGCAAGATAAAAAGGCCTTCGGAAGTCCCAAGATCTCAGAATCGACCCCTGACAACCCCATGGAAGGACGAAAACTAGCTTTAGTGCCTTACAAACGATGGATGGAATACCATCGGTGGCAAGAACAACGCACCCCGCATTTACCTCCCAATCCCAATTTGAGCGAAATGTCCCAGTTACAACACGAATTGCAGTCCTTGATGGATCACCAAGATTTGTCCGAAACAGAAAAATCGCAAAAGTACGGTCAACTCTTGCAACGATTGCAACTCTTTCACCAGAAAGCTTTAGACGAAACAGCTCTACCCACTTTGAAAGATTTTAAGACCTTGATGAAAAGTCCAGCACCATCACCAGTACCAGTACCAGTTCCACCACTACCCGTGACCAAGACAGAAAAAGGAAAAGAAGAAGAAGAAGGATTTCAAACTCCACCAGAAAAAGTACGCAAGTTAACAACACCACCTACCTCCAGAATTGGATGGATTAAAAAGATGATGGCCACCCCTTCTTCCTCACAAGAGAAAAAGAAAGTGAAGACAGAAGTGAAGACAGAAGTGAAACAAGAACCGATATCCCCTGCTCAGACATCCTCCTCCTCTTCGACACCTATTGCCGGTCGCACACGCAAAGCCTTGCAATCCAAGAAAATACCCCAAGAGAAAAAGAGTAGCCTCTTCCAAGAGTGGGTGCCTTATTAACACACCAATTCACACAAAAAAATGGAAAAAGTCTTAGCCAGCATTTACTACGATCCCTCGCATCCTGCAGGTTACGCAGGAGTTCAAAAATTGTATCGTGCTGCCAAAACGCGACTGAAAAGTCTCCGTTTACCTCAAGTGCAACGATGGTTACAAGAACAAGCTACCTACACTTTACACAAACCCATTCGACGCAAGTTTGCCAGAAGTCGCACCCGAGTGGAAGGCATCGATCATCAATGGCAAGCCGATTTAGCCGATGTCTCTCATTTGGCCAGCTACAATCGTGGTTACAAATATTTGTTTTGTGTCATCGACGTCTTTTCCAAATTTGCCTGGGTCGTGCCTTTGACTTCCAAATCGAGCAGCGAGTTAGTGCGAGCCCTGCAACGGGTGTTGAAACAAAGCGGTCGTCGCCCTCTTCGATGGCAAACGGACAAAGGCACCGAATTTCTGAACCAAGCTTTCCAAAAAGAATTAAAGAAACGTGACATTCATTTTTTTACCACCGAGAATCCCGAAACCAAAGCCAGCATCGTGGAACGTTTTCAACGCACTTTGAAAGAACGCATGTGGAAATATTTTACGCATCACCACACTCTGAAGTACATCGACATCTTACCGCACCTGGTGCAAGCGTACAACCAATCTTACCATCGAAGCATCGGACGTGCCCCGCAAGACGTGACTCCCGACAACGAAGTGCTGGTGTTCGAGCGCCTGTTCGGTACGTCCCCGACGAGGGCTGTCCCCAAGAAAAGTGGAGAGTTGACCGTAGGAGATTGGGTGCGCATTGGCAAAACCAAACGCACTTTCGACAAAGGTTACTTACCTAACTGGACGACCGAACTGTTTCGCGTCACTGGACGAGTACATGGCCGTCATCCTGCCGTCTATAAATTGGAAGACATGAACGGAGAAGTACTCAAAGGAACGTTTTATTTGCCCGAGTTACAACGTGTCACCAAAAAAGAAGACGACGTGTACGACATCGAAAGCATTCTCGAACGCAGAACCCGTAAAGTGGGCAAACGACGTGTCAAAGAAGTCAAAGTACGTTGGAAAGGATATCCACCCAGTTTCGATTCTTGGATCGACGCTTCGCAAGTCATCGACTATAAAAAGAAGAAGTGACCATCATGCCCTTTCACACATCAGACGCAGCTACGTCGACCACTCCTTCTTCCCCTAGTTCTTCTGTGCAAGATTTACAAAAACAACCCTTGTGGGTGTGGTGTGGAGAACGTGTGCCTAAAACGCAAATCGTCTTTTTCTGCCAAATCTTCGTGGTGTATTGTGTCATCGGGGCAGCCATCGCCAATTTGAGTTTGCAACAAGGAGACAAACAATTGTGGACCATTTTATTGAGCAGTTGCATCGGCTACCTGCTTCCCAACCCCTCCCTGAAATTCTCCTCGAACGGGAACGTTGTGTCCAGTGCCAGTGCCAGTCACCACTCCAACATCCACAACCAGAACCCCATTTTGGGCGGAGACACGCCTCTGACATCCAGTAATATCCCCTCGGACAGCCACAGAACTCTGGAATTATGAGTCACCAAAACCAATTTTACTTAACCTTACCCAGTGACAGTTCCATGGAGGTGTTTCCCAACAACACGTTGTGCTGTTACACGGCCAAATTACCTCAAGCCATCCCCTTAGATCACGAAGCCCATTGGGAAGTGGCTTTGGTAGAAATGATTCACCCAACCCAAGTCCTCAATGTCATTCCACAGCAAAATTGGTTTAAGGTGGAAGTTCATGACAAACCATTGCAAGAGGAGTTAAATAAGATTGGCACATATACCAATAAAACCTATGATGACAAAACTCAAACGTGGACCTACAACTTGATCATTCCCGCAGGCTATTATTTCAGCGGTCAACATTTGGTCAGCACCATAGCCACCAGGTTTAATAGCGTGTTCCATAAAGCTTTGGGGAATGTCCAAAAAAGTGTCACCCTGGAATACCACAAAATAGCTCGTCGCTTTCTGATGAAATTTTCTGAGGGGTCCAAAAAATTCATGTCTTTCTTATTTTGTCCTGAATTGTTTGACATATTGGGCGGTGACACGGAGCTGAGGAAGACAGGAGAACAAAAAAAAAGCCCCGAATTAGCAGTCATTCATGACAACGACTCTTTTGCGAGGTATTTTCGTTTCCCGGTAGAACTGAACCAAGGACTGAATTTGATCTTTGTGTACTCCGATGTGGTGGAGTACAACGTGGTGGGACACACCTCCGTGCCGTTACTACGTGTCATTCCTTTCAAAGTGGATTCTGCCACAAACGCTGACGAGGAAGGTGGAAACACTTACCACGTCCACCGCGAATTTGTCCATCCTCACTATTTGCCGGTCAGCAAGTCGTATTTGGACACGGTCAACATTACTATAAAAGGAGATTTGGGACAAAATATTCCATTCACCAAAGGAAAAGTCACGGTGAAACTCCATTTTCGAAAACGGTTCTCTCACGAATCGTAAGCAAGTCATGTATCCAGTGTACCGAGGGGTGGCTCGACAGCGAGGACACGGTTTAGGAGACATGTTAAAATCGGCCTTTCGTTCGGTGGCCCCAGTGTTGAAACCGATGGTGACACGCGGATTGCACGCCTTGAAAGATGCGGCACTGACGCAAGGCAAAGAATTTCTCCAAAATGTCATCATCGACAAACAAAACCCTAAAGAAGCCTTCATGAGGGCAGGCAAAAATGTCTTGCTGCAAACGGGCAAAGACATTTTGGGCCGACGAGACACACCTATAAATGCCCTGCACGCTACCGAATCAGGCATTCAGCAAGGACAAGGCAGAAAGAGACGACGAAGAAAACACCCTTTCACTAGACTTCAAGCGAGAAAGGCCAAGAAAAGAAGAACCGTTCGAGACTTAGACGTTTTCGATTATTGAGACACAGAACAAAATGATGCACCGAGAATCTTGCGCTTGTTCCAAGACGGAACTGGATCTGTTTGCCATGCCCCCCACCATGATGACCATGCAAGAATCCCAATGGGTGGAATTTCATCCCGTCTCCTCATTGACCGATTCCGCTCCCATCGAGTTTGAAATCAAAGGACAGCCCGAAGATTACATCGATCTGAATAGCAGTTACTTGTACTTGAAAGTCCAAGTTCTAAAAAAAGATGATAAAGGAGTAGAAGACGATGATAATATAGCTCCCGTCAACAATTTCATGCATTCCTTGTTCAGCTCAGTGGATTTGTACTTGAATAACAAACTGGTCAGCAGCAGCATGGATACTTACCCTTACCGTGCCTACCTGGAAAATCTCTTGACGTACGGAACAGATGCCAAGACAAGTCATCTCAATGCCTGTGTGCTGTGGGTAGATGACACAGTGGGCAAGTTCGACGAAATAGATCCAAGCAATGAAGGCTTTGTGGCAAGAGAAAACAAAATCCTAGGTAAAAAGAGTTTAGAACTGATGGATCGTTTGCATTTGGACATGTGGTTGCAAGAGAAATATTTGCTGAACGGGGTCAATGTCCGCTTGAGACTGAATCGCAGCAGTGCCACTTTCCATTTGCAGGCTGCTGATCTTGCTAAGGCTCCTAAAAGCATAATCCAAGAAGCCAAACTCTACGTACGACGCGTAGAAGTGTTACCCAAAGTGGGTAACGACATCAGTCAAACGTTGAGCAGAACGACCGCCAAGTATCCCATACGACGTGTGGAAGTGAAAACCTTCACCATTTCTGCTGGACTGCAATCCATAACCGAAGATCATCTGTTTCAAGGACAGCTACCCAAGCGTTTAATCCTTGGTATGGTCTCGAATTCAGCCTTCAACGGAGCCATCAAAGAAAATCCTTTCAACTTTCAACACTTCAACGTGAAGAAAATCGAAGTCAGTCGGGATGGCAAGACCTTGTGTACCCGACCTTTCGAACCTGACTTTACCAACAACAATTACTTGAGATCGTACTTGTCCCTGTACGAAGCCACCGGTCAGTTAGGAACCAACACCAGTCACGGCATTGAGTACGACGATTATGACAAAGGCTATACTTTGTGGGCTTTCGATTTCACTCCAGACCAAGGCAGCGACGAGGGACATTTCCACCCTATAAAATCTGGCCAGATTCGTGTGGAACTTCAGTTTGCAGAAACACTGAAACAGACAGTGAACGTCATCCTGTATGCAGAATTCGATAATACCATAGAAATCAACAGTTTGAGAGAAGTCATTCTAGATTATTAGAAACCATGGAAGACTGTTATCCCTCTTTACCTAGTGGAGAAAGTTTGGAGATGGAATGTAAGGAGACTGTGGAAGGAGAAGAATCTCAAGACAAAGACGAAGAAGTTTTGATGAAGTCGAGATGGCCAGAACAAGAAGCCCATTTAGTCTCCTGTTTTGCCAAACACTTGGTCGACAAAATGACGGAATTGATCAAGAAAAATTGCTATGGATGTCAAAACGATCATCCCAGTCAAATTCAACACGATAAATGCCTGATGTTGAGTCAAGAAGAAAAATTGGACGAGTATCTGGATGAAGCTTGGAGTCTCATCTCGAACAAAGACGTGTTGCACCAGTGGTATAAAGACTTGCGTGAACATTCTTGTCCACCATTAACCACTCAAGAGATCCATCGTATCGAAGCTCTCCTGAATCAGAGTGAGGAAACAGAACGAATAACCGTTTATTCGTCAGACATTTTCAAGCAAAAAGTCAGGATCGAATTGACGACTTATTATTACCTGTGAAGAAGAAGAAAAAAACACACACAAATCAATGGATACCTGGGAACTTTATTACCTTTTGAACCACAGTTCGTATACAGCTTCTTGGAATCCCGTCGTCTGTGCTAAAGATGAACTCCCTCATCGCAAACCTAAAGACCATCAAGCTTACGTGATCAACACGGACGAAAGTCATCTCCCAGGAACCCACTGGGTAGCCGTCTACTTTCCTCAAGAAGGCTGTGTGGAATATTTCGATTCGTACGGATTGCCCCCTTTGGAAGACGATATCATCGACTTTATGAGAAGAAATGCTCAAACCACCCGATTCAATAACGTGAAATTACAAGGCACAGATTCGTTGGTGTGTGGACAGTACTGTGTGTATTTTCTGCATCATCGCAGCCTGGGCTATTCCTTAGAACATTTAGTGACTCATTTTGATCCTCGTTCTTCTGCTAGAAACGATGTGAAAGTAGATCGATGGTTTTGTGACCATTATGCTTATCTTTTGTCTCAAGCTAGGAAACGTAGTGTCCATCAATGGCCTAATGATTTCCAACAGTGGAAATCACAATTTCATTCACAACGTTGTCAGCCTTGTTTAAAGTAGATTGTATTTGAAGAAAAGAATGTTTGTTATTTGAAAAAAATTGTTTGATGTTATCATGTTGAATTATTGTTAAAAATGTTGTTGTTTAGTGTTAAGTGATTTTTTGAATAAAAAATGTTGTGTTTTGAAAAAAAATGCCTTTGTGGTTTGTTTAGCTATAAGAACGTTGGATTGATGCTCTTTCATTTCTTACTATCCCTCTCATGAACGTTACGGCTCGAAAACCGTGTGGGGGATGTTTTCCTTCACGTCCGCGCTTTCACTTTAAGAACCGGGTTGTTCCCAGTCTAGCCATCCATTGTCGACTCATCCTCCTAAGAAGATGTGCTCCAAACTAGCTAAGCTCAACGAAGCCTACGTGAATCTGCATAGGGTCAGACACAGTCTGATACCGAAACCAGAAGAAATAGAGAATGTGAGAATGTTAAAAATCACTGAAGACCTGATAGAAGAGCTCTTCAGAGAAGAAATGAACAGGGAGAAAGAAGAATGGACAGAGAAGTACAGACTTCAGAGACAGCAGCAACAGCAGCAACAACAGCAACAGCAGCAACAGCAGCAACCTGAAGCTGACAGAGGCTTTGTCGATTGTCGTATCGACACCAAAGAATTCTTCTTCTCTTTCCGAAGAAGCAGACCTATCGCCAGAAAGTCTATCCTCAGAGGACATCGCATTCTTAGAAACTAAAAAAGAATGCCATAGCAAAAAAAACAGCCCTTTTCAGGGCTACCCAATACTCTAGAAAAGAAATAACTATTAATTTGCCAATGTGTGTAAGTAGAGTAGTGTGAAAATAAACACTAACTCTTTCTTAAAAAATGTGAGGGTATGTGTTTGTGTGTTTGTAAGTGATAAAGTAGGTTGGTGTGGATAGTGGATTAAAATGATGTTTTTTGGGTTTTTGAGGTGTAGATTTGGGGTTAGATTGGATTGCTTTGCATATGTAAATAGTCTATTGAAGTGATTCATAAAAAATTTTATAATAGTGATGGGTAGCATAAAAAAGTGAGTGAGTGTTTCTTTTAGGTCCGCGCGTTGTTGTTTTTTTTTTTTTTTTTTTTGGTCATGATCTAGGTAAGATGAATTTTATGTTTTTAGGGGGATGTTTTCCTTCACGTCCGCGCTTTCAGTATAAATTGAAACTCGTTCGGCAGTCCAGCTACCCTTGTTGATTGATCAACACCAAAAATGAACACGAGACTGGAGAAACTGTTGGAACTTCATGTGCATCTGGAATATGCCAGGCGCATATTAAATGAACTGGCCGCTGAAGCCATTGTCGAGGAGGGAAGGATAAGAGAGGAGGAAAGAAGAAAAAAAGAAGAGGAGGAGAGAAGATATAAAGAAGAGGAGGAGGAAAAGGAGAGAAGAAAAAATTTCAGAATCCCAGAGAGTGAAAATTGGGATTCTGAAGCGACATATCCTGCCTCTGCTCTCTCCCCCCAAAAGGTAAAAAGTAACTGGGGGATAAGATGTGTATGTGGTGCCAGGCCTGGAAGGTGCCACCATTAACCAGGTGTCCATGAAGTTCCAAACAAAACAGCCCTTTTCAGGGCTACCCAATACTCTAGAAAAGAAATAACTATTAATTTGCCAATGTGTGTAGGTAGAGTAGTGTGAAAATAAACACTAACTCTTTATTAAGATATTGTGAGGGTATGTGTTTGTGTGTTTGTGTTTGTAAGAACTCAGGTATGTTTGTGTGAATAGTAGATTATGGGTTTTTTAGCAAATGTGGAGAGTATAGTTAGGGTTATATTATATGAAATGAGAAAGTAGGGGGATGTTTTCCTTCACGTACGCACGATGTTGGGTCATCATCTAGGTAAGATAAATTTTATGTTTTTAGGGGGGATGTTTTCCTTCACGTTCGCGCTTTTCGTATAAGAACCCACAGTATTAGTTGTTCAAACCATTCTGCAAAGAATACAAAGAAGATGGCGTCAAACCACCTTAACAAAATGGAAAAATTGCAAAACGTCATGGACAATTTAGGAATGTTTGAGCAAATGTTGGTTAACCTAAACGAGGATCACTACTCATATAGTCCCCATAGAGTGAAGATGGAGATAAATAATTTAAGAAAAATGAAGGTAATCATTAGTGATCTGTTGAAAGAAATCAAGGAGGAAAAGGAGGATGAAGAGGAAAGGATAAGGATGAGAGAATGGAATGAAAAAATTGAAAAAGAAGAAGAAAATGAAAAGAGGAAGAAAGAAGAGGAGGAAGAGAAGAAGAAAGAAGAGGAGAAGAAAAAAAAGAAAGAGAAGAAGAGTGTAGGAGATAAAATAAGAACTTGGTGGAGGAAAAGAAGAAATTAGAAGAAGAAGAAGAAAACCCAAAGGCCCTTTTCAGGGCCAGCCATATTTCTCGAAAAGAGATAGTCTTTGAATTGCCTACCCCTTTTTAAAATTTAAATTTAAATTTAAATTTAAAAAAACTTTTTTTTTAAAAAAAAAAAAAAAATCCCATGTTAAATTCCCCTTGTACGTAAAGTGACCCACGATTTATTCCCATGTTAATTCCCCTTGTACGTAAAGTGACCCACGATTTTTTGCCATGTTAAATTTCCATTGTACGTAAAGTGACCCAAGGTGTTTTTTAATGCTAATTCCCATTGTACGTAAAGTGACCCCATTCACTACTTACGAATGTTGTCTGGCCAGTTTGTTATAGTATGGGTATGTTTTACGGCCAGTTTGTTGCCATATTGTAGAGACACACCAGTGCCATTAGGCCAGTTTGATATGTTGCAGGGACACATCAACGCCATAATGCAAGTTTGGTACCTTGTATGGATATATCAGTGCCATTATGCAGTTTGATATCTTATACGGATATATCAGCTCAAATATGCCAGTTTGATATCTTTTACGGATATGTCAGTGCCATTAGGCCAGTTGGATATCCTGTACGGATACAACAGTGCCATTAGCAGAGATGCTTCCAGGCGCGCAAACTTTGTACGAATTTGCACACTTTGAAACCGGTGATGCGCGAGAACTCCCGCAAATTAGTTGAAAGTCACGCATATTAAAATATACTTTGAGCGAAAATTACAAAATGTTATTTCTTGTTTTCATAATTTACAAACAAGAAATAATAAATTTATAAATAAATTCAAAAGTAAGGGTATTTTTTATCACCAATCCTCGTCCATTCAAAAGTTTGCAGACTTAATTTAATACAAACGGACGCTTGGAAATTCTTCTAATTATTTATAACCGAAACCCGTGCCCAAGAGGGACTCTGTTTCCATGTGCGCATGCGCGAACTTTGGTCCATTTCCCGAAAGTAACATCAGTCATGGCGGAACGTAAAATCACTGAATATTTTCAACGTCTGGTTAGTGGTGGCGGAAATGTGGAAAGTGAATGGCAGAATGAAGAAAGTAGTGGCGTTTCTCACGAACTGGATGACGATATCTCAATATCAGATCATGCTGAGTTACACGTACCGCCAAAAAAAAATCAAAATGCGCAGCAAAGTTTCAGAATTCTTGGTTGTCGGACTACAAATGGTTACAGCAGGACTCCAACACAGGAGGTATGTTTTGTGATGTTTGAAAACGTTGTGGGAAAAGCAACCCTTTTGCATCAGAAATGCTATGTTTAAATTGTAGGCCATGAACTCTTACATGACACGCCGAGTCACATGACCCATGTGCAGGCATTACAGGTTAATGCAATCAAGTCCGACTTCAAAGCTGCTGCCTCCAAAGTTTTAAAAAGAGGGTGTGGAAAACCTAGTGCAGTTGTGTCTGCGGTGAGGACAGCGTATTTGACTGGAGCAGAGATATCCAAGAGAATTCTAGCTTGGGAAATAGTAAATAACAACCACAATGAACAATTTCCCAACTTGTTGAAACTGGCTAAGTTGGGTATGCATATGCCCCGCCAGACAGAATAGGGTGAAAGAGGATTCGCAGCACAAACCAACATTCACACACACAGCTTAGTAACATAACGAGCTCAGAAACAATAAACACTTTGATGCTTATTCACCTTGATTTTGATTGTTTCTTTCCCCCTCCCTTCCATTTTTTCAACTCCTTCCTTGCTTTGGCGCAAAGGGGGGGGGGATCCTGGAAGCATAACTGCATTAGGCCAGTTTGATATCCTGTAGGGATATAACGGTGCCATCAGGCCGAGATATGTCCACACGTAATATCAAGCCAGTTCTTTTTCCAGACTCTAAACAAAACACAAATGAAGTTTTATATCTATTACTTCAACCCTCGTTCCATTTTTTTAAGTTTGGTTTCATCCGTACAGCGTGAATTTATATTGGTATTGAATGCCAGATCAACAATATAAAATCAGATGGGTTTCCAATACAACATGCTATCAAGTCATATATTTTTCAAACGACACGGTCATAACTGAAAGCATGACCCTAAATTGTGCTATAAATTAAATAAAATCGTTACAAATGGAAACATTCCCTTCAACAACATTTCATGTCATTAGCGCCGTTGACTGGCATCTTAGGCAATTATGTGCACCTCGCTAATAAAAAGTTAGGTCTCAAATAATTAAATCCGCAGGAAAGGAAAAGAGCCATTATTACTGCCACAAATGGTCTGTTTATAATGCCAAGCAGTCGTTTCGTGCGATCTAAAGATAATGGTCTTCAGCCATGTCTAGACGGATTCTAGGTATATAATTACAAACAAGTCCATAGGTTATTCTAGGTATATAATTACAAACAAGTCCGTAGGTTATTCTTCAGACTTGGATTATATTGAACAAATATGTTCATGCCATCTTACTAACAATTATGCAGTGGAAACGGATCGACTATGCTGCTAAAAGAATATATAGCTTGATAAGCTACCAACTTTAGTACCTAATTTTATGACATTACGATTCCCAATGATTATAAAGAAAATTCAAGCCATTATTTGTGTACCTTTACTATTTCTCGCCTACTAATTAGATAATTTGGAACATTATCTCTTAAAATCCAGTGATTATAACAGTTACATATTTCAAGCTAGAATTTTCATGTTAAGGATAATCGGTTATCAAAGACTGGATTAGTTTGTTTATACAAACGGGGCGTAACTGATATTTTAACAGAGTTCAGCGTCCAAGCGATCTAAAATCACTTACAAATGTATAGTTTTGTGCAATTTGTGTTATCCTACACACACACACACATATATATATACACACGCACACACACACATACATACAAACGCACACACACATACACACACACACATATATACATATATATATATATATATATATATATATATATATATATATATATATATATATATATATATATATATATATATATATATATATTTGTGTGTGTGTGTGTTAGTACTACATACATTAATAATAACTTTGCCTTTAAATTGTTAGTACAAAGCGACTTGATATACCAATATCAATGGTAGATCAAACTGATTTATAACAACGCTTCAAAGGTGATGTGTTTTTAATGTATGTGGCATAAATATACAAAGGCCATGTTATTTTTAATATATATATATATATATATATATATATATATATATATATATATATATAAATTAACAATTACATGGCTTTAGAAGTGTTGGTATAAAGCAATTTGATATACCAATACTATTGGTAATTTAAATTGTGATCTGCCCGTACCGCAATAATGCACATCAATAAACATCTTGGAAAATGTGTGCTGTTGGGTCTAATAATATAGATCAATTATGAATTTCCACTCATTAATCATTAGTGACGTATGAAAATAACAATCCCCATTTTCTAAATGAATTCAACATTGTACAAAATGTAATTTCAATCCCATCTTTTTCCGTTTCCCCTCCCCTCTCATGCACATGGAACAAAATATGCAGAAATCTGGAGTGAGAGAGAGAAAGAAACTGGCTGGATAAAAAACATTGAAAGTCAATTTATTTTTATTTATTTTTTTGGAGGGTGGTCTCACCTGTTTGATCTTTGCAGACCAGCTAGGAAGGCCCTCCTGCCCTACATGTCAATGGTTGCCATATGGTTTGTGTTGCTATAATGTATTAATTGTTTTATTATACAGGTTTGGGAACGTGTTATTAATTTGTCAATAAATTTTTGTCATAATATTTTTATATAAATATTTTTTTGTTTGATTATATTTTCTTTCATTTTAATTGTTTGTTCTTTTTGTTCTTTCCTTTGTTTTGTTTTTTTAAATTTTTCTTCATTCGAAACATTCATTAGTGTCTACCAGGTGTTATTTTTCCATTCTCGCTTCTTCTTCTTCTTTATGCAGTCTTCTTTTTTCTCCTCTCCTTTCTTTGTTTGATTCTCGAGTTTCTGCGTTTGTTGTTGCTGTTACTGATTTTCTTAAAATGTATTTCTTTTATTTTGCTCGCCTCTAGCAGTGCTCTCTTGTATCTTCCTTTTTCCAGTGTTAATTGTTGCTTCTTTGTTTTCTTTTACTGTTTTTTTTTCTATTGTTTTTGTTTTTGTTTTGGTTAGTGGATTTACTATTTGTGCTGGGATCGTTGTTGGTTGTACTAGGAGCATTGGTTCTGTTTTTCCTGTTGTTGTTAAGTGGTATTTGGGATATCTGTTGAGTCTTGTTTATTCGCTCATTTTGATACATTTCTTTTGTTTGTTTCTGTGCCAGTTCTTTCTGGTGATTTTGGTGATGTTGTTGTTCTTGTCGTTGTTGCTGTTGCTTTTGTCCTTATTGTTGCTGTTGATTTTCTGCCTTTGTTTTTGGAGTTGGTTTTTCTTGCTGCTGAAGTTGCCTGTTCTCAGTTACCATCCCTTGTCGGTTCTGTTGTTGTTTATGTTTTGTTGTTGTTGTTGTTGGTTCCTTTCTTGTGATTCTCTAATTTCTGTTTGTGCACCAAGTAACTTACAATATCTTTCTTCATAACCTTATGTTTACACTTCCATTAAGTGTTTATATAATCAATGATACAAAGTTGCAATTGCCGGTCGACACCGTAAGGTAAATGCCTTGGTTACAGGGCACACATATTTAATGTATTTAAGGCTTTGTTGATGTTCTTTGTTGTTTCTTAAACCTATTACAAGGTTCTAAGTATCGAATATTATTAATTATATATTAAAATATTCAAATTCCGCCCCCTCGCCCCCTCTCTCTTTCTGTTGACCGTCGCATCAAGATAAGGCCGAAAATCCATGAAAAGACAAGAATAGAGGATTTTTGCTTATTTAATACCACAACGTAGTACGACCTATGACGAAAGATGGTAAATGTGAACTCAAACCGACCAGTGAAAGAAAGAGATAGAGTGAAACAAATGTATGGTCATTAGTAATGTTAAATAAAGCAGAAAAATGACTTGGACCAACTTTAAATATATCACAATAGTTTAACTACCTCTTGTTTGTTTCGTCGTTTCGTTTGAATTATATTCAACGCTAATTTCCTTGCGCCTGTTCATCAATGCATTGAAGAACGTTCAGTATTCAAGAATCAATGTGTCTCTAGGCCACCTACTCCACTTTCTTCATTAAAACCCTCTTTCATGTATTAATACTAAGTGTAACTTACATTGATTTTGTCAATGTGAATAAAAATAGAAATTCAAAGATGAAACAATCCCCTTATCTATATGAAAAGAAGATTATGAATTGGCACAAAAAGACAGAACTACATTTGTAGCAGACAGGGATGTGAGTTCCTTCACCCAGTCAATACACAATTGCGTCTCGTCAATATAATTACGTTCAAATTGTAAATATATGTATAGTATGTAGGCTGTATCAATGATACACCACTCGTATAAAGTTTCCATGAAAAGGAAACTCGGGAAGCCCCGTTTTCTTTTAATGAAAAATTTATATATCTCGCGGTATATCATTGATACAGTGTACATTTTATATATATATATATATATATATATATATATATATATATATATATATATATATATATATATATATATATATATAATATATCCAGGTAAATGAATATCTCTAATGTTCTTCTAATTTGTATTTATGGCTTCAAATTGTAGTGAATAATTTTATTTAGATTTTGCCTATTTGACTAGGGTCTGTATTATGAATATTAAGAGGGTAAAATTACATAGGATTTATGAATAAAAATAAAATTATTAGTAAATATGTTGACCAGGTTCGGCCGTTTTCCTATTAGAATGGTTGGCTCCAGAAGAATTAAATAATTTCCTATAGGATGGGCTAGGCAACACGAATAGGTCTTTCAAAATATATTTTGAGTAGCATGAACTGTCACATGGGGTTTCGTTGTGAAATATAGTCATAATAGAAGGTGTATATAAGGAGAGAACTAAGCAATCAAAATTCATTCATACTGATGGAGTCGTTCTTATTTCGCGTGTTACTGTGTTGTAACATAAAGTCTGCAGACGTATTTTTTGTTGTACATAGACGTTATTTGAGAAGGAACATTTATTTGGAAATTTCAGTAAAAATAGTTATGGGCTCAATTTTATTTATTAAAAATATTATTCTTGGAACTATTTGAATTATTCAAAAAGTTTTGGACAACGATCATTGGCGGACCCCTACATTTACGGTTCTATTTATGATGCATACATTAAAAATAACATGTTTTTAAAGTGTTGGTATAAAGCAATTTCGTATACCAATACTATAGGTATATCAAATTGTGATCCGCCCATGGCACAATAATGCGCATATAAATATAATATTGAAACTGTGCTGCCAATTTTAGGCCATTTGATCAATGATAAAATTCTTTCCATTAATCATTATTGACGTATGGTAATAACGATAAAAATGTATTCATAATCCCGTTTTCTAAATCAATTTAATATGGTACATAATATCATCACACTCCTTCTGCTTTGCGTTTCACCTTCCTCTCTCATGCAGAAGGGACACATTACGCAGAAAAACAGAGTGAGAAAACAAAAAAAAAAAGAATTTGGGCTGGATGAAAACCTTGAAACTGAACTTGCATGAAGTAACCTACAATAAGATGGATCGTCGTAAGGTTATGTGTACAATATCTTTAGGATTTCTCTACTGTGTTTATGTAATCAATGATACAATAGTTGCAAATATCCTGTTGACAATATACGGTAAATTCATTGATTAGAAGGCAAACATACTGTAATGTATCGAATGTTTTACTGCTGTTGTTTTTGTTGTTTCTTAAATCTATTGTAATGTTCTAAGTATTATTGGTTAGGTCACTACATCGTAACACCGTGACACGTGCTTTGTACCAAATGTTTGCAGCAGTACAAAAAGTACGTTATATTTTGGAAGCGTGCCAGTGTAATATCTATATAATTACAAATCAAAATATCGCTTTATGTGATTCCGATTGGTAAAAAAAGGTCATGAAATTATTATGCAGTATCCTTATTACTGATTGGCTGCGATCGTGGGAAAACGTTGATTTAACCCCGACTTCTGGAATTTGTTGTTTTTAAAAGATTTTTGAATGAAATCACACACACACACACACACACACACACACACACACAAACAAACAAACAATCACACACAAGCAAGGTCAGGATTGTGTCTGCAGACTATACACACAAATACACTTATCCATCGTCCAACAAGAAAGATAAAGGTGGTTGGAAACATCGGCGGTTTTGTATGTTTGACGTCATAATGGATTTCCGCTATATTGTTTAAGACATCTTTTATTGCAGACACTCGCATATAACTTGTTTGAGCAGTCAACGTTTTGGGTTTTTCAAATTTTATTTTCGAATAGTTGTGCTTTTAATTTTGCTCTTCAATTTTCACTTTCTTAATTAGAATTTAAAATTTCATTTTTTAACTTTCATTTTCAAACTGATTTTCGAATTTTCTTTTTGCAAAATTCAGTTTGTACTTTCGTTTTCATGTTTACATATTTATCTTCATTTTCAGTTTTCATTATCAAAAGTTTGTTTCTCGTTTTTAATTCGGTTTACATATTTAGCCTATTATATTTATAAGTTTTATTGCCAGATATTTCCAGATATTTCCTAATGTTTATATGTTCGTTGTAAACTTTCATTTTCAGATATATGTTTATCAATTTTGTCATTGCATGATCAATTTTTGTTTGTATATTTGTTAAAATATATTTTTCTTCAAAATTTCACTTGCAGTTTATCGTTTTGAATATACCTTTGCAAATGAAGTTTCTCGATTATTTTTGCAAGTGTTTATTTGTACTTTTAATTTTTAATTTAACATTTTGAAATTTCATCATGTCCAATCTTTTGGTCAATTTTCCTTTTCTAATTTTCATTTTTAATTGTGATTTGCAATTTTCGGATGGAAAAACGTTGTAGTGCTAAAGCAGAGGAAAATAGTTAAGATGTTCGAGATTCGAGAAGGTAAAACATTAAGTAACATAGTCGTCTTTAGATATTAAACAAGACGAGAAACATGATGTTATGCATCGTGCATGAAATCTCGGTACTAGCACACAAAAAAATCTGTCTATTTGTAAAAAATGGTATGGATACATATACAGAAAATACCTACCAGCACATCTGTATTTTAAAGTTAATGATGTTGTGAGCGATACATACATGCACAACAAATTACACAATCGCATACATCACTTTCAAAAGAGATACTACTCATATGAAACAAAATCCAAATCCTATCACTCGAATTATCTCTCACATGATAGTATATAAGTGTGTTTGTGTGTATAGTTTACGTTAACAATGAGGTTGTTTTAAAGGTGGGAGGAATCATCTAATAAGACCACATGTGAGGCTCGGGAAGTTAGGTTCGAACTAATGAAACAAAACCGAACATTTGAAGATATTACAAGAGTTGTGTTAAAATGAACTTTTTACTTATCTCAGTTACAACGAGTGACTAAGAAAGACGACTTCGTGGGAGATATGGAAAGCATTGTCGTTTGAAAACATCGGCTGAAAAAAGTGAAATTTCGATGGAAAGGGTATCCACTCAGTTTCCCATCTGGAATAGCCTATTCTCAAGTCATAGATTATTAGTAAATGC
This sequence comes from Sinohyriopsis cumingii, assembly GCA_028554795.2. Classification (NCBI taxonomy): domain Eukaryota; kingdom Metazoa; phylum Mollusca; class Bivalvia; order Unionida; family Unionidae; genus Sinohyriopsis; species Sinohyriopsis cumingii. The sequence continues at coordinate 9,774,801 of CM068830.1, forward strand.
AGAAGTGATCGCCACGCCATTAAATACAACAGTTACCTCTCCGTTTGAGAGTTCAAGAACAACAAACACATCAATAACACTAACCATTGTGTGAGTGAACTTTGCGATGTGGGGGACGTTTCTATAAATTATAAATCGTCTTTTCCGCGAACTTTTAGTGGTTCATTGTGCTTTTGGAGGATCCATCGCAAAAGTGAGTTGACCAGATTGAGAGGTGTAACTGTGGACTATTTTACTCAGTAATTATAATGGTTGTATTATTTACAGTTCGTCGTTGAAATATTCCAACAGTAATAATAACAACAACAGTTTTGCCAACGACAGTCAAAACAAATGTTTTTCAATCAAACATCAAACTAGAATCCCTCCTCTGGAAGTCTTTTGGGGAAATAATTTTCCTTCGACAATCAATTTTATTTAACATTAATTACTGACAGTTCTACTAATGTGTTTCCCAGCAACGCATTATGTCGTTTCACAGACAAATTACATCAAGCTGTACAATTTAATCAGGAAACCCATTGGGAAGCTACCTTTTAGAATTCATCTAACCGACTTAATTAAGAACGTAGCTGGAGATCGAAAATATTTCCTGGTCTAAAAATTAAATGACCAAGTTGAAGAACACTTGGATAGAAAGAGGTCCACTAATTAGTGTTTGTGTTTTTGTGTGTGTTTGTATAGTAATTTTTAAGCTGGATTGTATACGTGGTGTGTTGGGAAGTATATGCGATGTGTCGGATTGTAAAGGTGTGTGTTGGGATTGTAGATCAGACTTTTAACATTACCATTCTTTTTTGAGGCAATACATTCTAACTCTCTATAGCGTGACAGGAACTCAAGGGTAATGTTACGTTCAACTCATATACTATAAAATTTCGATTCTTTTTTAGACTATAGTATAAATTCTGTGCTAACCTTGCACACCTTCGAAGTAATATTAGTTCTCGTTAGAGGCCGATTCCACACAACTAATTTGATGAAATATTTTAAATAATCTCTATGAAACATTTGTCGTATTCAAATACAATATACTCGTATTTAGACAGAAAATGTTCTGCTTATATAGCGGTATGAAAAACATATAAAGCATTTACTGTTTATTTTTCAAATCCTCTGAATGTTCTTATGTTTCTGTAGCTGAATGTTTTCCAATTATTCTTTGATTGTTATACCAGGGTGACAGTTGTTCGGTGTCATAAGGAAAAGGATTTAAGGGGTTAACGCTTCAGAGCTTGCTTTGCGTAATACAAGATTTAATGACTCACAAAATATTTTACACATACAACATTGATGCATACATTTATTTCCGCTTGATTTCGATTTACGTAGTTATTGTTTTCTGAGTTTTAGTACACATAATTCATTCTTGTAATATATAATTTAGATTATATTCTCTTGCAATTGAGTCTCTGTTTATCCTACCCTCGTTACTCATTAAGTGTTTAGTATCAGTCCCCAAATACTCATCAATGCCGTATTGTGTATCTCTACGGTCTTTTGATTATATTCTAATCACAGCAGACCATCAAGGCACATTAAAACGATAAGCATTGCATACAATGTTTTGGAACTGATCGACGTTGCGTCGCATTACAAAATGTACATCATAAAATTCAATGCACATTGTTCGAGTAGTAAATAATGCAGATTAAATAACGCTGCAGCTCATAGATCTTGTATTAAGTAATGTAACTGGATATTCCTTCTGGCTGGAATAACAAGTCTCTTTTACAGAGTATGGAAAATGGCCTGGGGAAATTGATTTGCTAATGTACAGTATTAAGGTGTGCGAAACATTTATCGTGATTACATAATTATTAAATGCCCTGGAAACGTCTTGTCAGCAAAGCATGAATCGATTCAAAAGACCTGATTTAGAAGAGTTTCTGCAAGCACTCTCAAGAAAATGCGCAATGAATTAAGATACCTGCGACACTAACAAAACGTATATTGTCAAAAATTTGTTTACTTAATGACATACATATTTTACGTGTATCAAGGAAGCGTAAATAAAATGGAAAATATAAAGCGAAAGATTTAGGAGAAGCAATATCGAGTGGTCTATCATATGAATCGATTATCTGTTGAAAATATTTTACGGTATTGAATTCACATGTAACTTCATACTGAACTCATATGTGCCCAATAGTTTATTAGGAACTACTTAGTAAACAAACCATGTACACTCTCGTAGTAGACGCTTAACGTTTTGGTTGATTAAATTTGCTCTTGAATGAATTAAAGCAGATGTTTAGTGGACTGCCACATACCAGCTGCTTTGGAACATTACGCGTTAGCTTTTTTAATACAATCTTTGGATTTATGATAGCTATAGACATCAGAGAGGGTCCTTACAAATAACATGCAAGTGACAAGACATAAAATGTCTTCTTTAGGTGGTAATACGAATGCCTAAAATTATACTTACAGCTTTACAGCCTATATTTCCTCAAAATGTACTTTCTTAGCTTTGTAAGTCCGAATTACATGAGCCATGTCATGGGTTCTCTAGCTTGATTACACATTTCGAAATTGTACTGTAATTTAGACTTTATTCCATGTGCAATTACATCCTCCTTACTGCACTCAAAATGAAATAAACATTATATTCCATAGCGTCGTTTTGATAATTACAATTGAAAGGCTTCATATTTTCCTATATTACGATTTCAAGCATTCAATAACAGAACAGAAACACACTTGCAGATGTCAACACGGTTCTCCCCCGCTGCTTCAACCCGATGTATTTCATGCAGAATTGGCACAGATTCTCCATTCTATAATCAAGAAAGTTCGTAGAATTGACAAAAATACCAAAATCGATATATTCCAGATCAAATGGAAAAGTTGTTGCAATCGCATTCATTCACAACATGATCCAAATTTCCATTTTAAGTATACAGAAAAGCAATTTCTTTCGAAAGTTATATCTAGCGCGCGACTAAGTTCAAATTTATCTGGGCGGAGTTATGTGCACATTAATAATGTTGTTGTGTAATGGGGAATCTGCACTTGTGTATTAATTAAAATTCATACATATATTATTCAGTTACTTTGTTTATTGTATTTTCGTTTATATAATTATGCCTTTGGTAGAATAAGAAAATAAGCATATAACAAAAAGTTTACTGCATTTGTGTGTGGAAATATGAACACACAAGGTCGTCTAATATATCCATCCGAAAAACTTGTTCATTTTTCCCATACAAATGCAGTAAGCTATAATAACTTAATAAATCCAACTCGACCATAAGCTAATAATTCATAAGTGCCTTTGAATCATTAATTGAAATATGCTTACATTTTTATCGCACTGAACTTCTTCATTGTCATTTGATATCAAGAAAGTCAATTCCAATAATGCAGATGCATAATCAATCGGTTCAATGTTTGTGAAAAACACCATCGTATCACAAGTGACGCATATACTTCAACTTCAATGAAAAAGATTCCGTAACATGTCAAGATGTGTTGTTACATTTTCTTTTACAATAAACAAGATGGAAGTAGGTATTAAAAATACGTTCAGGCTGTATGATCTTAACTGAGTGCGAAAATAATCGAAAGAAAAACAAGTTATTAAACTTAATAATTATATTTATTTATATAAGTTAAAAGCGCCAATTTAAGACGAATTGCAATATTGTGAATTTAATCCCAAATAACCCTAGATGCTCTACTACAAGTTTAAAAGTATGTATACGGTTCTGAACGAATTACAGTGTTAAATGATCTGAAGTACCTATAGTTTTGCATATGTTAATGTAACAAATATCTTCACGTATTAACATATGTTAATGTAACAGATATCTTCACGTATTAACATATGTTGATGTAACAAATATCTTCACGTATTAACATATGTTGATGTAACAAATATCTTCACGTATTAACATATGTTGATGTAACAAATATCTTCACGTATTAACATATGTTGATGTAACAAATATCTTCACGTATTAACATATGTTGATGTAACAAATATCTTCACGTATTAAAATATGTTGATGTAACAAATATCTTCACGTATTAACATTACAATCCAGAACAACTGTGAATTAATTCGCAATGACTATGTACATTTTTTTAATAGATAAAACGTCAATGAATACTTGTATTTCCAATGCATAACTTAAGGAAATCATATCTTAACACAACAGTAAATCATTGCACAGGCTGAACTGAAAAGAGAAATTAATCATTTTGTTTGCCTATTCTTATATAGAGACTTCACTTCCCATTTTCGCTTCCAGAACATTCTAAGTTTGTAAGTTCGTAAATTAGGCTCAATGGTGAATAAACTATCAATAAACAAGTAATTTATAATTGAAAAGCATGATAAAACTTACGTACGCACAAAAATATATCCTAGACTTGTCAAAAGTCAAACACACAATATAAAAGAAATATGTAGAATGTTAAATATTAATGTAACACTTAGAATTTCACTAGGGCCGTACAGTCCAATACACACTACTATTTTGCAGCGCCCTAGGGAAGGTTAGATTCTGGCCCCCCCCCCTTCCCCCCCCCCCCCCCGGCAAACTGAAGGTTTCGTATAGGCGTGCTTGCATGGAAAAACTCGTGGCCTATAAAAACATAATTACGTCCTGAAAGTTTCGTATAAGCGCGATTTTCACTCACTCATTTTGCTCGTTCTGGTCAGCCTGGTGTTTCGGTCAGACTGAATCTACCCGATTATTTGTCCCTGTATGAAATAAAACAGGATTAAAAACGACCCTCTATAAAACTGAAATTTATTTATTTATTTTTCAAAACTGTTGTTGATTTGGAGAAATGCGTCCCCTGAAATCAGCGCCCGAGGCGGCTGCCTAGTTTGCCTATATGGTAGCGCCGGCCCTGATTGTGGAAATACTATATTTAACACCGAATAGGATATATCCTGATTAGAGGTGTATTTCTGATCACATCGTCATCGTCTGTCCATTCCCCATTCAACGTTTCTGTTTTGCGAGGCTTGATTTCGTTCTCACACATGTATCATATATTTCCTGAATCAAACTGTGTTTAATGTTCCACTGTGAATAATATCGGCTCTGCACTTATCGGTCTTAAATATTCGTATATTAGTTATACGATTTCACTCATACATGGTAAAATACTTAAATACCAGTTGTCCTTCTGTAAGCAATAGGTTTATATATCTTTTATGATTGATATTAGATGCAAACTGATTCCCAATTGGATTGTGTTTCTCTGTTTCTTTGTAAAGTATATTTGGTACGGCACCCGTTGCTTTTCTTACGAGTATTTACTGTATTATCCTTCGAAGGGTTAGAACTCTTCCCGGACTTCAGCATTGTACTAGCTCGATTCTGTGCCTCCATTTAGATAGGATATTCAGCTGCATTAGTTTTGTACATTTGATCCGGCACGAAAACAGTTTCAAAGTCAAAATAAAAAACCTAATGAAGTTTTATTTCTTATCGATTGCTTCTTTAGTTTTTAGCTTATCATTTTTCAGGCATTATAATATTAGTAAACCATATATATATATTGTTGCTTAATCTTTAGTGCTATCATAATTTTATAGTGTAATGAAAACATTACAGTATTTTTTACAGGTTCATTTAGGATCCGACATGTCTACCTGTCGTCTGTAATTACACAATTTTTTAACAATCTTTTTTCGAAACATAATAGTGCCTTCCAATTGAGTAGTCATTTGATATAATATACTGAAATATAACTAACATGTAAGTATATTCCCGCCTCGATTTCATGCATTTTCATAGAATTTATGTTTCTGTCAGCTTTACTTACGACATCTCTCCCTCACTATATTTCAAACACATGTACAGACACACAATCTCCTAAATGTATGCTACAGTTGTAATATTTAGTTTAGTATGAACTGAAATCCATTGCCTCAATGTATTTGTGTATGTTATCTTTCTGCAGATATTTTGACACTGTACACACAAATATTATGTATGCAACTGCATTAAAATCTAAAATAATGTACGGCATTGCTAATTGTTTAGATGATGGTCTACAGATAGAAAATATGAATATAGTTACAAAATGTGAAGTACAAAACTAAATCCTACTGCATGACACTTTATTTATTTATACTTTATTCTGAGTGGCCTGGTAATTTAAGTGATTTTTAAATCTACCAATTAGAGAAAGTCTAGTGATTTGCACTTTTTACGTTTAATGTCGAGATTTTGAATAATAATCTGAGAACGAAAACAAATGAGTGGCTCAAATTTACCGCGTATATTCCATTTGTACGGAGGGACTGCTGAACAACTAACACACCAAATGAAAACGAATACAATAAATTAAAACTTTTAAGATAAAATTGTCATATATGAACTCAAATTCAACACTCAAACTCCTCCTTAGAAATCATTGTACGGCTTATGACACAACTATATTAGAACTGCAGATTTGATTTAATTCGATAAATATTTGAGACAGTTTCGTATTGGGATTAACATTAGCTTTTTTACTGTGACGGAGAAGAATATTAAATGTGATATATGCCTAAAGATATTGGATGGGGAAACCCCTGATTTATATGCGGTCAAAGAGAAAACAATAAATAATTACTAAGATTTCTTTACGACGATGCTCTAAATGCCGTCTCCGTTTAAAGGGAATAATTATATGATTCATATCTGCAACAAATTACGTCAAGTAATGTCTGGGCTGGCTTAAAAGCCGTCAGCCAACTGTCACGTCAAACGAAGAGCGTCATTTAAGGATTTAATAAGAAGACACACATAGCTGACAAGTGGTGGCATCCAGCACAAGATTTTGCAGAAAGTATCTGCCATACTGTAACAAACTGACATTATACGTCTATATCACCGGTTATGCTAAATCTAATAATTATAAAAGCTCTCAATCAAAATGGGTTATATTCGTATTTCTCAGAAAATCAAATGACACTGTGATCTTAAGAGTTGCCTTTTTCTGACCTGATACGTTGTACTAAGCATACCCTTCACGATAAAACATAACTTAGTAAAAACTACAACAACAACATAACAGATGGGGGAGATGGCACTTACCCAGATAGAATAAAGAGATCACATAAAAGGGTGTATGGTAATAGAGGTTATGATTTTCATATTCTTATGTTTTGCGTTATAAATCTAGTTAAATTGGATGGAATAAAGTAAATTCTTTCAAAATCGAATAGCGCTTGCAACAACATAATCTTAGCGTCAGACACGTTTGCCTTCCAGTTATGCGAAACGTGGATCGTCAACAGATAAGCGCAATTTCAAAACAGCAATTTCTCCCTTACTACTAGTTATTTAGCGTATTGTTATTCAGAGTTGCCGAACTACCTCTCTTGATTTTGTGCTTTTGTGTGGTTTTTGTTGGGTTTTTTGTGGTTGTTTTTTTCATTGTATTTCTTTTAAAATGTCTCTTTGAAGTAAAATGAAGTTTCAGATACCTATTAAAACGCAAAGATTATATATAAAAAATAAATAACTTTATTGCCGCGTAAATACGCATGTACACTTCTAAGAATAAAGTACGAAAACAATCCAAAACATTTAAAATACAAAAAGGCTAACCAAATTAGTGCATCTGTCTGAGCTTGACAAAGTGGAGCGTCGACCATAGAATTCCAACCAGACCATGGTAGCATTTATATATATATATATATATATATATATATATATATATATATATATATATATATATATATATATATATATATAAACAATGGTATGGTGCATAGATACCAAGCAAACGGAGACGAAATACACAAAGTATACAAAAACTCGAAAAAGGTGAATCCTAAGATTTTCATTAGCGACAAATAAAATGTACCGGAATTGAACAGAGAATAGCCTGCATTGTTATAATGGCGGAATTTAGTTAGTCCCACTAATATTTTATCAAGATAAATGCATGCACGGTTTTCAATGAAATTCAAAACAATTTCATATAAACAATTTAAACATACCCAAATATTTGTGCAAGGAAAGTTTTTGTAGTCAAGTAGGTACTATTTGTCTAACCAGAATAGGGGAAAATTGGACCTTAATGTTAAAATAGTGAGTTTGTACCCTGAGGACAATGGGAATTTAACATGGGGAAATTTAACATGGGTGGGACTATAGCTGGACAAAGGAAAGTTTAATATAAGTTGGGACTGAAAAGGGAGAAAAGATGTGAGCATAGGGATGTATAATGACATTGGATTCAGACTATACAGGGACAATAGGAATTGAACAGGGGTGGCCTCATGGTACTGGACACTGGCAACAATGTTAGAAAGTGTTGACCTCAATCTGGCGGAACAGTATGGCAAGGGGTTATTCTGACTATGCGCTGCTCTAGGTACAAATATATACATGCAAATAGACGTGGTTAGAAGCAGAGGTAGATAAATAGATCGTGGTCGCTGACAGAGGGAACAAGTAATCGTCTCTTCGCTTTGTCTCCGCATTCTATGCCAAGAGAGATTGGATGTTATGGATCTCCAGAGCAGTCAATGGAGGACTTGGATGATCTATATACTACTGATGCAACACTGGTTCTTCCGAAATGAGACCCCAAGTATCATCCAGATACTCATACGATTTTTCTTCTTGACTCATCATCAGAAATTTATCGTATTGAATTTGACTGGGATGATCGTTTTGACATCCACAACAATTTTTGTTGGTCAATGTTGTAATGGTTTTTGCCAGGTGTTTAGCGAAATAGGAAACTAAATGTTGTTCTTGTTCTGGCCATATGGACATGACCTTCACCTCTTTGTCTTTTTCTTTGGGTTCAGATTCCACAATATCCTCCCCTTCCATTTCCAAAGATTATCTACCATTCAAAGAGGAAAAAGAGTCTTCCATAGATTTTAATAGTCTAGAATGACTTCTATCAAACTGTTGATTTCTAGAGTGTTGTATAATTCGGCATAAAAGATAAGGTTCACTGTCTCGGTTAGAGCTTCTACAAACTGAAGTCCCACGCGCAGTTGCCCCATTATTTAAGGTGGAAATGTCCCTCCCTTGGTCTGGAGTGAATTCAAAGGTCCACAAAGCGTAGCCTCCTGCATAATCGTCGTACGAAATGCTGTGGTTGGTGTAGGTCCCTTGCTGTCCCGTGGCTTTGTACAGGGACAAGTACGATCTCAAGTAATTCTTCTGGGTAAAGTTAGGTTAGAAGGAACTTGTACACACGATCTTGGCATCGCAACTGACTTTGATCTTCGGCACTCCGTAGTGTTTAAACTCAAAAGGATTGGCAGTGACGGTTCCGTAGTGGACATGGTTGCTGACGATAACAATGATTAAACGTTTGGGTAACTGTCCTTAAAACAGATGATCTTCAATCTTGATTTGGAGTCCAGCAGCAATGGTGAAAGGTTTCAGTTCCACTCGTCGTATCAGATACTTGGCGTCGTTCTGCTCAAGGTGTGGCTGTTGTCGTTTCCACTTTAGGCACGTATAATCTGGCTTCTTGGATGATGGTTTTCTACTCGTTGGAATTGGCAATCAAATGTAAAACAATACCTCTACGATTCAACCGTTCAGCAAATACTTTTCGTGCAACCACATGTCCAAATACAAGCGATCCATCAGTTCTAAACTGTGTCCATGCAGGATTTAAATTCGACGGTTGTTAAGGCCCATATTGTGAGTACTGTCAGTTACTGTTAGGACTGTGTCGTTAAGCTTGTCCTCACCTGCTATGACAGGTTTCTATACGACGCAGTCATCGAGATGAGTGTTCTTGGCAACTTTTCGGTACGTCAAGAGATTTTCCAGGTACCTATGGTAAGAGTTCCTATCCATGCTGCTGCTGACTAATTTGCTATTCAAGTACAAATCCACTTTCCTGGAAAATGAAATGCACGATATTGATGATGGGAGCTACTCAAGCATGGCTTTGAGAGAGATTTCGTCCGTATTGATCACGTTGACTTTCAGGTACATGTAACTGCTATTCAGATTGATGTAAGCTTCAGGCTTTCCTTTGATTTCAGATTTGAAGGGGATTTAGGTCGTCAACTATGAGACAGATGAAATTCTACCTATTGGGTTTTTTGCATCTTCATCAAAGTGGGTGGCATGGCAACATATCCAGTTCAGACTTGGAACTGTTCTCAAGACTCTCGGCGTATTAATATTTCTCTCTATTATAAAATAATCAAAATCGCATACTTCTCGAACGATTATCATTTTTGGTCTTTCTAGCTCAGGGTGTGTGAAGTCCTCTTGAGGGGTTCCTTTGTCGTTTCTTACTGCCTTGTCCATGCTGTGGCGTTAGGGAAATGGGTATGCCTGACTGGGCAGCGTACAGGGCACTTATAGCTGTTTTTGCCAGTCTGAAGCAACTTATTTTTGCCTACTTTCAGGAAAGCTTCTTTGGAATTTTGTTTGTAGATTCTGTAAAATGTTTTGCCGTATGTCGAACCGGAATCTTTCAATGCGTGCAATCCTCGTGTCACCATCGGTTACAAAACGGGAGCAACCGACCGAAAAGCATATTTCAGCAAATCTCTTAAACCATGTCCTCGCTGTCAAACGACTCCTCAGTACACAGCATAATGATTTCAAGACGTTAGAGACTCGTTTTCACAAATGGATTTTCACCGTAACTTTCCTTTTGGAAAATATAATATTTTGTCCCATATTTCCTTTTATAGCAATGGTTGACTCTATCGAAATACGACTTACAGACGATAAAATAGTGCGGATGTATAAACAATTTGCGGATACGTGATACATGTTTCCACCCTCCTTGTCATTGGTCGTGGCAGAATCTACTTTGAAAGGAATAACGGTGCACATGTGTCCCACCACGATGTACTCTTCCACATCAGGCTACACAATGATCAAATTTATTCCTTGGTTCAGTTCTACCGGATAACGACAAATCTTTGCAAAGGTCAAGTTGTTGGCAATGGGTGGTATGCATTTACCCATGATGATCTTGAGGTCTCCACCCAAAATATACAACAATTCAGGACAAAATAAAATGGCCAACGTTTTTGCATCCGAAAATCTCACCAGAAGGCGACGAGCCACTTTATTGTACTAGAGGGTGACACTTTCTTTGGTTTCCTGCAAGATTATGCCAAAAATCGCACTGGATTCGGCAGCAATCGTATCCACCTGATGTGAACTGATAAAATTATAGCCTGCTGAAATTGTTCAACATATATATGTACCGTGGAGTATCGGGGGACACTTGTCGTTTTGTAAAGGCTTCGACAGTTTCGTTTTCATTCACGTTTTGTTGCATTTGGTCGCTCATAACTTCGAACTCAAAAGTGTTTTAATTTTCAGTAATGTTGTTGATTTGTGTAGAGTAAATCATTTCAACCAAAGCCACTTTCTAAGTGACTTCGCCATCCATTTAGATGGCTTGAGGCAATTTGTTTGCAAAACAGCACAAAGTATAGTGGGAAAACACATCTATGGAACTGTCATTTGGAAAAAGGTAAGTAAAATTGGTTATGTATAATTCCAGAGTTCTGCTATCAGACGAATCACCGCTCCAGTGGCCTAGTGGTTACAACGTCCGCCTCGGATGCGGAAGGTCGTGGGTTCGATCCCCAGTCGAGTCATACCAAAGACTTACTAAAATGATACTAACAGCTGCCTTGCTTGGCGTTCAGCATTAAGAGGTTAGTGTTCGGACTGATCGACCTGGTGTCATGACAGTGTGACTGGGTGCGACATCGTACTACATGTATGCGGTATGATGCCCCAGTGCGACATCACTATAAACTGGCATGATACAGACATTGTAGCGATCTGACTAAACAATTGTTAAGCTACGTTACAAATCCAACTTTCACACACACACACACACACACACACACACACACACTCAGAGGATTACTGGGGGTTAAAGGGTGTCTAAAAGAGAATTCTCGTTATTTTAGTGGTTACTGTTGGGAGGGTGACTGACGTTGGGCGCAAGACTGCCGTTGTTACCCTTAGTGCATTTCAGGGACGGATTGGGATGAAGTTGAAAGATGCAACTTCTCAGGGAAATGGTCCACATTTAGTTGTCACCTGGTTGCAAACTCAAATTGGCAATTACAACACTAATGACACAATACAGAACAATGATTCGGCAGAAAAAGACGATTTGTGTTTTAGGCACACGTTCTCCACACCAGACTCACAAGGGTTGTTTTTGTGGATCTTGCAGAGAATAACTCGGTGAAGGAGTGGTCACTGTGGTGGATGAGGCTGTGTTGAAGGGCATGGTGGTCACTTCTTTGTATAACCGATCACTTGCGAAGCGTCGATCCAAGAATCAAAACTCGGCCGATATCCTTTCCAATGTACTTCGACATCTTTATCACGACGTTTTCCCACATTACTGGTTCCTCGATACAGAATTATCTCGATATTGTACACTTCGTCTTCTGTTGTGGTCACGCGTTGTAACTTGTGCAAGTAGAACGTTCCTTTTAAGACTTCCTCGTTCATATCTCCAATTTTTGACGGTAGGATAACGGCCACGCACTCATCCAGTGACAAAACAATTTGATGGTCCAGTTGGGTAAGTAACCTTTGTCGAAAGGGTGGTCAGTTTTGAGAATGCGCACCCAAAATCTCGTCGTCAGTACTCCACCTTGCTTGTGGTCAATCACAATCGGGGACGTACTAAACAGGCGCTCAAAGACAGCCACTTCGTTGTCACGAGTCACTTCTTCCTGGGTACATCCGATTCTCCGATGATAAGATTGGTTGTACGCTTTTACCAGGTACAGTAAGACGTCAATGTACTTGAGAGGGTGTTGCGTGAAATATTTCCACATGCGTTATTTCAATGTGCGTTGAAAATGTTTCATTATGCAGGCTTTGGTTTTGGGATTATATGTAGTGTAAAAACTATCTCTCGTTTCTTTAATTGTTTTTGGAAAGCTTGGTTCAGAAATTCGGTGTCTTTGTCGGTTTGCCGTCGAAGAGGGTGACGACCACCAACGCCAGTTTTAGGGCTTGCATTAACTCAGTGCTCGATTTGGAAGTCAATGGTACGAGCCATGCAAATATGGAAAAGAGGTCGATGACACAAGCAAATAATTGTACCCACGATTTTTCGGTGACCATATGAAAGACATCGGCACTGATGATCGATACCATCCACTCGTGTGTGATTTCTGGAAAAGTTTTGTCGAATGAGTTTATATAAGGTGTAAGTGGGTTTGTTTTGTAACCATCGTTACACTTTAGGTAAACGGGTACATTTGGGTTTGGTTTTGACAGCACGATATAATTTCTGAACTCCTCCGCATTCCGCGGGATGGGATCAATCGTAGTTAGTGCTGCTAACGAATTCTCCAGCACGCCCTTTTTTAATAAGTCATCCAATGTATAATGATGATACTCTTTTCTTCGTGTTGTATTTTATTGGATTGTAATGACTTGCGTGTCGAACGAGCAAGAGGAGTAGAGGAGGATGTCTGAACAAGGATAATTAGTTCTTGTTAACTTCTGCTTTCACCTATCTTTCCTCTTCTGAGCTTTTTCTTAATTCAACCAATTTTTTTATTAATGGTTTTAACAGCGTACTTTTTCTAGAAGATTTTGAAACTATTCTTTTATTTAATCTGCCTTTGTCACTGGGGTGATGGTGGTGTTTTCATCAGGGTCTTAAAATCTTTTAGAATCGGTCTCGCTGTTTCGTCTAAAACGTCATGGTGAACTAGTTGAAGTCCTTGCAACACTCGACCGTACCGTTGCTATTTTACCGTTTCTGACAAATCGCTGCCATCCGTCAACTGGGACAACCCGGCCAAATGTGGATTGGGAGGTAAATGCGGGGTTCGTTATTCTTGCCAACGATGGAATTCCATCCATCGTTTGAAAGGCACTAAAGTCAGTTTTCGTCCAACGATCAGACTACAAAGTTCACCTCTCATATCTCTTGACCACAAACGTCTCTTTTATCTTTTTCATCCTTTTAATCTTTCACCTACGCCTTGTAATTCAACAGCTCCCACGAGTCTTGTAATCAGTGGTGCCTATGTGGTTTGTAGCACGGGTCTTAACAAAAGGTTCAGACATCTTGCGCGTTTCACTAACATCTTTTTCTTTTCACAAATGGTTTTTTTGGGGACCATCCGGCGAAGAACGTGTCTATGCTTGGCTAAGCAATCTTTCTGATGTTAAGACAAAGGTATCGTTCCTTTCAAGACATTTAGATAACATTCGCACATGGTATCGTGCACGTATTTGGTGGCTGTTTGAATGATTTGTTTTCGCGTGGGTGAAAATGCTTCAGACAGGACGGACAACACGTCCCAATGTTTGGCGAATGAGAAAAAAGTCCATTCCTTTTCTTTCCTTTGTGGGTAAAAGAGGGATGCCTTCTGTGGGGGGACATCTTTCCTTGTTCTGCAGTGCACACAAACAATACATTAACGTCGATGACTAACCACACGTCCTTTGATTTTATTTTTTAAAAAGTATTTTTGGAGGGGTTGGTCGGGGGTGTGATCATTCTGTTAGACTATCGCATCATTACCATAAAGAGACAATCCTCACCTTTGGTCGCTCCTCTTTTTCTTTTGACCACGGGGTCTTTTCTGCGGTAGACATTGATGCTTGGCTAAGCCTTTATTCGGATGCAGAGCCAAATGACGAGACTGTCCTTTACTTCTTCCTTTTCCTTGTTGGACAGGATAACGACGACTCTGCTGGTGTGCACTTGTCTTAGGTGACATCCTTTGGCTTTCAGAAGCACAAAAACGACGACACTCATCGTTTACTCCAGGTCTTTTTTATAGTAAAATTCGTCGCCACTGATTGTCTCCACGTCGTTTCACTTCATGACAAGCCTCAAGCGCCGTGGAAGGTTTCGCAATGGGCTAACTTGTGTTAGATAGTGCTTGAATAAATCCAGAAAAGTCTGTAACATACCCGATCTCTCTTGAACTTTGATGTTGGGCCCACTTATTTTGTTAGCAGTTGCCGCTGAGCATAAAGAGATGTATGTGACGGATTGAGGAGACGTTCCTGGAGACGCTGATTTCCACTTTTTTATCAAATGCGGAAGAACGGTTGTCAAGTTGGGTTTGAATGGCATCACTAGGAACGGAAAAGTGGAAGAACTGCAGGCTAATGTGGACACGATTACCGTCACCGCATGTCGCGGTTGGGGAATGTAAGGTTGCGTCTTAGCCGAAATGCCTCTCTTGCGGGTAGTAGCTGCTTTCTGTAGTCTTTTCTGTGGACATTTCTTTTTTCTGGTGACATTTCTTTTTTCTGGGGAGTTTCTTTTTTGGGGGCTGTGACCTTGTCTTGACACAATTGCTATTTTTCTTCTGGGTAAGTTTGAGTCGGAGTTGTTTCTTACCGATGACTCATGGGACATTGGGATATCGTTCAGTTGCGTCAAGGGTATTTTGTTTCTCTCAAAAAACGTTTGAGTTGATGAAGGATGTGACCGATGCCTTGAAATAATTGACGTGCTGTCACCGTAAACTAAAGTAAGGTTTCTTTGAGAATGCCTTCTAAGACACGAGCACGTATTTGTGGATTTTCGTTCGCGACATATGTAGTACAAGACACGAATCAATTTGACGGGAAAATGAGACTGGAGTGACGTTATGTTGACGATGTGTGTGACAGATTAAATAGCTCAGAGTCTTTTTTATATATTTTTAAGTCAAAGGGTAATTGTACACGACTGGCCCTCACTACGCCCACCAGATGATGGGGGTAGTGTTAAAGAGACGACAAAGATACAAGACTAGGAAGAGATAGAAGAGGCAGCAGAGGTAGCCATAGTGAAGGTTATGTCACGTTTGAAACAAACAGAGAAAAGACAAGAACTTTTTATATATTTTTAGGATAAGTTCATTCCAAAATGTTTAAAATGGAACACGAAAGACAAAAGCGCATAAGAGCCAAATGGTTCAGCACATCTGTAAAATACACGTTATAAAAGTGATTTTGTCGTGCGTATTTAAAGAAAACAGCATCAGGATTTTGTGGAATGTACTGTTCGTAAAGAGTCCACAAGGAATCGGCTGGTAAAGGAAATCCCAGAAGTCATCAAGACACGCACTACACGATGTCCCCAATTCAAAGGACAAAATTCTCTTTAAACATTTTGGTAATCCTCTGTAGTCTGAATTGTGTCAGTGACTTCCTTCCACTGTATTTGTTTTATCACTAATGATAAAGTTCATAGCATGGTAGCAACGTTTTATATCCTCTTTTATTGGAGGTAATAAATATACTTTTTGCACAGAACTGATCGTACTCCTGTGGCAAATCCAAATTGCTTAGTAACTAAATTGCTCACTACACGTTTCTCAGAAGTTACCTCTCCAACCAGGATCAATCCGTGTAAAAGAATTTGGTAATCTTCTAACTCTTCCTCCTGAATTCGTTGCAGCTTGGACAGTTCGCAAATAGAAAGAGTAGCATCCAAAACATACTGGTCCCTGAGTAATCTATCAATGTCTGACCACTGAAACGCTTTGATTAGAATATGTACTCTTATAGCATTCAGGTACCAGTGGTTCAAACGTAAATAATGTAATTGTACTTTGAGTTTCATTTATAGTTTGACAAACTATTCGTGACATCTTTCTTTCAACTCCACAGGCAAAGTACGAATGTTCTCATGCAATGTATCCATAAAGAGATTGTTGAGGTCCTACTAAGTAGGTTGCTACAGTGCGGAGACCATCGATTATATGTTCCATGTAAGCGGAATATTTCTGTTCCGACTCGTGAAGTGGCACACCACAATTGAAGCACTTGACTTTGTCACGTTCGCCCAAGTACACAAATCTGGCTCTGGCTAATTATTTGGGGGTAGGTCCTCTCATATATTTTGGCCACTTTCTTTGGAAGGTTTGGAAGCGATTTTGAAAGTAGCAGTTTTCAGACAAGCGACGGGTAACAAATATTCTTCCTTCACAGGCCCTTTTCTATGACAGGGTGTTAATACCCGAAATAGTTTGCTCAAACATTGATGACATCCGTACGGTGGTAGCACGGTATTATGACGTTGGGGATAAAAACGAGTAAGTGATAAGGTGTACTGTAACGAGGGGTATCGCTTTCGCATCCGTCAGGTTTGACAGGCACGTCACCACTTTCCATTGTATGTGTAGTAATAGTTAGTAGTCATTACGAAGCTCCCGTAATGATGTGCAGACTTGCTGAGGTCGCAGCGTACGAAATCTCAAGGCACAGCTTCGCAATGGACTTGGGAATGATTGAACTTGAACTGTGTCTATCTGAAAGGATGAAACTTTCTCGCTTGACGTTTGTAGTCACAATGAACTATCGGTCTTGGAAGTTTTTCCCTCTTTAACCTATTCTTAATGAAGTTTCGAGTTGGTAGATCTTTCTTTTTTATGCCTAGTTTTTCAAGTCTTCCTTTTCTTCTTCGATGGACAACGCTGCTATCCTCTCTTAAGCTACGATCACAAATGTACCACAGTGTGATGGTTGAAAAGGCCATAGAAAGGTGAGGACAGTGCGGCAACCATCGAGTATGTTCTGGAATTGAATCTTTATAACAACATCAGACCATAGCTGAAACACTGTACTTCGTATCCCAAGCAAATTACAGGTTCCCAGTAAACAAAGCTTTTTCTAGCTAATACATATGGAGTAGGAAATCCTTCCCTATCCTTATGTTATTGTTTACATGTTTCCAGTCGACTGGTGCAATCACAAAAGTCAGGCAAGAAGACAGGAAAATGGTACGGTTTGAACTTGGAGTTCGCAGTGAATCTCTGACTCCATTTGTTTTATACCAGTGATTTCCGTACTGTAAGGTGAACTAGCAAAACATACAATCTTGTTGTCAGGGTGCTCGTCTATCCAGGCTCCTAACGGTTTTCTTCGATATCAGGGTGACGGTGACCAAGGCGATTAATGTAGATGCAAATATCTGTGTTAATATACAGCACGCGAGCTCCTATTTGGTGTAAGGCTTAGTACAATTTTACGCGGAAAGGCAGTCACGTAGGCTGCAATAATGACATTTCCAAATGTGTCAGACTGTACAAACTCCAGTTCTCATTCGTAATTGACTAAACTCAAGTCTTCACTAAGGACGTCCGTGTGTTTTATGCATGTGGCTTTGTCGTGAATCAACTGGATGTAGAGGAAAGGTTCTGTCAAATATTCCATTTTGGGTAAACACGGTTGTTGTGCCATTTTTCCTACGAGCAGTTCAACATGACTTTGGCAAACGATCGAATTCCTTTGTTTTTCTCGATGAGGTCTAAAGTGATCCCTTCTTGCTCAAAGTATTTTTCTTTGAATTTCATTTGGTCATCGGAAGTGTGACAGCAGAAATGATAGCCACTGGAGTCTTGTTTCAGTTTCAGAAAATCATCCACGTAGTCTGAGCAAATGACTTTCTGAATCTCGTCACCCTTATAGTACTGTTCTGTCTTTGGAAAGTGATATATTTCGTACACTTCTAACAATTTGTATCCAAGGTCCAGAGTTTTAAACAATTCCACGCTGACCCATGTTCCTGTCAAGGCACGTTCGTCCTGAGTATGAAGACAAGGATGATCTTGGTTACATATTTCAGAAACAAATACCATACAAAGGAAACGCCAGTTTTCCCCGGCAATGGTGCGGTAAGACGGGATGGCATAGGTCCGTAGAATGCAAGACTTTGCACTTGATCAATCCTTCGCATGGAAGAATGTTGTCCTCGTCGATGTATTCTGTCAGCAATTGTGGTGGCCCTGCGGAAAGGAGACAATATCTGCACAGGTAAGGATACAACACAGGTCTAGGTATTTGATTTTTTCTCCTTTCTTCTCGTCGGCGTGGTAGATCAACCAGGTACCATTCTTCCGTCATCTATACAAGCCTTCCGGAGGGTTCAGAAGGTCCACGAACTTGTAACTTTCCACCATGCCTTTAAACTCGGGAATGGTTTCCAAACGGTGATTGTACTCGTTTTCCCACATCTCCAACAATTGGTATCCTTGCTGTTTTAACTTTAAGCGATGCTGACAAGTGGCCGCGTACAAGTCCTGCACAGTATGTTCTAAAAATTGATTTTGGACGTTCTGTGCTTTGTCCCGTATAGTATTTCAGAAATCATTGTCCATCGCATCATAAGAAATTGTGAGATATCACCTTGGAATAGCGATAGCAATCTTCGTAACGTTCGATATCCTCTGGACTCAACGTCTCGTCGATGTGGTGGGTCTAAGATCCATTGGTCAAAATCGGCCGGTGTGTTAGGTCCTCGAAAGATTTTTTCACGTCCTCCAACAATATTGCTACACTGTATGCAATGGTAATAGATAAGTTCTCGGATGCACTTCTCGCACGCTCGACGAGCCACGCAGGTATTAAGAATGTGAATGACGGTCTCCTGCATGCATTTGAGATCGACAAAAGATGAAATTCCATATCTTGTGGTCATCTTCCTCTCCATCCTCCTCCTTCTGTTAGGGTTGGTATTTTTGAATGCAGCATTCGTATTCCATGTCCACGATTTAGTGACAAATGTGGCATCGTTTCTTTCCTGGATAACTGTGCGCCTTGACATTATTGCTTCCATGTGTTGGCAAGCACTTTTTTCATGTAAACCTTGTGTCTTCAGATGTTGTTGGTGATATGTAGGGCTGACAAAGACGAGATGGCAGTCTGGGCAATGCTTTGGTTCTTGTCCTTCGTCAAGACAGGTTTTTTGAGTCCGAACATCCTGGACATTTTTATCCTCACTGCTTGTGTTGTTCTCGATTGTTATACCCATAGTCACATTTTTCACGGTAATAGCTGTATCCCAGGAATGCGGTGATGTTGGTAATGGCTTCAAAATGTTCGTCGTGATGATAGCCATGAATGCATTTTTAACAAGTCTATTATTTTGTTTTTAGTATGTTTTTAAGTGTGAAATATGGAAAGTTATTTTCAAATGTTAAATATGTCCTCGTTTTGTCAGACCTAAGAATACGAGATCGCGCATTATTCCATGCGAAGACCGGTATGATAAGCATAAAGAAAGTTTACTTGCAGCATGAGTAATGAGATTTTCGTAAGCTATAAAAAATAAAAGGAAATTGTATTATCTTTCCTGCATGTATGTTACATTTTAGTGAAGACCTGTTGACTATATAATGTTGTATGTTGTCGTCTTCCCGAAGTTATTGTCCTGTACTATCTTGACATCAGTGTTTCAGTGTGATTATGAATCGGACTTCATCACATACTGTACACACATTTCATTTATAACACATACAAATACACATATTTGCCCTTTTGATCTGAGTTAAGATTGACTTCAGGCAACTTTTTATTTACAGATTGAATGAACTCCTCACATCCCTCCCAACGAAATGTAGTTCATTGCCTTGTGTGGCTATTTGCAATTACCTTTGCATATTGATAGGTTGGTTGTTATCTTTTTTGAGTTTTATTTTTCTTCACATTGATTAAATCAATATAAGAACATTCATGAATTAAACACAAAAAAACAGTTTTAATAAAAAAGTTGAGAACTGCAAACACATGGTTAACTTAGCCACTCACATGAACGCTCAGCCATTCCCGTACCGGTGCATGTTAATTAGTGCGGAATAGAAACTAAGCAAAATTACGAACCAACAAGAGATAATCAAACTATTTTAATATATTTACTGTTGATATAAGTCTTTATTCCGCTTTAATAACATTACTTCCGGCCAAGAATTAAACACATCACAATATGTGAGCCACGTGACCGAGAAATATACCACATACTGTTGATACGCTGTTGCAACATTGTTTCGTTTGATTATCTAAACATTCTAGCTAAATTCCAAGGCAAGTTCCCACATTCCGTTACGACGAATCATATTCTTGTAGGTTACTTGATGTAAGTTCAATTTGAAGGTTTTCGTGCAGATAAAATTGTTCTTCTCTCTTACTGTAGATTTCTGCATAATTTGTCCTTTATGTATGAGAGGGTAGATGAACAGAAGGCAGAAAGAACTGCCATGGAATTGTGTACCATATTAAATTCATTTAAAAACCGGATATTGATAATAAATTGTATCGTTATTTTCATATGTCACTAACGATTAATGCGTGGAAATTCATCATTGATCTATATTCTTAGACTCGAAAGCACACAGTTGAAAGAAGTTATATATGCAAATTATTACTTCATAGGCAGATCACATTTTGATATGCCATTAATATTGGATATCAAATTGCTTTATGCCAACACTTTAAAGCCACGTTATTTTTTTATTGATTGGCGCTCGGCATTAAGAGGTTGGCGATAGGACTGGTTGGCCTGGTATTAGGATAATGTGACTGGATTGGACATGATACTACATATCTGTGGCATGATGCCCCAGTGCTAGACATCACTGTAAACTGCCACACTGCAGACATCGTACCGATATGACTTAAGACTGTTAAGGCTACATTATAAATTCAAATTTTACACAAACACACACACAGAATGACACAGGAAAGTCAACAGTAACTTTTTGTCAGATTTAATATAACCAGGATAAATTATTGATATAAAGTAAAAATTGATTTCTGCAACAATGTATAAAGCGTTAAAAAATTGATAAATAGTGAAGTCCAAGAAAAAATATTTCTTCCGGGGAGCAAAGAAGACATGCAACAACGTAAAATTCCTAATTTTAGCAATCATTGTTTCATGAATTTATTTGAAATTTTGTGAATTTTTGTTTTCTTATTTCAAAAGAGCTTTAGTTTTCCTGTACTAAGGAGGTGGCGTAAAAGTTTATTGTTTTTTATTGTTTCTTTAAAGGGAGGGGTTTGGGGCGAGTGAGAAGTACACTTTATAATTGAGATTTCAGACCCCTTAATCGCTCTTGGTTCTCAGGAGAAGCAATAAACACACACACACACACGAACACACACACATGGATACTGGCACCAAACAAATGGTTAAAGCAACACTAATATTTTGAACTGAATTGTGGCAGTGACGAATCCCAATTATTTTGGAAATAAAAGAAAATCCTATATATTTATTCGTGCGACAGCGGCTCCGTATGCCACAAGAACGGTCCACATGATATCTTAGGTCGGAGAATTGGAAACCATGGAAATTTAACATTAGCAATTGTAAATTGGCCAACAATGTGAATTTGACATTAGTCCATTTGCTTTGTAGACAAGTTGATGGATACTGGGATTATGTATGCTCCCCATGCTTAGTTATGTATGTACCCCATGCTTAGTTATGTATGTACCCCATGCTTAGTTATGTATGTACCCCATGCTTAGTTATGTATGTACCCAATGCTTAGTTATGTATGTACCCAATGCTTAGTTATGTATGTACCCCATGCTTAGTTATGTATGTACCCCATGCTAGATGCTCATCAAATAGCATCAATACAAGTGTACACACTTTCTCAAGTTGAATTTCCATGTTGTTTAGATATAGTTTAGGGAGTTCCATATGGGTGCTAATTTTAGAATAATGGTACTCTTATTGTTTTACCTGGTGCCATCCCCATCTATCGGTGCATCGACCAATCCAATTCAGTACTCCCTACAGCTCACTTCATAACAGCTTCACTGGATGTATAACCTGCTTTCCTGATTTTGCAGTCATCGGCAAACTGCAACAGGCCCAACATGTTCCAGGTCGTTAAGCATGGTGTTAAACAGAATGGAGCTCACTAGAGTGCCCTGTAAGGTTCCAGCTTTGATCTCGGGCACTTTGGAGAATTGGTCACCCGCAATGGTTCTAATTTATCGACCGGTTAGGAAATTCATTATCCATTTATAAATTTAACCTGAAAAAGAAGCAAAAGAAAGGTATAAGAAAAGAAGAACAACAGCTGTTTGAGAATTAGAAATCTGTTTTATCACTAAATGAGAAGAATAATTAAATGATGCATCTTAAAACGTGCGAATATTGTGAATTGTGCATGCTGTAACTTGATATATTTGCCATTCCATACATAATGATGAAGATGCACTAATCCCACAGGATAGAATATCATTCTTTTATGTCTTTGAATACCTCCGCACATATAAAATTTTAAATCAAAGGACAGACTAAAGATTACTTTAATCTTAAAAGAAATCACTTCACTTGTACGTCAGAGATCTCAAGGTGGACTACACAAAACTAGGCACAATGTCAGAGTAGCTCCCGTAAACAATTGCATGGATTCATTGTTCTGCGAGGTGGATTTGTAGATGAATAACAAAGTTGTCAACAGCAACATGCATACTTACTTTTACGGTGGTAAACGACATATTTCTCCAAGTAAAAGAGGCCAAGAACACACATCTGGATGTCTCCATGATAATGGAAACAGGACATATTAGATAGGTTCAAAGACAGAGAATTGATGGAAGATGACGATGCTTACAATGAACGTCCAAGATGGACACAGTTAAAAACTGATTTAACGTTTGCTTAGGACATGTGGTTGCAAGTCAAGTATTTGTTAAATGGAGTGGCTACACGCGTGAGATTGTGTCGAGGTAGTACAGCGTTTTATTTGATGGCCAATTATAACGAGTGCAAAAATAGATGAAACTATGCATTACAGGCGCCTTGTGGAAGCTTGAACTTAAGTAAGAAACGACAGTGGTCAAACTTTGAGCAGAATAAAAGCCAATTATTTGATACGACTTGTGGAAGTTAAATTCTTTGCCATTGCTTCTCGATTCCGAACCAAGATTGAAGATTATGATTTCCAAGGACAGCTACTCAATGTGCCCAGTGACATCGATAGTAATACAGCCCTGAACTCAAACACCTATCGAGATTCAACACATCATCCATGTCTAAGATAGAAGTTATTCAAGATGGCTAAAAATTGTTTATCAGACCTTTTCAGCATAACATAGACTTAAAAACGTACTTGAAATCTTACTTGACACCGTTTGAAGCATCAAGGAAGTTAGATACTAAAAGCAGCTACTGTATTTCGTGCGACGGTTGTACAGGTGGATATTCTTTGTGGTAATTTTGATTTCACACTAGACCAAGGCAAAGACAATAGACAAATGCACTTGTAAAAAAGGGTCACCATCATGTAACATTTCAGATTGCAGTAGCTCTGGTCAACACAGTGAACATTGTCCTGTAGAACTTGACAATATTCCCGACATCACCTATTTGAAAGATGTGATCCTAGACTATTAGAATAAACGATGGAACACGAAGAACCTCTGGAGATGGACGATGAGTATTGGGACGCATCATGAAATCCCATCTCAAAAAAAAAAAAGATTTAAGAAAGTGGCATGAAAATATGCGTGACAATTCATTACCTCCATCTACTTCTCTGGACAAGAAACGCATCGAAGCTATCTTGCAGCAGAGTACGGAGACAGCTTTTGATCTATCGAATTACTTGACATATTTTTAAAAATACGGATGTGAATTGTGAATCGTCATTACCAATGGAAAACAAAAAAGAACAAAAACTGATATCTTGATTGTTTGTATCTCTCTTGTGGATTAGATTCTTATTCTTTCTATTTTTAAATATATTGTTTTTTTTTAAATTAATAAATGTTGTCTTGATTTTGTATTGATTGAAAGCTAACTGGTATTCTCATGCTCTTTCAAAAGTCTCTCTATCGATGTTGGTCATTGAGAGAGAGGATAAGATGTGCAGTGTAAATTGGAAACAGAGGGTTTCACTTTCTCTTTCATGAAGAAGTGTTCACGTGGTGCGGTTAACCCCGTGGTGTGACATGGCCATTCTCCTAGATGTTAAACGCCAGAACCGCTCAACAAACAAAATGGCCCATACTTGTTCCACCCACATGTCTAGAAATAAAAAATACTAATTTGGCAAAATAATTTATGTGTTACGATTTTGTGCTTGTTTATCCCTTTGTCTTTCTCCACGAAAAAACTTAATAACCCCTTCCCTGATTAAATATGGGTGTGTATGCGTGTGTGTGCATATATAGATTGTTAGTGTGGCTATAGTAATGTGAATGTAAACGCTCTGTTACCCTTGTGCAAACATATGTAACTATCCGAAAAATGGTTTCTTTTAGTTTTCCGTACAATTTATGTGCCCGTTTGGTACTCTCTGTGGGTGGTATTTTCTGTAACGATGCTTTCCTTCACGTCCATACTTTAAGAAGTCATTGCGGCGCGTTCACCAGTTGCAATAATTAACATCATATAGACCTATCTCCTTGACTAACACTATATGCAAAGTCATAGAAACAATGATTAGGCACCACCTGGAACAAAAATACCGACTTAGTGAAAATCAAAGTGGATTTAGAACCAAACGCTCCACCATTGATCAGCTACTTCGACTATAAACCAGCATTAAACTTGCCTTCAATGCCAAACGGGAAAAAAGATTGAGCACTTAATTGCGGTATTCTTAGACCTCGAAAAAGCGTTTGATATGGTATAGACTAAAGGCCTCATCTCCAAACTCGATCAATTCGGCATAACAGGAAGAATGCACCGTTGGATCTCAAACTTCCTAACAGAGAGGCAAATCAAAACCAGAGTAGGCGATGCACTCTCCACGACTTAACACTCTGGAGAACCGAACTCTCTATGAAAGCGTAATAAGTCCAACACTGTTCAACGTCATGATCATTAACCTCTGCAACAATATTACCAACAAACTAGTCGAACTGTCCCAGTTTGCTGATGATAGTGGAAAATGGAAGGCAGGCAACCCCAACAGCCAAAACAAGATCAAGCAACTACAGCAAAGCCTAGACGCCATATGGGCAGACAACTATGGATTCAAAATATCTGATACTAAAACAGTAGCAATGCTTTTCAACCCAACAAATAGGAAACCTACTACACATCCAAAATACATCGATCCCATTCGTAAACGAAACACTTAATTGGAAAACGCACTTGACATCCCTAATCAAGAAATGCCAACAAGTCATCAACCTCAAAACAAATATCAAGGGGACAACGTGGGGAGTTGACCAACAAACGATGATCAGGCTCTACAAATCATTAATCAATGAAAGAAAGAAGGTAACACAGAATGAAGAAGGAGTAAAGAAGAAAACGGACAACGACTTTCAAATTACCAATTTATGAGTTTCTTCCTTTGGCTACTGAAGACATCTTTCGATAAAAACTTTATCCCCATAACCCTTACTCGATCTTTTGAATACCACAATCAAAAGTGAAAACCGAAAGTAAACACAGGGTGACCCAAACATGTATAGGGTGCCTGGCGTCCAGCTGATTGACAACATTTCGGAAAATCAAAAGCACACCATACTCACCAAATTCAAACTTTAATTAAAAAGAGTAATAAAATTACACAGCTCAAAGGATTAGGAAAATTAAACGAGTGGCTTACACACCGTTATAATAGATTTCTGTCCAGTAGTACAACTGGACTTTATTTGATCTTACGCGCTTTGCTGTTTCTTGGCGTACAGCTTTCACGTGGCGTTTCACGATCCGCGGACCCTTTGCCTCCTTTCCTCGGTCGGACATGTTCACGAATTAAAATGTGCGACATTCTCACATAAAAGCGGGATTGTAGTGGCTCCATTCCTACAATCCTGATCAATCGAAAATCTCGACCTTCGAGACTTAACCAGTCGCGAAAGCACTAGTTTGCGTAGGCGAATTAAATCCTTTAATTGATTGACTGATATGAATATCATTTGTTCAGTCAGCAGCGAACAGAGCAGCGAACAACCACGCATTTGAAATGGAGCTAGCGACGGGAATTATTCCTGCTCCAGCAAAGAGTGCACTAAGGGGTCTCGGCCTCATAGTAGCCTCATGCTGGAGCCTTAGACCGCAGGATAAACGTGCTTCTAATTTGGAAAAATAACGACAAAGAAGAAGAAATAGACGACAACATACTACCCAGAAGACATAGAGGAGGAAGAAGACGGCAACAGAGGGAGCGTGCTCCGCAGACCCAGACTAGCAGCCCACCCACTACGAACCACCAAAACAACCCCCAGCAGTCGACATGACCAACAATAAATACAGGGACCAGTACAACTGGACTTTATTTGAAGAAAAAAAATATAAGTCCTGGCATTTTAGAGCTATTAGTGCATGCTCTGTATAATAGTTGGTTGTAATAACTACGTGAAACTAAATCTGATTGACAGTTGAAAATTTCAGTTCTTACTCTTACTTGGAGGTATTAGGTATGTAAACTCGAATTTTATTGGAAGTTGAAACCCTTGGCTAGTTTTTCTACTTGGGCAAACTCAAATAAACTAACTATGTAAGGCTGCATCTGATTGGACACTGAATTATTTGGCTGGCAACTTGTAAAGTTCGAAATATTAACTCAATTTTGATTGGTAGTTTAATACTCTTGTAGAAATTTAACAAATAAGACTGAATCAATCTAATCTAGGGCTGAATTCACAACTAATAACTTAATTCTTTAGTTGGGAATATTTCGTGTTAACTATGGTTAGAAATGCTAATTGAATTTAATAAAACGCTCTTATTAGTTCGCGGATTGGAAATTGTTTGTTTGGGTTTGAGAGCCTATCCTAAATTTCTCTCCACTTTTGCCTCGTCCAGACAGACAAGTTAAGAAGTGTGACACTCACGCATAAATGTTGAACTATAGCGGCACCATTCCTACAGTTCCGACTAATAAAGAAACTCGACATTCGAGACGTAAGTAGTGAATAGGGTCACTTTAGCCTCAATGGGAATTAGCATTACAGAGACCCCTGGGTCGTTTTAGCCTCAATGGAAATTTAACATGGAGAAAAATCGTGGGTCGTTTTAGCCTCAAGGGGAATTTAACATGGAGAAATAGTCTTGGGTCGTTTTAGCCTCAAGGGGAATTTAACATGGGGAATAGAGTTTGGGCTTGTCTAGGGACAAGGGGAATTGAACATGGCATTTTTTTTAAAAAAAAATTTTAAATTTAAATTTAACTTTAAATTTAATAAAAAGGGGTAGGCAATTGAAAAGTCATTCTCTTTTCGAGAAATATGGGTGGCCCTGAAAAGGGCCTTTGGGTTTTTTTTTCTTCTTCTAGCTCCTTAACTTCTTCACCATCCTCTTATTTTTTCCATCATTCCTTTCTTCTTCTTCTTCTTCTTTTCTGTTTCCAGCATCCAGTGCGGGTGACCCATGGCTCGGAACTTCTCTTGGATTTTCATCCAATTATTGTTAAGCCACTCAAACTCTTCCTTTTGCTTTTTGTTTTCCACATCTTTTCTTTCTTCCCTCCATTTCTCTTTAATCTTCTATACTTCTTCCTCCATTACTTTTCTCATCAGATCTTCCCCTTTCTTCACCTTTTCCAATCCCCATTTTACATTTCTCCACTCTGTCCAGTACAATATTTTTTTCTAGGAAGCACCGGACTTTGATGACATGATCCAGTGCTTCCTTCAAACTTCCCACTCTGAAGTAAGGTGGGTTAATGAAGCCTCTTGACTTATTGACTTCTTCTTCAATCATCCCTGCTATGATATCTATTGCTGTCTTTAGGCCTTGAACTTGACTCGTTACAAAGTCTTTTATATCTCCATGCCTCCATTCCTCTTCTATTCTTCCTAAAACATATTCTACATCCATTATCCAGAAATAGATGTCTCTCAATAGATTAAATAGAACTGATACTTGAGTCATTTTGTCTCAGTTATTCCTTAGAATGGTTCCAACATCAAACTTTGTGGGTTCTTATAGTGAAAGCGCGGACGTGATGGAAAACATCCCCCTAAAAACATAAAATTGATCTTACCTAGATCATGACCAAATAACGCGCGGACGTGAAGGAAAACATCCCTTACTTTCTCATTTCATATAATAAAACCAAAACTATACTCTCCACATACGCTAAGAAACAATAAAGAAACTACTATTCACACAAACTTACGTCAACTGTTACAAACACAAACACACAAACACATACACTCGCACTATCAATAAAGAGTTAGTGTTTATATTCACACTACTCTACCTAAACACATTGGCAAATGGATGTTTATTTCTTTTCTAGAGTATTGGGTAGCCCTGAAAAGGGCTGGTTTTTTTTGTTTGGAACTTCATGGACACCTGGTTAATGGTGGCACCATCCAGGCCTGGCGCCACATACACATCTTGTCCCCCAGTTGCTTTTTACCTTTTGGGGGGAGAGAGCAGAGGCAGGATATGTGGCTTCAGAATCCCAATTTTCGCTCTCTGGGATTCTGAAAATTCGTCTTCTTCTCTCCTTTTCCTCCTCCTCCTCTTCTTTGTTTATTCTCTCCTCCTCTTTGTATCTTCTTTCCTCCTCTTCTTTATATCTTCTCTCCCCCTCTTCTTTGTTTCTTCTTTCCTCCTCCTCTCTCATCCTTCCTTCTTCCACAATGGCTTCCGCGGCCAGTTCGTTCAACAGGCGCCTGGCATATTCCAGATGCACATGAAGTTCCAACAGTTTCGCCAGTCTCGTGTTCATTTTTGGTGTTGATCAATCAACAAGGGTAGCTAGACTGCCGAGCGAGTTTCAATTTATACTGAAAGCGCGGACGTGATGGAAAACATCCCCTTAAAAACATAAAATTGATCTTACCTAGATCATGAACAAAGAAACAACGCGCGGACCTAAAAGAAACAGTTACTCACTTTTTTATGCTACCCATTCCTATTCTAAAATTTTTTTCATTAATCACTTCAATAGACTGTGGTTACGCAAAGCAATCCAATCTAACCCCAAATCAACACCTCAAACACCAAAAAAAGACATCATTTTAGTCTACTATCCATACCAACTTACGTGAGCACTTACAAACACATACCCTCACATTTTTTAAAAAAGAGTTAGTGTTTATATTTACACTACTCTACCTACACACATTGGCAAATTGATCGTTATTTCTTTTCTAGAGTATTGGGGTAGCCCTGAAAAGGGCTGTTTTTTTCTTTGCATGCGATGTCCTCTGAGGATAGACTTTCTGGCGATAGGTCTGCTTCTTCGGAAAGAGAAGAAGAACTCTTTGGTGTCGATACGACAATCGACAAAGCCTCTGTCAGCTTCAGGTTGCTGCTGCTGCTGTTGTTGTTGTTGTTGTTGCTGTTGCTGCTGCTTCTGCTGTCTCTGAAGTCTGTACTTCTCTGTCCATTCTTCTTTCTCCCTGTTCACTTCTTCTCTGAAGAGCTCTTCTATCAGGTCTTCAGTAACTTTTAGCATTCTCACATTCTCTATTTCTTCTGGCTTCGGTATCAGACTGTGTCTGACCCTATGCAAATTCACGTAGGTTTCGTTGAGCTTAGCTAGTTTGGAGCACATCTTCGTAGGAGGATGAGTCGACAATGGATGGTTAGACAGGAAACAACCCCCGGTTCTTAAAGTCAAAGCGCGGACGTGAAGGAAAACATCCCCCACACGGATTTCGAGTCTCAACGTTCAGTGAGTGTCATGAGAGGGATAGTAAGAAATGAAAGAGCATGAATCCAACATTCTTATAGCTAAACAAACCACAAAGGCATTTTTTTTTCAAAACACAACATTTTTTATTAAAAAATCTCTTAACACTAACCAACAACAACTCTAACATATTTTTTAACAATAATCCAACATTATAACATCAAACATTTTTCTTCAAATAACAAACATTTTTTCTCAATTCACACTCTACTTTAAACAGGGCTGACAACGTTGTGATTTCCACTGTTGGAAATCATTAGGACATTGATGGACACTACGTTTCCTAGCTTGAGACAAAAGATAAGCATAATGGTCACAAAACCATCGATCTACTTTCACATCATTTCTTGAAGAAGAACGAGGATCAAAATGAGTCACTAAATGTTCTAAGGAATAGCCCAGGCTGCGATGATGCAGAAAATACACACAGTACTGTCCACACACCAAAGAATCTGTGCCTTGTAATTTCACATTATTGAATCGGGTAGTCTGAGCATTTCTTCTCATAAAGTCGATGATATCGTCTTCCAAAGGGGGCAATCCGTACGAATCGAAATATTCCACACATCCTTCTTGAGGAAAGTAGACGGCTACCCAGTGGGTTCCTGGGAGATGACTGTCGTCCGTGTTGATCACGTAAGCTTGATGGTCTTGAGGTTTGCGATGAGGGAGTTCATCTTTAGCACAGACAACAGGATTCCAAGAAGCCGTATACGAACTGTGGTTGAAAAGGTAATAAAGTTCCCAGGTATCCATTGATTTGTCTGTGTGTTTTCTTCTTCACAGGTAATAATACGTCGTCAATTCGATCCTGACTTTTTGCTTGAAAATGTCTGACAAATAACCGTTTCTTCGTTTCGTCTCCTCACTCTGATTCAGGAGAGCTTCGATACGATGGATCTCTTGAGTGGTTAATGGTGGACAAGAATGTTCACGCAAGTCTTTATACCACTGATGCAACACGTCTTTGTCCGAGATGAGACTCCAAGCTTCGTCCAGATACTCGTCCAATTTTTCTTCTTGACTCAACATCAGGCATTTATCGTGTTGAATTTGACTGGGATGATCGTTTTGACATCCATAGCAATTTTTCTTGATCAATTCTGTCATTTTTTCGACCAAGTGTTTGGCAAAACAGGAGACTAAATGGGCTTCTTGTTCTGGCCATCTCGATTTCATCATGATCACTTCTTCTTCTTTTTCCACGGTCTCCTCACATTCCATCTCCAAAGTTTCTCTACTAGGTAAAGAGGGATAACAGTCTTCCATGGCTTCTAAAAATCTAGAATGACTTCTCTCAAACTGTTGATTTCTATGGTATTATCGAATTCTGCATACAGGATGACGTTCACTGTTGCTGGCAGTTCTTTTGCAAACTGAAGTTCCACACGAATCTGGCTAGATTTTATAGGGTGGAAATGTCCCTCGTCGCTGCCTTGGTCTGGAGTGAAATCGAAGGCCCACAAAGCATAGCCTCCTGCGTAATCTTCGTACGTAATGCCGTGACTGGTGTTGGTTCCTAACTGTCCGGTGGCTTCGTACAGGGACAAGTACGATCTCAAGTAATTCATCTTATTCACGTCGTCACTAAAGACAGGTTCGAAAGGTCGGGTACACAAGGTCTTGCCATCGCGACTGACTTCGACTTTCTTCACATAAAAGTGTTTAAACTCAAAAGGATTTTCAGCGAAGGCTCCGTTGAAGGCTGAATTCAGGACCATACCAAGGATTAAACGTTTGGGTAACTGTCCTTGGAATAGATGATCTTCGATCATGGAATGCTGTCCAGCAGGAATGGTGAACGTTTTCACTTCCACGCGTCGTATGGGATACTTGGCGGTCGTTCTGCTCAACGTTTGACTGATGTCATTTCCCACTTTAGGTAACACTTCCACGCGTCGTACGTGGAGTTTGGCCTCCTCGATTTTGCTTTTGGGATTGCCACCAGTAGTAGCATCATCATTAGCCAACAAATGGAAAGCGGCACTGCTGAGATTCAGTCTCAAGCGGACATTGACCCCGTTCAGCAAATATTTATCTTGCAACCACATGTCCAAATGCAAACGATCCATCAGTTCTAAACTCTTTCCATCTTTGATTTTGTTTCTTCGTTCTACAAATCCCTCATTGGTGGTTGTTTTTGTTTTGGGGTCAGGTTCAAGACCTGTTTTATCGAATTCGCCCGCTTTGTCAGGTTCCCACAGCACGCAGGCATTGAGATGAGTATCCATGGCATCTATTCCGTACGTGAAGAGACTTTCCAGGTAGGCACGGTAAGGGTAAGTATCCATGCTACTGCTGACTAGTTTGTTATTCAAGTACAAGTCCACTCCACTGAACAAGGAATGCATGAAATTGTTGACGGGAGCTACTTTCTCTTCGCCGCTTATAGAATCTCCTCCCTTATCTAGAACTTTGACTTTCAAGTACAAGTAACTGCTATTCAGATCGATGTAATCTTTGGGCTGTCCCTTGATTTCAAACTCGATGGGAGCGGAATCCGTCAATGAGGAGACGGGTGAAATTACACCCATTGGGATTCTTGCATGGTCATCATGGTGGGGGGCATGGCAAACAGATCCAGTTCCGTCTTGAAACAAGCGCAAGACTCTGGGTGCATCATTTTGCTCTGTTCTTTCTCAATAATCGAAAACGTCTAAGTCTCGAACGGTTCTTCTTTTCTTGGCCCTTCTAGCTTGAAGTCTGGTGAAAGGGTGTTTTCTTCGTCGTCTCTTTCTGCCTTGTCCTTGCTGAATGCCTGACTCGGTAGCGTGCAGGGCATTTATAGGTGTGTCTCGTCGGCCCAAAAGGTCTTTACCTGTTTGCAGCAAGACATTTTTGCCAGCCCTCATGAAGGCTTCTTTAGGGTTTTGTTTGTCGATGATGACATTTTGGAGAAATTCTTTGCCTTGCGTCAGTGCCGCATCTTTCAAGGCGTTCAATCCGCGTGTCACCATCGGTTTCAACACCGGGGCCACCGAACGAAAGGCCGATTTTAACATATCTCCTAAACCGTGTCCTCGCTGTCGAGCAACCCCTCGGTACACTGGATACATGACTTACGAGTCGTGAGAAAACCGTTTTCGAAAATGGAGTTTCACCATGACTTTTCCTTTGGTGAATGGAATATTTTGTCCCAGATCTCCTTTTATAGCAATGTTGACCGTGTCCAAATACGACATGCTGACGGGTAAATAATGAGGATGGACAAATTCGCGGTGGACGTGGTAAGTGTTCCCACCTTCCTCGTCAGCGGCCGTGGCAGAATTTACTTTGAAAGGAATGACACGCAGTAATGGTACGGAGGTGTGTCCCACCACGTTGTACTCCACCACATCGGAGTACACGAAGATCAAATTCAGTCCTTGGTTCAGTTCTACCGGGTAACGAAAATACCTTGCAAAATGCATGTTGTTGTCAATGTCTGCCATTTTAATTTTTTTGGTGTTCGTATCCGTGACCATTTTGAGGTCTCCACCCAAAATGTCATACAATTCAGGGCAAAATTTAATACGTATACTTCTTTCCTCACTTTCAAATTTGATGAGTAGACGGTGAGACAGTTTGTGGTACTCGATGGTGACACGTTTCCCTTCTTTGGTCAGAACTTTGTCAAAGGTTGCATAGAATTTGTCAGCGATGGCTTCCACCAGATGTTGAACACTAAAATAATGACCTGGGTTAATTTTAAAGCGATAAACGAAAAGAGGAGGAAAAGAAGAAGAGTCACTGCTGCGGGGTAATAGGTCCTTTGCAAGATGTGTGTTATGTTGAGGACTGCCCGTCATCTTTTGCTGCAGTGCTGGGTCCAGAATTTCGACGTCAAAAGTATTTTGAGTTTCAGAGATGTTTTTGATTTGTGTTGGGTGAATCATTTCTACCAAAGCCACTTCCCAATGGGCTTCATGATCTAAGGGGATGGCCTGAGGTAATTTGGGCGTGTAACAGCACACCGTGTTGTTGGGAAACACCTCCATGGAACTGTCACTGGGTAAGGTTAAGTAAAATTGGTTTTGGTGACTCATAATTCTAGAGTTCTGTGGCTGTCCGAGGGGTTACTGGACGTCAGAGGCGTGTCTCCGCCCAAAATTGGGTTCTGGTTGTGGTTGGACTGGTGACTGGCACTGGCACTGGACACAAAGTTCCCGTGGTTCCCGTTCGAGGAGAATTTCAGAGAGGGATTGGGAAGTAGGTACCCGATGCAACTGCTCAATAAAATGGTCCACAATTGTTTGTCTCCTTGTTGCAAACTCAAATTGGCAATGGCTGCCCCGATGACACAATACACCACGAAGATTTGGCAGAAAAAGACGATTTGAGTTTTAGGCACACGTTCTCCGCACCACACCCACAAGGGTTGTTTTTGTAAATCTTGAACAGAAGAACTAGGTGAAGAAGCAGTGGCCGACGTAGCTGCGTCTGTGTGAAAGGGCATGGTGGTCACTTCTTTTTACAGTCGATGACTTGCGAAGCGTCGATCCAAGAATCCAAACTGGGTGGATATCCTTTCCAACGTACTTTGACTTCTTTGACACGTCGTTTGCCCACTTTACGGGTTCTGCGTTCGAGAATGCTTTCGATGTCGTACACGTCGTCTTCTTTTTTGGTCACACGTTGTAACTCGGGCAAATAAAACGTTCCTTTGAGCACTTCTCCGTTCATGTCTTCCAATTTATAGACGGCAGGATGACGGCCATGCACTCGTCCAGTGACACGAAACAATTCGATCGTCCAGTTAGGTAAGTAACCTTTGTCGAAAGTGTGTTTGGTTTTGCCAATGCGCACCCAATCTCCTACGACCAACTCTCCACTTTTCTTGGGGACAGCCCTCGTCGGGGACGTACCAAATAGGCGCTCAAACACCAACACTTCGTTGTCGGGAGTCACGTCTTGCGGGGCACGTCCGATGCTTCGATGGTAAGATTGGTTGTACGCTTGCACCAGGTGAGGTAAGATGTCGATGTACTTCAGAGTGTGGTGATGCGTAAAATATTTCCACATGCGTTCTTTCAAAGTGCGTTGAAAACGTTCTACGATGCTGGCTTTGGTTTCGGGATTCTCGGTGGTAAAAAAATGAATGTCACGTTCTTTAATTCTTTTTGGAAAGCTTGGTTCAGAAATTCGGTGCCTTTGTCCGTTTGCCATCGAAGAGGGTGACGACCGCTTTGTTTCAGCACCCGTTGCAGGGATCGCACTAACTCGCTGCTCGATTTGGAAGTCAAGGGCACGACCCAGGCAAATTTGGAAAAGACGTCGATGGCACAAAAAAAATATTTGTAGCCACGATTGTAGCTGGCCAAATGAGAGACATCGGCTAAATCGGCTTGCCATTGATGATCGATGCCTTCCACTCGGGTGCGACTTCTGGCAAACTTGCGTCGAATGGGTTTGTGCAAAGTGTAGGTAGCTTGTTCTTGTAATCATCGTTGCACATGAGGTAAACGGAGACTTTTCAGTCGAGTTTTGGCAGCACGATACAATTTTTGAACTCCTGCGTAACCTGCAGGATGCGAGGGATCGTAGTAAATGCTGGCTAAGACTTTTTCCATTTTTTATTTTTTTGTGTTGGTTGGTGTGTTAATAAGGCACCCACTCTTGGAAGAGGCTACTCTTTTTCTCTTGGGGTATTTTCTTGGATTGCAATGCTTTGCGTGTGCGACCGGCAATAGGTGTTGAAGAGGAGGATGTCTGAGCGGGGGATATTGGTTCTTGTTTCACTTCTGTCTTCACTTCTGTCTTCACTTTCTTTTTCTCTTGTGATGAAGAAGGGGTGGCCGTCATCTTTTTAATCCCTCCAATTCTGGAGGTAGATGGTGTTGTTAACTTGCGTACTTTTTCTGGTGGAGTTTGAAACCCTTCTTCTTCTTTTTTTCCTTTTTCTGTCTTGGTCACTGGTAGTGGTGGGACTGGTACTGGTACTGGTGATGGTGCTGGACTTTTTATCAAGGTCTTAAAATCTTTCAAAGTGGGTAGAGCTGTTTCGTCTAAAGCTTTCTGGTGAAAGAGTTGCAGTCGTTGCAAGAGTCGACCGTACTTTTGCGATTTTTCTGTTTCGGACAAATCTTGGCGATCCATCAAGGACTGCAATTCGTGTTGTAACTGGGACATCTCGCTCAAATTGGGATTGGGAGGTAAATGCGGGGTGCGTTGTTCTTGCCACCGATGGTATTCCATCCATCGTTTGTAAGGCACTAAAGCTAGTTTTCGTCCTTCCATGGGGTTGTCAGGGGTCGATTCTGAGATCTTGGGACTTCCCAGGGCCTTTTTATCTTGCTCCCACCAGTCCTCCCAACATGGTTCCCAAGACTCCTTTCAGTATGGGGCCTAACAAGAGAGGCAAAATGCCTCCACGTTGGACTAACATCTTCTTCTTTTGACGAATGGGAATTTTCTTTCGAACCACTTGGCGAAGAGCGTGACGATGTTTGCTTAAGCATTGTTTCTGGTGTTTGGACAAAGGGATCGTGCCTTTCAAAACGTTCAAACAACATTCGCACACGGTATCGATGACCTCTTTGGAGGCTGATTGAATGAGTTTTTTCGTAGAGGTGAAGAAGCTTTGGACAGGACAGATAACATGTCCCCATGTTTGACTAAACGTGGTGGTAGTCCTTTTCTTTTCTTTCCTTTGGGTTTTCTGGAAGGTGACATCTTTGAGTCTTCAGGAGCACCAAAAAAACACTTATACCCCCGACTTGGTCACACACCTTTTTTATACTGGAACACGT
Source organism: Sinohyriopsis cumingii (assembly GCA_028554795.2). Classification (NCBI taxonomy): domain Eukaryota; kingdom Metazoa; phylum Mollusca; class Bivalvia; order Unionida; family Unionidae; genus Sinohyriopsis; species Sinohyriopsis cumingii. The sequence goes on from CM068830.1 coordinate 9,811,848, forward strand.
CGCCACTGATTGTCTTTACGTCGTATCAGTTTGAGGACAGGCATGACACGTCGTGCAGGGGTACGCAACGGACTAAATCGAGCCAGTTCTTGCTTGGACAAATCCAGTAAACTTTGTAACATGCCCGATCTTTCATGGACTTTGATTTTGGGAGAAGGTACTTTGTGAGCAGCAGCCACTGCCGCTAAATTAGAGGGTCCTGCCACTGGGGAAGTTCTTTTTGGGGTCATCAACGGAGATGTTCTTGGTGGGATCAACGTCTCCAAGCACTCTTCAGTTCTTGGTGTCACTAATGGAGAAGTGGATGAACGTGAGGCTGCCGGTGACCGTGTCACTGCCGTGGCAGGTCGTAGTTTGCGAGTGTAAAGTTGCGTCCTGGCCGAAGTGCCTCTCTTGCGACTAGTTTTCTTCTGTGGACTTTTCTTTTTCTTGGGGCTTATTTTCTTTTTCCGGGGTGGTGTCTGGTCAGAGGAGGGTCCCGACACTGGAGAGGTTCTTCTGTTTGGGGACCTGGTCTTTTTCTTATTCTTCTTGGGACTTCGTTGGATTTTTTTCTTGGGGATAACTTTGGGGGCATTAGGATCCCATCTTAAGAGTGAGCGAATGATGACCCCTCCTAGAGTACCGCTCCCTCCAGGTTTCAAAATGATTTGTTTTTTGGTTTGAGTGTCGATGCGGGGATCGGCCAGTTGGACCAAAGCGACTTTGTTTCGATCGAAAAAGCGTTTGGTTTGATGAGGAATCTGAATGATTCCTTGGAGTATTTGACATGCCGTCACCGTGAACCATCGTAAGACTTCTTTGAGACTAGCTTCTAAGACACGAGCTCGTGTTTGTGGATTTTTTTCTCGACTGATGCCATACAAGGCACGAATCAATTTGACGGGAAGATGCGACTGAAGGGACGTCATGTTCACACTGTGTGTGAGACAGACAAAAAGGGTCTGAGTTTTTTATAGATTTTTTATGGGGAGTGAAATGAAGTCGAGGACGGAGACGTGTACAGGACAGGCCCTCCGTCTTGGCACCAGTGGTGAAACAAGTGGGTACGAAATCGCAAATCCTCGGGGGTCGTAGATTTCAAATCGACGAGTAAATAGGCGTGTGGCGTTTGAGTGGCATCGTCGTATTCCTGAGTCAGCCAAGGCGTTCCTAACTGTTTGGCTAAGACTTGCACTTGTGATTTATCTCGAGGGCTTTTAAACAAGACCACGTAATGCGCATTGAGACTGATGGTGCGATGGGCTTTACTTTGTTGAAACAAATTTTGGGTGATGGAAACGACACTGGCATTACGGTGATGCCCTTTGCGCGTGAACCACAGTTTGATTTCTTCTTCGTCTTCTCCTAACATGTCGTCGAAAATGACCAAATGGGTTTGTCGAGAGTCAGATACGATGCTGTCGTCTTCTTTAGGAATGCCTTCCACAAACACGATGGAATCGCCTTGACTTTCTCGCAAGAGGCTGTACGCCGATTGCCACTCTTTGTAACACCACACGATCCGCTGAGGTGGCCGATCGATCAAATGATGTTTATGTTCGATCAAACGTTTGACGAATTCGGTTTTGCCTGAACCGCTAGGTCCAGCAATGAGCATGTTAAAAGGATGGCGAAGATACAAAGCCTCCCAACTGGCACGATCTAAGTGTTCGTCGATGACTTTGACAGTAGAGGAAGAGGGAGCAGAGACAGCAATGGTAGCCATAGTGAGAGAAATGTCACTTGTGACACGAAAACAAACAAGACAAGAGTTTATATACTTTTTCAGAACACGTTTATTGAATGTTTTTTTTTTCAAACATGAATACGAAAGACAAAAATACATAAAAGCCAAAGGCTTAAGTACAAGGATAAAAGGCACATGATAACCATTAACGTGGAATAAAAACAAGTGTCTGTACAACCACATGTTTTGGGTAATGTTCTGACCAGTTCTATAGTAGGGGGTAAGGTCACATAAGTGTCCTCCCGAAAGGGTCTTTCAGGAATGTCCACGACAGTCCCGTCCTGGGTGACGGGTTCTTCTGACACCGTCACTAACACGGGTTGAAAAGTAACTGTTTTCCTTGAACAACTCTCGTGCATACTGGGCCACTTCTTGGGTCCAAGCCTCAAAATCCCATTCTTTCCAGGCACGGACATCTGTCCAATGGGGATGTAAGTCACAAGCTACACACACATCGTCATACACGTCTTGGGTAGCTAAAAGTTGACGAATCTTTTTTTCCTGTTCAGGTCGAGAAGTATCCAGATGAAAACGTAAGGCTTTGATCAAAAGGAGTTTTTCCTGACCATTTAAGGCCATTGAGGTGGTAAGTACTGATCGTAAAGAGTCCACAAAGAATCGGCTGGTAAACGAAATCCCAGAAAACAAGTCATTAAGACACACACCACTTGTCGACCCAAATTGAATGGATACAGTTCTTGTAATAATCGATGGTAATGATCCACGGTTTGAATATGGTCATTGAGTTCCTTCCACGGAATCTTTTGGATTACATGCGATAAAAGTCGTGGCATGGCAGCCTGTTTTTATAGTCTCTTTGTTTCGGAAACAATACACGTACTTTCTAGCCAGACATCTTCGTTATCCAGTAGGGAATTTAAATGTTGCATACTGTAACCGAAACGTCAGACTTCGTTTAGAAGTTTACTCTTCCGCTAAGTAGATTCCACGTAAAATATGTCTGTAATCCTTTACCTTGTCTTCCTCAATGTGTTGTTCTAGGTGAATCTCGAAGTAACCAAAATAATCAACACGTGGATCATCGGGGGCCTGGAAGTATTGAACAAGTCGGACCACTGAAACAATTTCTGACGAATCAGTTCTCTTATACCATTCAGGTACCAGTGCTTAAAAATCTGGTGACGTAACGGATGCAATTGTTCTTTACGTTTGACTTGTATTTTGACCAGCTTTCTGTAAATGCGTTCTCTCAACTCCACAGGCAAAGCACGAATGTTCTCTAGCAAAGTATCCATGAATAGGTCATACTAAATCCTCTTTGGTCTGACACAAGAAATGTACTGTTTGCACAAACATGGTTTTAATTCATTGTCGAATCTAAATCGTTTCACCACTAATCTACACATTACAATTCGTTCAGAAGTTTCCTCTTTCACCAAGTTGACATTGCGTGAAAGATGTTGGTAATTCGTTAACTCTTCCTCTGGAATTCGATGCAGTACGTTTACAATGTAGTAGATAGAATCGTCAATACCAAACCATTCCTTTTTATAACCAGGAGGTCGTTGATCAATGTCTGTCCAATGGAACAGTTTCAACTCAATCAGCCCTTGTATAGCATTCAGGTACCAGTGGCTCAAACACCGGTGACGTAACGGATGCAATTGTTCTTTACGTTTCACTTGTATTTTGACCAGCTCTCGGTAAATGCGTTCTCTCAACTCCACAGGCAAAGCACGAATGTTCTCTTGTAAAGTATCCATGAACAGATTATGGTAAGTTACTTCAATGTCTCGGTCCCACTAAGGGTAAGTAATGACAATTCGGTGACCATCGAGCATGTTCTACGTAGGCCGAATCTTGCGGTTCCCAGTGGTGAAGTGACACACCGCAACTGAAGCACTTGACTTTATCTCCTTCGCCCAAGTAGAAAAATCCGGCTCTGGCTAATTCTTCGGGGGTCGGTCCTCCCAGATACTTAGGCCATTTTCCTTTGAACGATTGAAGACGATTTTCAAAGTCGCAGTATTCCGACAAACGCACAGGAAACGAATATTCGTCTTTCACAGGTTCGTTTCGATGAGGGTTGAGTGACATGGGCAGGAGTTTGCTCAGGGCTGGATGACATCCGTAGGGGGGGTAGACGTGTAGGTGAACATTCCCCTTTAAAACGAAACCCAGTAAAATGTCCAAGAGGACGAGCGGCATCGCTTTCGCATCCCTCAGGTTTGACACGCACAGCAGGGGTAGTGACACTAAAGTTCCCATGATGCTTTACGGCATCGCTCAGGTCACAACGTACAGCATCGTACCCATCGCAATCCTCACAATCGCATTCCACTTCCGAAGCCTCACACTTGAATTGTGCCTTTCTGAACAACTTGTTTTGTGTTTCTCTGAAAGTATTCATCTTGTTTGCTCGGTCTTGGTAGTCCCAATGAACTATCGATCTTGACCATAGCCCCCCTTTTTATACTAGTCGCAATGCAGTCTCCAGCTTGTACATCTTTCTTTTTTTACGTTTTTTATGTCTTGTTTCGGAAGGTACCGTCTCTAAGGTACCGTCAACATTGTACCGTAGTGTGATGGGTGGAAAGGCCATAGAAAGGTAAGGGCAGTGCGGAGACCATCGAGTATGTTCCAGAATAGCTGAATCTTTATAGATACATAGATCCATTCGTAACTTCAGTCCGCAAGCGAAACACTGTACCTCGTATCCCAAACTTGACTCAGGTCCCAAGTAGACAAATCCTGTTCTAGCTAAAACATGCGAAGAAGGTAATCCTTCCTTATCCGTAGGCCATTTCTGAAACGTGTCCAATCGACGGGCACAATCACAATAGTCAGGTAAGAAGACTGGAAAATGGTAGGGTTTGAACTTGGAGTTCTCATCGGGTATCTCACTCGATTCTTGCTGTGGCGAAGTCATCTTTCTGGTAGGTGACTATCCTCTTGCAACCAATGTTTTATACCAACGTGTCCATACGGCAAAGTAAAGTGGTTGGGTAGTCGCACTCGCTTCTGGTACACGATTTGATAGACTTTTTCCAAGGGTCGACTGACGATGTGGTGAGTGGGTAAACGTACAATCTTGTTCGGTTGGTAGGTGGTCACTTTAAAGTTTCCATCCTCTCCCGATTGCAAGGCTTCTTTCAATACCCCAAAGTTGACCACTCGACTGGTACGATAATTCAGAGTCAGTCCTTTCACTTTGCACGTCGTGTGCACTTCTCCTTGTTTGTCACGGTATTCGTAGCCGTAATTTTTGGGACCACCACTGACGAAACTTAGAATCTTGTCGTCGGGATGCTCGTCTGTCCAGGCTCCTAAACGGTCTCCTTCGATGTTAGGGTGCTGTTGACTTCGGTGATGGATGTAAATGCAACTGTCCGTGTCAAAGTACATGACACGTTCCCCTAACAGTTCTAAAGCTTCGTACAATTTTAAGCGAGCATGAGCTGTCACGTAAGCCGCAATGATGACATTTCCAAAAGGGTCGTCTTGTACAAACTCCAGATCTTCTTCGTAATTGACCAAGATCAAATTCTCTCGAACGACGTCCACGTGTTTCATGTATTTGGTTTTGTCGTGAATCATCTGGAAGTAGCGGGAAGGTTCTGTCAAATATTCCGTCCTGGGTAAACACGGTCGTTGTGCCATTTTACCCCACAAGCAATTTAACATCACTTTGGCAAACGATCGCCTGCCTTCGTTTTTCTCGATGTGGTCTAAAGAGATGCCTTCTTGTTCGTAGTATTTCTCTTTGAATTGTATTTGGTCTTCGGGAGTGTGACACCAGGACGGATAGCCGTTGGCTTCTTGCTTCAGTTTCAAAAAGGCATCCACGTAGTAAGCGAAAATGCCTTTCTGACTGAGGTCACCCTTGTGGTATTATTGTGTCTTGGGAAAGTGGCAAATTTCGTACACTTCTAACAGTTGGTATCCCATGTCCAGAGCTTTGAACAATTCTACGCTGACCCAGCTTCCCGTCAAGGCACGTTCTTCATGGCTGTGATGGCTAGGCTGGTCTTGGTTGCACGTTTCGGCACAAGTACGGCACAAGGGAAACATCAGTTTGCCTTGACAATGGTGAGGTAAGACGGGATGGTATAGGTTCTTGGGAGGCAAAACTTTACACTTGATCAAGCCTTCGCATTGTCGAATGTTTTTCAGGTCGATGTGTTCCGTCAACAATTGCGGGTGCCCTACAGGAAAGCGACAATATTTGCACACCTAGGGATACAGCGAACACACGTCCAAGTATTTGATTTCTTCTCCTTTCTCTTCGTCGGCTTGGTACAGCAAACAGGTGGCATTGGTCCTTCCTCCGTACAAACTATCCCTCGGGTTCAGCGGGTCCATGAACTGGTAACTTTACACGAGACGTTTAAACTCAGGATCGGTTTTCATACTGTGATCGTACTCGTGTTCCCACATTTCCACCACTTGGTATCCTTCCTGTTCCAACTTTAGGCGCCGCTGACAAGTGTCCTGGTACAAGTCTTCCATGGTTCGTTGTAAAAACTGATTTTTAGTACCATGGTCAGGGTAACAGACGGGACATCCGTGAAATAAGCAACCGTTAAACTCGTACACGATCGTTGGGTTTTCTAAGTCCCAGCCATCGACCGAATACGTTCCGATGGTCTTTTCGCCCCCTCCGTTGCGGGCATGCTGAATCCATTTGTCTTCCTTGTCGCACAAGTAATGTAACCAACGTAGGGCTTTGACCGAGTATTGACGTTTGACATAGTGGGCCGTTTGAGGACTGATGACAGCCACGGTCTTTTCAGGCATGAATCGTTGTCGATACACTAAGGAACACGCTTTGGCAATGGTGCAAGCTTCTTTCAAAGGATCGACCCCTCCGTGTTCCATGAACAGTTCTCGAAATTTTCCACAGCAACGCCGTAAAGTGTCCACGTCGGAACGACAATACTTTAGCATTTCTTCCTGAAAGTCGAAAGGGTCCGAGGCGTGAGCCTGGTACCAAGCGTAGAAAGCTTCTCGTTGCTCGGTACGCATGTTGTCGGGGTCGTAATAGGGGTAGAACGGCGTGTTGATTGGCTTCCGTATTGAAAAAGTGTGGAAAGTACCCTTTAGCCATTTCTGTCATTCCAAACGTTTTAGGCATTCGACTCAAAGGCATGGCCAAATAGCTCATCGAATCTTTAAACTGTACTTGTCCCACTTGCATGAAAATGATTTTGGCTCCGTTCAAAGTCACTTTAGGACGTTCGGTGCCATGTTCCGTATAGTACCTCAAAAGAAACTGTCCATCGTATCCGGAGAAATTGTGAGCCATCACTGTGGCATGACGATGACAATCTCCGTAACGTTCGATGTCCTCTTGGCTCCACGTCTTGTCGATGGGGTCTAAGACCCATCGAGCGAAATCGGCTAGAGTGTTCGGTCCCCGAAAGATTTTTTCACGCCCTCCAGGAATCTTGCTGCAGTGAGGGCAATGACTGAAGATAGGTTCTTGAATGCACTTCTCGCACGCTCGATGAGCCACGCAGAAATTAGGAATGTGAATGCCAGTCTCTTGCATGCATTCGAAATCGAAAAAGATGAAATTCCCTTTCTTCTTTTGACCGTCCTCTTTCTCTGGTGGGGGTTGGTATTTTTGCACGTAGCGTTGGTGTTCCAAGTCCACGATGTGGTGACAAATGTGACATTATTTCTTTCCTCGACATACGTGTGCCTTGGCAGTATTGGTACATATGCCTTGTCCACACGTAAGGCACAATCTCAGGAGTTGACAAGCACATTTCTTCTGTGAACCTTGTGTTTTCAGATGTTGTTGGTAACAGGTAGGGCTGACAAACGTGCGCAGACAAGTTGAACAAGGCACTGGTTCTTCGCTCAGACAGGGTGAAGACGCCAAACATCCTGAGCATTTCAATCCACAATGCTTGTGTTGCTCTCGATTATTATAACCATAATCACATTTCTCACAATAATAAATATATCCCAGGAATCCGGTGATAGTGGTAATGGTATCGAAATGGTCATCGTGGTAATAAACATGAATGTATTTTCCGTCCTTAAAATCTTGGCCTCGAAACAACAGAGGCCCGCGCACTTCTTGAGGGTGCACTTTCAAGGTGTAGCGTGGAGCTAGGACATCTTGCAATTTTTGCATTTCAGGAATGCCACAGGGTGTGTCTTTGGACAGGCCAGCCTGTTGCAACAGGAGTTCTGCTTCGTTTCGTTGTTTGGCTCGGTCCGATTCTCGAATAGTTTTCCATTATCTTTTCCAATCTGCCGTGTCGTTCTTGTTGGCATAGGTTCGTCCCACCACGATCGCTCGAGCTAAACACATCTGGTCCTGAGGGTTGTTAATTCGGACGAGACTCTTTTTGGTGCTGCGAAGGTCGTCCACCAATAACATCTTTTTGCGTCCAGTCCCTTGAGGAGGAGAGACGTGGGTCATGTCCAGTGTGGCTTTACCATCGGTGATGTCAAACTGGTCATTAGATTGTTGTACGTGTTGAATCTTGTCCATGACTTTGGAAGCGGTCAATTCTGCAGGGGTGCTAAACTCGATCCAAACAGGGGATTTCAAACCGTCGTGTTGTATGGAAAGTCTCAAGCGATCGTCTTCTTTGGGTTGACATTGTCGCTTGAGTGCAGTGAGCAAAGAATCCCACACCCCAGTGATAAACACTTCTGCTTTCTCTAACGGCACTTCAGCCTTGAAATCTTTAAACTTCACCGTGTATTTGTAAGCCGTGGTTCTAAATTTTCTAGAGGAGCGCTTTTCCGTCTCTCGAATGGAATAGTATTTTTCAGGGTTGACTAAGGGTAGCGAACTTGGCTCAGAGGGTTCAAATTCTGGTTCACTCATGTCCTCTTCAAAATCACTGGCATGAATTTGTGCCAAGATTTCAGCCCTGGTACGAGGCGATAGATCACGTTTCTGCCTCTTACTTTCTTGTTCTTCTTTCTTCTCGAATGAATAGGATCGTTTCATCTTGAGTGCAAAACGTCAAATGACTCAAGTTTAAACACCATAGACTAATTTATAGTCATGGCAGACCAGCGTATATAAAAGGGTGTGTGTCTTGTCATTTCACTATTCATTTCACTCTCAAGCCGAGCACAACGATGGAAGAGACTAACCAAATCGAACGTTTCGTCAGAGCTTTGCGAGGGGTCATTAGAAAATTCTCTTCAGATCAGCCTACGGACTACTCCCCTTCCTTTCGAGATAAAAGTCAAGATACTTGCTATATCTGTCAGAAGAAAGGGCATTGGTCTTCAGAGTGTCCAGACCGTCAAAAAAGAACAAAAACAGGGGTTAAAAGAGACAAAAGTCAAGATACCTGTTATTATTGTAAAGAAAAAGGACATTGGTCTACAGATTGCCCAAAAAAGAAACAAGAGGAATCAGAAGAAAAGAGGAATTCTTCAGAAGAAGAGAGGGATTCTTCGGAAGAAGAGAGGGATTTTTCAGAGGAAGAAAGCAGACAGGTGAAGAAAAAGAAACAGGAGAAGAAAAGAAGAAGGGAAGAAAGTGGGGAGGAAGAAGAGGAAAAGAGTGTGACGGTGAAGAAATTTAAAAAACAGAGAGACTAAACAAGGAGACAGAAAAGTCAATGAACTTTTTATTAAAGTGTTCTGTTGTGAATTGTGAATTGGATTGTAACAATGGATAAAAGAATAAATGAATGATATAAGGTAAGTGTCTTTGAGTTTTGATTTTAAAAATAAGAAGCTACACTCACGCACTCATACAAAGACACGTACTATAGGGGTAAAATGAGTGGGGTTTTTTTGAGTTATTGGCAAATTGAAATTGTATTTCTTTTCGAGAAATGTGGGTGGCCCTGAAAAGGGCTTTTTTCTTCATGGTGTAGGGGTGAGTTTAAGCAATCAATTTTAACTGCCTTAAGCCTTTGCCACGGCCAAGGCCTACTTCTGGACTGCGTAATGTTGATGATGATGATAATGATTGGGTTGAAATCACTAAGGGTGGTACGGTAGGCTTAGTCACAGGGTTGACGTGTTTGGCTCGGGAAGGTCGTATTCTCTTCGGTCGTAATAAAGAAGTCTGATACATTTGTTTCAGACTTCTTAACTCCGCTAAAATGTCCAACAGTACCGTGACCGTTTGATTTTCACCCTCTTGTTTCTTTGCTGCTACTTCTTCTTGCTGTTGTTGCTGTTGTCTTTTTTCTTACCTCTTCTTCTTGCTGCTGCTGTAGGAGAAAACTTGTTCCGCTTCCTTTCGTCGTTGTATAAATTTCTCCAATTCTTCTTTCTGTCTCTGTCCAAAATTCTCCACTTGCGGTAATGAAGAAGGTAACGAAGGTTCCGGAACAAATTCTTGCGAGGAGAGAAAATCCACAAAATCCCAATTCACCTCTTCTGAAAGTAAGTCCGGGTTCCCTTGGACAGTCTCCCCTGCTGGTGCACCCCAATGGATCGTTTTCTGAATTTCCGTCATGCTGAATCACTGTCGCATAGATTGAATGTACACAAGCACTAGCGAATCTATATAGACCACGTGACGTCACAGACTGCTCTCTTCGGATTGGATGTGGGCTGACTGAATTTTGTAACGCGTGTTCGGATTGGTGAATGAACTCAATCCGTTTCAATCCTTCCTCTACTTATAAATAAGCGCAGTTCACTGCATTGATTCACCTGTTCTCGTCGCTTCAAGATGTGGACCACAGTCGAATCATCCACCCTTGTGTCTTCCATGATGTTTAGGACGGACATGCTCATGTATGTCCGGTCCAAGTGGACCGTTGTCCACAGGACAAACACCAGCCTGTGGATACGTAGGATCTGCGTTGAAAGACAAGGATGCCTGAAAAGAGTGCTGATTTACGGGCCAACAGTGAGACACAGCCTAAGGACAAGAAGAAGACCAATGCGATGCCCTTTATGTTAATGAATACATTAACATAAACCCAAAGGCCGTTTTCAGGGCCACCCATATTTCTCGAAAAGAGAATGACTTTTCAATTGCCTACCCCTTTTTTTAATTTAAAGTTAAATTTGAATTTAAAAAAATTTTTTTAAAAAATCCCATGTTCAATTCCCCTTGTCCCTAGACAAGCCCAAACTCTATTCCCCATGTTAAATTCCCCTTGAGGCTAAAACGACCCAAGACTATTTCTCCATGTTAAATTCCCCTTGAGGCTAAAACGACCCACGATTTTTCTCCATGTTAAATTTCCATTGAGGCTAAAACGACCCAGGGGTCTCTGTAATGCTAATTCCCATTGAGGCTAAAGTGACCCTATTCGCTACTGACGTAACCAGTCGCAAAAGCACCCGATGCATAGGCGATTTTAATTTTTTATCATTCATTTAGTTGCAGTATGTGTGTGTGGTTCAATTCCCAATCATCTGAAAAACTGTCCCAATAGGGTTATATTGTCATTGAACCGCACACAATTGAATAATATACCTTGTATACTTAAACGCGTGCTGGTTGTGGCTCTGATTTCCTCCACCCCATCAATTAAGTAGCCCACTTGTGGGCATAAACCCGTCATATATGCCTTATTAGTGAAAGCGACTTTAATTCAAGCATAAGTAAGTTGTGTCATCCATTGTCGACTCGTGCTTTCAAGATGATGGAAAGGCAGCGTTGACACGTTGTTAAACTGATGGTGGCTTGAACGAGTGCAGCACATTATTGCTCTGGTGGGAGAATTGGATTGCTACCCTCATATCAGACATCTAGGGAGATAACACATCCCTCTGATATTTTTCTAAACAGTTCATAAAAGGAAATAATCGAGGAGGAGGAGGAGAACAGTAAAGCAACCTTAGCGGAGGAGAGGAGGGGAAAGAGAAACTGAAGAGTGAGAGGAAATTCAACAGGATTAATACCAACTAGATGAGAATTCAGACAAATTTAGAAGAATATCGGTCATTCAGATTAAAAGCCAGTAGAGGCCAAGGAACCTGGTTTTATACTCGTGATCTTCACCAAAACCCTGATGACTAAATAAATGTACGGCCTTTGACCCGACCCAGGAGGTGATGTTGTTGTTGTTGTAGGGTGTAACGCCATTTTTCAGCACACGATAGGCTATACATGGTGCCCAGTATTAATAGTGGATGAAGAACCCTGGAAAACCCCGGAAAGATCGACCGACCCACGAGTAGCTGCTGACAAGCTTTCTCACATACCCACATTAGCCGAATCCAAGACTCGAACCCACGCAGTCAGAGGTGAGATGGCAGTTATCCGTAACGGAGGGAGAGCGCTTTAGACAACTCGGCCACTCGGGACCCCCCAGGAGATGCAGTAGTCGATAAGAGAGTATGGTGACAGAAAACTACAAAGGACATTTTTAAAGCCACCAATCCGATGTGCCAAACACGTGGTGTTCAATGATGTTGCATATATGTTATGTCTCACTGGACAGTTTTTTGGGCATAATTTCATCCGACGATGACCTATTGCAGAAAAATGATAACAATATTTCATTAAAGATACAAGTAAAAACTAACTAATGATTTTTGTTAAAATGATGCTTGCAAGATTCTGACTGAAGTATTAAGGTTAATTCCTTATGCACATGGTGGCTTTTATACTGAACCAACACCACCACCATCCATCTTTGTTACATTCATTTTTGACAGGAAAGAGCTATTTTGAATAGTGCCCTGTGACAAGGCAGCTAAAAGAATCAGTATGTGCCTTATGCATGAATAAAGTTTACTAGTACTATAACAAATTAGCATACTTTTCATCACCCCTCAACCATCTCGATTTTTAGATATTTACCTCTAGCAGACACACGTAAATACGGAAGCCAAGTCGGCTGTTCATTTGAAGTCTAAGTTACGCATTTGATCTCCAATGCTCGTCTAACTCTAACAGGCAGTCACCACACAAGTCAACCTATTTCCAAGCCTAACTCAAAGTAAATCTAAACCACATTGCAGATTTAGCTTATGTGTGAATTTATAAATGCTAAGATTGTGATAATTAGGTTCATGCCTTCTACCTTATAAATTAGGGGTGTGTCAAAATACGAGACTTTAGTATATGTCGATGTCGTTGAAAACTAAATCTTAAAAACGTCTTTAACAACTTCTTTCTGCTTGTGATAGTATTTGGTATATAAAAATATTGTAGTGCGTCTATATACTGAGTCGTGTGTGGTGCTGTGGTTGTATTATTGTTAGGCATTATATATCTATATATATTTGCATGTTTGTGAGACAGTATGTGTATCAACACTTCGTACCTTTTCCTTCAATATGAATCCGTGAAACGGAAGTAGTTCTACCACAGACTGGACCGCAGAAAGGTATATAACGAAGATAACTTATTGTTTCACCACTTCTTTCAGAATGCCTCAAACGTTTAAAAGAATAAGTCACTAAATTCAGATATTCAAAAAATCTCTTCCTGACCACATCATATTTTAAACGTACGGGCCAAGACAAATGCCATATCATAAAAATTCAAAAATAGATTAGTTCGATTTGACGAAGTACCTGCTAGTAAATGTATTGTCTTGAATAGAAATTTCAGTATTGCTTCAAAGTTAGAAATGGTGCTAAAAGTTGATAATTTGAAGGATTTGCCATTGATGATGACTGATTGTTTGCAGTACTCTTACTGCATTCAGGTCAATAAATAAAAACGGTACACCCAAATATAAATAAATTTAGCTAATAGATAAATAATTATTATATTAGCCCGGAGGGATGGAGGACAGAAAGCGGGAGACATGAGTTTTAGCTTAGTTTAAAAATATATCCTATATAAATAAATCAGTATCATAGATGTGAAGGAACAAGACGTTCGGCTGATTGCAGCGGTGTATTTCGTTTGTTTGATGATTATTTTTATTTTTTGTTTTTGTTTTGTTTAACATTTACCTATTTCTTTATGTACGAAATGGTCAAGGTGCTGTATTAAGAAGCACCGCCACAACATCCATATTCTCATTATCGTCTAAATCGTCAACATCCATATTCTCATTATCGTCTAACACGTCAACATCCATATTCTCATTATCGTCTAACTCGTTGGTCAGAGACAATAAAGGTCCTATTGTTGCTGTATCATGATAGTTTACATTGTCGGGTAACAAGGGATGTGTTTTACATTTACATATCTTTGGGTTTTGACTTAGCTCACACAGTATAGCCTTCTGTATACTAGACAGTTCAACCGACATTGACCCCTTTACTTTCCAAACGTAGTGCTAACTTTCCCTAGGCCCCATACGGTCCCAAAGGTAATGTGACATTCCCGTACACATCGTATTGTATTCTGTCAATACTTTCAATGTAATACGTCTCAAATGATGAAGTCCTACATAGGTTTTATCATTCTTGTTTATTCTTAAAGGACTGGTTCTGAGTGCACTGCAAGCTGTTGTAAAAACATCTTGAAATGACCCATCGATCAAAACTACAGAACTACGTCCCAAGGAAAGACATGATTTTCTTGAAATAATCGCAGACCCTGGAGGTGTATTGAGGACTCAAAAATTCCTAAACAGACCAGTAAGATCATAAAAATAATTTGGAACATAATATTGATCGACTAGTGGCATCAAAGGTACGAGATTGCGCATGTTCCAATAAGCATTTAATATATTCAACACCTGAGAAAAACGTCACCGAATCAACCTTGCATAATGTTGAAAAGGATCGAGAAAAAAAGATGATATGAATTCTGTTATGATGGGCTTTATAGCCCTTTTTGTATCCGATTTTACACGGATTCATTAATTGTGAGTTGATGGAGAACTTCTGTCAGCATAGAGGTGTAAAGAACATGGATGAAGGAGAGGCAGGTCCGCTTTTATAAAGCGAATCTGAGAAGAAAAGGCTTGCATTAGACAAAGATAAGAATAACGTGAATATTGGCAATCAGCTAAAGCGCTGGAATACTATGAGGTGGAGACTGAAGATAAACCAAGCTGTTGCGGATTCCATATCATTTGGTAATCATATGACACGGGATCGTTGCAAAAATAATGTATGCCAGTTATGTCTTTAACGATAAAAGTACTCATAAATGTTTGGCCTAGTAAAACATCATATAAAATGCAAAATGAGACTAGCGTATCTGATCTAGTATGGTTTTGGTTTCTCATGTTTACAACGGTGACGTAAGACGTAATCAAAATATGTATTTCAGCTTTCGACGGAGATGAGGTGACCCAAGGATGTCACCGATCAACATCGGATTAATTCGTATGCGTATGAAAAATTGGAAGGTTCTCAGTTCGATAGAAATAGTACATGACTCATAATTCGATGAAACGTCGATATTATATAGTTTTAATAGTACCCAACGATGCTCAGGGCCAATATCTTTTAAGATTCAGTTTTATACTGACTGGTGATCTTCGTTTTGAATGATCATCCGAAATGCCTAGAATTTAATCTTTGATGTTCCGACATGGAATCACCAGAACACCACTTAAGTTAATCGTCTGTATAAAATTTAACTATTATATGTATAGTACGAAACTTTAGCCAAAGAAGAGCGTTCGTCTTCTTGTTAGGCTGATACACATGAACGTTGCTGATGTGCCAAGTATAGTCAAGAACAACGTTTCTTTATTAGTACTAAATCATGGGTGAATATAAATAAAATGTGAACACAAAGATCATTGCAATTATATAAATAAGTAACAAAATAGGACACATACCTTTTCTATTAACAAAATATAACTTATATCAGAAATAATTATTTCAATGCAGAAATATTTAAGTAAATATTTCTTCTGAGATTATCTTGCCTGAATGAGACTCATTTATAAGACACCAAAAGAACATTAGACGTCTGATGTTTCTTTCCTGCTGTTCAAAATCAGTCACAAGACACAGGAACGAGCTACTGCCTATCATGGTATGCAGTATACAAAGGAATTTCTGTCTAGCTTTTCTTGTTGTGTCATGTGCCTACAGTCATTATACACAACACTAAACTGAAATTCTTAGCTTCAAAGAAAAGCACATGCTCCTTGGTGTCACAGATCTCTATATGAGATATGTTTGAGGCTGTTAGTTCAAAATGAAATTGGTGAAATCTTCTAGTGATTCAAGATTCTCAAGTTTCCTGCGACAATCTTATTTTCCAATGTTGCGCCATCTGGTATGTCTATTCTTTCTCCAGGACTGGCTATGATTATCACAGTTCCCTGCAAAATGGGAAAGCAGACGTTAATGCATTTTGAAGCAGATGTTAATGCCTATTATTTCGTTGAGCATATTGTTACAGTTACAAGCAGTTTAAGTTCCTATGAAATCCATCAATTCTGCAGGAAAGCATGAAAAGAAGCACATACGCCATTCTGTTCACCATCCAAACATACGTTGTTTTTTGTATACATGTATCATATATGGAAAATATTCACATACAAGACCGTCATGCTCGATAAAATATTCTGATCTTCAAATGAATGGAAGACAAAGAAAATAGAAATGGACGGGTGATGATGTGGGGAGGTTTATTTCAGTTGACTAATTACTTGGTTTATACTCTTGTCAACTCAACGGCTCCGGTGACCTAGTGGTTAGAGCGTCCGCCTCATATGCGGGAGGTCTTGGGTTCGATCCCTGGCCGAGTCATACCGAAGACTTACAAAAATAGTATTAAAAACAGCTGCCTGTCTTGGCGCTCAGCATTAAGAAGTTAGTGTTATGGCTGGTCGGCCAGGTGTCAGGATAATGTGACCGGGTGGGACATCATGCTACATGTCTGCTGCGTGATGCACCAGTGCTAGACATCACTCTAAACTGCCACACCGCAGAAATCGTAACGAATTGACTGAAAAATTGTTAAAGCTACGTTAAATATCCAAGTCACACATACACACTTGTCAACTCAAAAAACACCTGGGTAATCAATGTCTTCGCTTGTTTGAAATAAAATCAAACTATGCAAAAATAAAAGAACTTTACATGCAGAAATTTGGCTCTTGAATAATTCTTGAAGCAGTTTGAGCGATTTGAGTCAGTAAAACATTTCACAAAAACTCTAATCTCCTTCCAATGACAAAGATACAATATAATCAAACTATTTCTTAGTGAATTTGTTTGGGGAATGATGCCATCTATTTGTATCAAACGACACTATCATATTTATATATAACTTATGAAAGAGAATTTAACTTTTTTTGGAAAGAGCTGATTTTCTACACCATCATTCGAATACTTACGTAAAGTGACATCTTTTTCACAGTATTGGACAAAGAAATAATGAATTTAGAGAACCAGAGTTCATCAGCCTATCAAGGCTACCTGAATAGATATCAATTATTACCTTTAGTGTCACATTTTTTCCAAACGTGACATCACCTGATACAGTCAAGTGGTCAAGTTCCAGGATATCGGGAATAGTTGCAAACCGCTGCAGAAAATCTGTAACCTGATAGAACAGAAAAAAGACAAAAGGTAGCCTAAATGATTAAAAATACTTTATTAAAAAAAAAGAAACTGCACTACAAATAGGCGTAATCAATTGCTATAAATGTACATACTACATAAATGTACAACTAAGTCTTATATAAAATGCATAATTAGGAAATAATTCTGGATTTCTAAAATAATTATAGATACAAATGAAATTCTAATACTAATTCCTTTATATTCATGAACGTAATTTTATACAACTGGTCATTTTATAAATATGCCTGTTACAGATATGATATTCATACCTAAAATATTTGTCTTGGGTATTTGAATTTATAGTTTTCAGTAATCGTACAATCTATAGCAAGTCAGTTACCAACAAAAATAAAGTAATTTCAGAGTATTTCCTAACAGAAATTCACTTCTTTTTTTTAAATGTTGACTGGTTGTTCTTGCATTTTATTCAGATTGATTAGTTAGAAAAGTATCTTGGCTGAACAAAAAACAAGGCAATTTACACCTCATTGCCATTGTTTTGAAAGTGAACACGTTCATGTCCAATTGTCTTTGGCGGGTGTAGCATCAAAAGAAAAAAGACCATAATTGTAATTGACATGATCATGATTATTTAGGACCATAACTGAAATGCATATAATCCTAATTACCTACTTCACACAAAATACCTTTGTGAAATGAGATCCCAGATTGCACAGAGGAACAGTTGGGAAGGACCGTTTTGAACTCATCATTAGAGACCCATTCTTAGCGCTGTACAAATTGCTCATAATGACCAGTAGATCTGATGTCATTTTCACAGGTAAGAATCGTGTTCTTGGAACATTTACACCTGTCATTAAAAAAGGAGTCATAATGCACAATTTTGATATATTTTAAAACAGGTTTCTAACAGAGACGAAATCTTCAAATAGTTATAAAATTTGTAAATTGCAAATAAAAATTTAATTAATTTGGTGATTACACACTTATTAAAATTGCATTATTTAACGTACCCTCAGAAGTACTGATAACAATTCACTCATAAGATACTGACAAGTTTGAATAATATATCAGAACACCCATTAAAAGCATTAAAGCATGACTTTATATGTTAAGCAGAAAAACATTTTCAGTGTAGATATACTGAATATTTCCCCTTTCTGATAAACTGAGTTGAAATAAATATGAAGTAGCAGGTAGCAAATGTACATACTTTTTAAATAGTAACAAAATGACCATCGAACTGTAAAAGGTTGTACACACCATTTGTATTTACTTATATATCTAGTCTTACTGCAAACAACAAAAATCCTTTTCGATAGTAGCACGATGATTGTGCACATCAGGGTCTGTGTTATTCTTCTACTGTTACTCCTAACAAACTTCACAGAACCAGATCTGCCGCCACAGTAAGGGACAACACATCTGGCTTTTTAGCTGGACTCGTCTCATAAGCCAATGTAGACATTTCTCACTAACATGTAACTTAATGTTTGCTATGACTTCAGGGTTGAAATTAAAAGTACATCCATTCAACTGACGCGTATCATATGGAAGCTTTTAAAAAAAAAAAAAAAAAAAAAAAAAAAAAATTTTCATTTGTACATGCTCAACTTCATCGCCATTAGGAAAGCAAATGTATTACAGGAATTATCAAAAACATCTACGACTTTTATTTTCATGTAAAGTATCAAGAACTATGACCATTATCCCGATCAGGAAAACATGCTGGCGAATTCTTTTGATCGGCACAAGTAAGCCATGTGTCACTGATACTTTTAAGATTTTTTCTAGCAAAGATGTATCTACCAAATATGTATCATCTAGAAAAATCAAAGAACATGTAGCAACTTTGTTCTCTGCTACTGTGTTTTCTGAACCTGCCAAACAGAACAACTCGGCGTATTAGGTAAAGGAAATACCTCATTGTTATTTAGTTTTCTCACAGCCTGCAATCAATGCCATAATAATATTCATATATGGAACAAAGCGGCATCAGTCAGTGCATTAGCTCATGTATTATATGTTAATGAAGTCATTTTCATAAGAACTGAGTTAAACATCATGCATTGAGCACATACATTTAAAGTCGTTTCCATCAACAAATACTCAAGTGTAGTGTGTTCAACACGTGCACTCACGTACACTTTGTATATGATTCTTGAAGCCTTTGTTATACCGGTTCAAATTCATTCATCTCAAAACTGTACAATGAAATCACAAAGATGATGAGAAGAATTGTAGGTGTAATTACAGTGAAACAATTTCCTATTATAAACATCAATTGTCATGGTTTTGTATAACACAACAGTTTGGTCAGTGCTTCAATATGTGGTCTCATTATTGCCACAAGGAGGTCAATGCTTGTTAGGTTTATAAATTTGTGTCATGGGAAAGGGGATCCTATTATTTCCACTGTTTGATAGACATTTTCGTGTGTGTCCAGGAAAAAGGGGTTTTAATATTATCACAAGAGTATACTGGTCGATTGGTCTTTAAATGTGTGCACGGGGAAAGGGTGCCCTATTATTACCACAAGGAGATCACTGTTTGCTAGGCCTTCCAGTTCGTGTCTATGAATGTGGCTGGGGGTATTATTGCCAGACAAAGAACATGACTGTTTGTTATGCTTTAAAATTTGTGGTTTCGTACCAACATCAAAACCCCACACAACGAACTAACTAATAATATATTGATGATCACAATGCTGGTGTCACAGCTAAATAGTCACATATCTTACTACCTGCTGTGTCGGGACAAAAGTTCTAAATGATTTACACACCAATGGCTCCTTCAAAGCTTTTGATTGCTGCACCCACTGCCGTTTCCAACTGAATCACATTCCTTCCATTATCTAGAGTCTGAAATTAACAAAGAATGTAATTTGTATAAATGTATTGCAAACAAAAACCACTTGACGTAAAAAATAATGATAATAATAATAATAATAATAATAATAATAATGAGGACTTTGTATAGCGCATCATCTTTAGAAGCTATAAGCGCTTTACAACAAGTAATGTGATAGGCATGAACATTTACAATGTAGTTTAGGGAGGAGGTAAAATACATTTTAAATATCTAATACTTACTTGTCATTATTGCATGTCTATATCTATACCTGATGCTACTCATCAGTCCAAGGGCAGTATTCCTTCCAAAAATGTTAGTAATTGGCATCATGTATTGCAGACTGATACCTTAATCTATTTTTAACAATGGGAACACCTTTCATCCATACTTTTGAATGAGGCATAAGGACATCAGAGCATGGATAGAAGAGGGAACGATGCCATGACAGCTGGTACGTACTACAATTCTGGGCCAACTTTTCGTGACTAGGTATTTGGCTTAGTCAAGTCACTGTTTCCCAGCCAAGAAAGATATCTATCTGAGAATATATTTGCATCAGCCAATCATCAAAGTACTGAAGGATGGGAACCCAGAAGGACATTAAATGGGTCGCTATTACAATTAATTAGGTTGGGGGAGCGATCAACCTTCCAGAATGTGGGCGTTTCATTACAGGTTTAGCCAGGCTCATTATTGCGATCAATGATTGGCACTGGTAATCCCTTAAATCCCAACAGGCCACTGTACGAATCAGTCTTTCAAAATGTGTCTTTGCATCCAAAGATGCAGCCAAAAAAGACGTTTGCCGTGACCCAGCAAAACCTAGATATGTCTAGTGTAACATATTTTCTTTGGTTAAATAACTTTGCAGAGATTGCCAAATACACTGAAAATGAACATCTGCATGTCTTAGCCATGGCTTCTAATTGTCTCTGCAAGGCCACTGGGGACAAACATTCCTCCTTGAACAGACTGAAGGAGGCTGCCGTACAAAATTCAACATGTGAGGCTATCTTAACTAGTGTCCACGCATTTAGTTGCATTGCCTTGTGAGCTTTTCATGAGAAGATTTTTCCAAGTTCCTTCTGAAACTCCAACCTGAAAGGCACACCACTCCAAGTTGAGAAATTTAGCTACTGACTATGACCTGGGACTAAAGTGTGGAAGATAGGACAGATCACTCCATGTACGGTTTGGCCTCTTCCTGGCATTTATATAAACTATATGTCAGCTCCTTAATCATCGCTAAGCAAAGAAGCAGCAGCCGGTCCTTTTCGGTGTATCCAGAGGAAATGAATAGTCTCTGAACACAACAAACGCTGAGACTTAGATCTGTGAGCAGTATGCCGAAAAACCTCATTTACCACAATATTTAAAGTCAACATCACTTGACGCATTTTTTATGGAACTCGTCTGTGCCCAAAACAACTGACAGCTCGTCATTCTATCTTTGCTCTCAGGACGAGACAGGATTATTGTATTTCATCACCCTCCAGGAAGAATGGGATTTCAGGATTATTGTATTTCATCACCCTCCAGGAAGAATGGGATTTCCTGAGCATCTTCGCTCACAGGAGCAAGCAGGACAAGCTGTTTTATCCTCTCTCCCTGAGTAAGTGGATTGTTGAGTCCATCTCAATTTTAATGGCAACACTTGGCGGGTCCATTCCCTTTTTGATGTTAACAAGGACCAAGGATGGGAAAATCAAGGGCAAAACAAGTTTAATGATCCCTGGAGCTACATCAGAGTCATATATGATGTAATGGTCAGAAATGAAGACATAATTGACTGACCACACCAAGTGGTGGAAGTCTCCAAGTACTGTTATGATAGACAGGAACATAACAAATGGAGGTGTATTGACCGGATTCATTCTTTTAGACTGGTTTTCAAGACCCAAAATCCTTTCCCCATAGGGATCAAAATGAAACAGAGAGAAAGGTGTTCTATTTTGTATGGAAATGCATCTATATACCAGTGATCAAATGATGGCACGCATTCTAGATGCTTATCTTAGATGCCCAGTGAATGATGTTCAGCGCCTGGCGATCTATGTTCTGTGATAGGCGTTCTGTGTTCCAAGATAAGAAACCCAAGACCGAAAATGGGAGATCAGTAGTATATAGTATACCAGTGGAAGACTCATGATGCTAAATGATCATCTCCTTGTGCTCCCAGGGCCTAATGATATATGTTTGATACCCGGTAAAAGAAACTATACTGTCTCTTGAAAGATCGCGTAGTGAGTGCCTGGTACCTGGTGACTGAGTGCCAGTGGCTGCCAACAGTACCTAGTGACTGGTGATAGACCTCCCTAGCTGTCTCTAAAGTAAATACCCAAGTTAATGGAGCCTGGTGCATCTGATCAGTGACATAATTTTTGACTTTTAATACATTGCCTAATGATGGTGGGTATTCTACTTGGTGCTGACAACTTCTATGTTACAAATATTCCTTCTTAGTGGAAATAGTTGATATCATATATTCAATCACATTGCTCACTTAACTAGGTTCCCAATGCGGGTCTGGTGTTGTTGAATTGGACCGACGTGCCTCACTACGTTTAGAAAGAGGCGACTAAATAGAGGCAAACTATTTGCCGTGGGTTGCGTCCCGTGTCGGGAAAAGAAAGGTTCCTGGTAAATGAGCAGAGGCTTTCCGATGCAATACCCTACTTTGGCTTCTTCTTCTAGATATGTGGTCGGAATTGTATGGGTCTCGACAAATCGGCTGGTCACGCCGAACCCTAGGAAGTCTTTATTTACTCACACACCTTAATCTTTCTCCTCGTATATTGATACCACCGTTGCCCCTACAGTCTGTTCCTTTAGCTTCGCCTTTCCCCAAGTCTTAGAAGAGTTCCTAAAAGGCGGTGGCTTAATGGGTCAATGAGGAGGTAATTTTAGTGACCCTAGAAGGCGGTGGCATCACGGGTCAATCATAAGTAATATTATTGACTGAATATAGCATTTTTTTTCCTTGCTCTTGAAACGTGTCCCCTTGTTGGGCTCCATGGTGGGCGGCGAGCACGGGTGCTGAATTTTATTCAATCCAGCATCAAAATGTCAACAACAAAAAATCAACACAAACGTAATAAAACTGGATCTGAGTCAAAAGACGAACCATGTAGTGTGGAGTCATTTCGACGCTTCGTGGTCATACAGTCTAAAGATGCCACAAAACCGCTTGCCTCACCATCTCCGTTTGTCATAGAAAAGACGATCACAGGATCGATTAGCACACCAAAACGTGTCAAAAAGTTGAAATCGGATTGCCTTCTTATTGAGTGTGAGCGACGATGTCTAACAGAAATCACCAGGAAAATGAACAATTTCTTCGATATCCCAGTGACCTAGTTCGCTCACACCACACTCAATACGTCCAAAGGCGTGATTCGCTGTCGTGACTTGGCTGGATTCAGCGACATAGATATCATTGAAGGGATGAAAAACGAAGGTGTCACTGCTGTCCGTAGAATACGTATTAAACGTAATAACAATCTGCATGACACCAGCACATTCTACTCACCTTTAAAAAACCAACTGTACCCAAAGTGGTCAAAGTTGGCTCTGGTAGTAATATGTGTATTCAATCGATTGTTTTCCCCTGCGGATCCGGGGTTATAGAATTGGCCCGAATTGTCCTCACTAAGTTTCGTAAGAGGCGACTAAGTAGAGGCACCCTGTTTGCCGTGGGTTGCGTCCCGTGTCGGGGGAGGAAAGGATCCAGGTAGTTGAGCAGAGACTTTCCGTTACAATACACTAATTTGGCCTCTACTTCTTCTAGAAGGGTGTTCGTGAGGGCCGGGTCTCGACAAATAGGCTGGTTATGCCAAGCCCTAGGAGGTCCATAATTCCTTGATCACTTTCTCTATTTTTCTCCATGTATCTCTCTTGATACCACCGTTCCCCTACTCTCTACCCTTTTTGTTTTCCTTTCTCCTACTCTATGCAGATTTAAAAAAGGCTGTGGCTAAACGGGTCAATCGGGAGGTAATCTTACCTACTGAGTATACCACCTTTGTATCTCTGGCACTTGAAAAGTGTCATTTTGTTGGACACCGTGGCAAGTGGCGAGCACGGGTGACGAAATAACAAAAAAATGGAAAATCAAAATAAACAAAAAATCAACACAAGAGAACAGCAAATGTTTCAGACTCCGACGATGAGCCATGTGGCGTGGAATCTTTTCCTTGCTTCATGGTCATCCGGTCCATAGATGAATCTAAACCACTTATCGCACTATCGCCATTTATAGTTAAAAAGACTATACTTGGATTATTCGGCAAACCACAAAAAACTAAACTCAGGTGGTCTGCTTGTGGAGTGCGAACGTAAAGCACATACTAAGAACATCCAAAAATTTAAGACCTTTCATGACATTCCAGTAACCTGTTTCGCACACACATCACTTAATACATCAAAAGACGCCATTCGTTGCCGTGACTTGGCTGTAGTCAGCGACAATGAAATCACTGAACGGGTGAAAAATGAAGGTGTCACTGCAGTCTGTAGAATTCGTATCAAACGAAACAACAATATGCAGGATACCAACTCCATTATACTCACCTTTACCAAACCTACAATACCTAAAGTAGTCAAGGCTGGATTTTTACAGGTAAAGGTTGAGATAAATATACAAAATCCCCTTCGATGCTTCACATGTCAAGAAAATGGCCATCATGAAGAGCGATGCTCGAGAAACCAAGTATGTGGCTGATGCGGAGACCTTTCTCGTCCGGAATCCGAGTGCAGAGCCACTCCGCATTGCGTCACCTATGGAAAGCAGCACCATACTAATTCAAAATATTGTGACACATGAAAATATGAGAAGAGAATACAGAAGATTAAGTACACCTCCAATCACATATCCATAGGCCAGGAAGCTTGTACAAGCTAGAACTTCCCTCCCCGGCCCGACCTTCTCAACTGTAGTTAAAAACAACCCAGAAGCAACAAAGACGCTCAAACACCAACAAACTTATCTGAATCCCCTTCCAGCTTAAACATTCCGCATTACAAACCTATAAAAAATTTAATATCGGCCCTAACAACATTCAACAACACTACACTGACAAAATCACCAAACAGTAAAAAGAAATCTCAAATACATAGGCAGCACGAGGGGTCTGATGACCCTATAAAGCTGCACGACAGGTTTGGAGACTTTGAGGATATGGATACAGCAGAATCTGCTCCATGTCCACATGGTGACTTTCAAGGTAGCTCCAGACGTACCAATAAAAATGTCACCCCATACTTCCTCCAGAAAAATAACCACACAAATTGCCTCGGGGAAAGGTCTAACCTAGCTCAACAATCGTCAATTTAAATTTATAATGGAGAACTCCATCATACAATGGAACTGTCGAGGACTTAAAACAAATTACAATGATATTCTCCTCCTTTTAAACGAACATGATCCGGCAGTACAATGCCTTCAGGAAACATTCTTGAAAGATACGGATAACATTACACTTAAAAACTACTCCTTGTTTAACACCTACTCCCAAAATTTTGACAGGGCCTCAGGAGGTGTTTCTGTTGTTGTGAACAATAGAGCCCCTCGTAGCGTCATTCCTTTAAACACAAATCTGCATGACATTGTTGTTTGCGTCACTCTAAATCGAGTGATTATCTTTTGTTCTATTTACTTACCACTAAACACCAACGTAGTAACAAACGATTTAGACAAACTTGTTCAACATCTTGATGCACCATTTGTTTTACTCGGAGATTTTAACAGTTTATGGGGATGAAACCACATAAGTGACCGAGGCCACAAAGTAGAAGACTTCATCTCTAGACACGATTTGTGTCTATATAACACCAAATCACCGACATATTTATACCCAGGAAAGGGTACACACACGTGTATCGATTTGACAATTTGTTCCCCGTCGCTGCTTTTGGACTATGAATGGAAGGTTGCTGATGACCTTCACATCAGTGATCACTTTCCAATCTCTCTTAAGAACACCGAAGCTACAATCGACGAAGCAATTACACAATGGAATTTAAAGAAGGCTGACTGTGCCAAATTTGAAACACTATGCACAGCTAGGCTTAGCAGGGATACCGTTTTAAACGACAATAACCCTTTTCAATATTTTACTTCTGTTTTAACCGACATTGTAGAATAGTCCATTCCCAAGTCCTCACCAAACTTTAAAAGAACCCCAAAAACCGTGGTTCACAAAATAATGTAAAGAGGCCAACTCCCGAATATTTAGCTACGTACTCTATTGTTCGGGCCAAATGCAGCTGCACGATTAAAGAAAGTAAAAGAGCATCATAGAAAAAATATGTTTCAACTTTAAATTCGCGTTCCTCTATAAAGAAAGTTTGCGACACGATCCGCAAAATAAATGGAAAGGGAAAACACAATCCCTTTCGACATCTCAATCTAAACAACAAATATTTCAATTCCAATATACTTGCTGATAGTGCCTCATCGTCGAATTATTCAGAAGCCTTCAGAAGATAAAGAACTCTAACAGAAAAGACACGGTTGAAATTCACATCGAATAACTCAGAAAGTTATGATCAACCGTTTACACAGTTTGAGTTGATGGAATCTCACACAAGCTGTGTGTGCAAAACAATGTAACGAATGGTCAATGTTCGGCTTGAATGGTACCTAAAAACTAACAATTTAATATCTCCTTTCCAAAGTGTTATTTGATATGGCCGGAACACCAGTGATCATTTGGTTAGACTAGAGACATGTATTTACGATGCATTTATCAAGAAGGAACATTTAGTTGCGGTTTTCTTTGATTCAGAAAAGGCCTATGACACGACATGGAAGTACGGGATAATAAATGACCTGCACGATCTAGATCTAAAAGGCCGTCTGCCCTCTTTCGTAACAAATTTTCTCTCAGAGAATTCAAGTGGCTATACCCTCTGATCTGCACGATCAAGAGATGGGTCTGCCCCAGGTCAGTATTTTATCTGTGACGCTTTTCAACATCAACAGTAATAGCATCACCAAGCGTTTGACACCCGGTGTGGATTGCTCGCTATACATTGATGATTTTCTACTATGTTATCGATCAAAGCACATGCATAAAATCAAAAAACAACTGCAGCAAAATATAAACAAGATTTAAAATTGGGCCATTACTAACGGTTTCAAATTCTCGAATCAAAAACGGTATGTTTGCATTTCTGTCCGTTACCAAGACATCACGAGGAACCTAAACTCACGCTGGACCGAACACCTATTCCAGTTGTTGAGGAAACAAAGTTTTTAGGTATTATCTTCGACAGAAAACTGACTTTTGTTTCACACCTAAATAACTTGAAAGCTAAATGCTTAAAATCTCTAGATCTACTTAAAGTAGTAACGGACACTGACTGGGGTGCTGATAGAAAAATCGTCCTCAATTTATACAGAACGCTTATTCGCTCCAAACCGGACTATGGTTGCATTGTTTACGGTTCAGCTATAAAGTCATATTTGAGAATGCTTGATCCAATTCATCATCAAGGAATAAGACTCGCTTTGTGAGCATTTAAGACATCCCCGTGTGAAGCCTTCTAGCTGTAGCGAACAAACCACCTTTACCACATCGTAGGGAAATGCTTTCCGCACAGTATGCTTTAAAATTAAAATAAAACCCTGTGAACCCTGCTTTTTCGGCTGTTTTTCAACACAAATACAGAACCTTGTACGCCATACATTCCTTTGGCATTAGAATATCATCCAACCTTGAGAGTACAAAAATTGATCTTTCTAAACTTCGGAAAATGTCCATTCCCGAAACACAACCCTAGCTACTTAACAACCAAAAGTCCTTTTTATGCTAAACGATGGAAAAAAATCAGAAACAAACATTACCATCTTGCACAACTCTTGTCATGAACTCCTCATCGAATTTAAAAACTACGCAAGAATTTATACCGACGGATCAAAGAATGAGGAAAAGGCTGCTGCAGCCTTCGTTAGTGGAAAGCATACAACCCAAGTTTGCTTACTAATGGCACATCAATTTTTTTCAGCCGAAATCAAAGCAATAGACCTTGCTCTGCAATATATAGAAAACAAACGTATTTTTAAACAGCATCATCTTCTCCAACTCCCTATAAGTACTTCAGTCAATAGAAAACTGGAGAACCCACTACTGACAAATGTTCTCGTCCAAAATGCTAAGCTGAGTACCTACCACAATATCGTATAATGCTGGCTACCTAGCCATGTTGGTATTAACTCATTCGGCCCCAATCCCGCCTGTAGGCTTGAATAGGCTGTACCCAGTTTCCGAGCTCTGCAGCATCAAGGTCATTTAAGATACATCAAAGTGGTGGTATTAACAAAAAGCAGACAGATACAGCTATACAATGATACCAAATAATCTGGAAGTTCTAGTTGCACTACAAAATACAGAGCGCAAAAACCTAATTCGTTGGACGCGTTTTTTTCACTCAAAATTCGCTCGTGTCGGAATGCGAATTTGTGTCCGGATTTTAAACCTTTTAGCCTCAGATCAAAGGCAGACCAGTCTGAACTGCACACAGACAGGTAGGTAAACCTTTCCAAATGCACGGATAAGGTGGGCATTTTGATTAAAGAGTAGTCTCCATACTAAAATGATGGGTCCATTAAGAAAAAAAAAAATAATCCAACTTTTATCATTCTGTTCATGTGCAAGCAAAATAACCTATGGAAAACGATGTTTCTAATACAACTAGGCATTAGTCTCGTGGAAAATCGTTTGAAAGGCGATGTATTACGATGTATTCAGAAATTGCCACCAAAATGTCTTTCCTACTCAGGCAAAAACGACAAAAACTTCAGGGGCCGAATGAGTTAAAGGTAATGAAGAAGCACTGCCAAAATGGCACTATCTCAAGAACCAACTGATTTTAAAATACCCTATCATGATTTTAAACCTAGTAGTATCAAAGTGACTTCATGTCAGAAGTGGCAGATATCATGGAATGATGCAGTGAATAAAAAACTTCACGCCATCAAGCCAATCCTAGGAAGATGGACTCCTTCCTACAGAGTTATGCGTAGAGAGGAGTTAGTCATTGCAAGGATCCGGATTGATCATACTTATATAACCTACTCCCGCATAATAAAAGGTGAAGGCCCATCAGAGTGCATTTCTTGCAATGAACCATTCACTGTTTAGCAGTTTATGATAGAGTGTTTCGTCCTGCAACCTACGCACGATCGGTATTACAATGTGCATGACATGAAGGAACGTTTTGATACAATAAACATCATTTGTATTATAGAATTCCTGAAAACAGTGAACATTTACTCTAAACTCTAACTTGTATGCTATCACTTAGAGCAGTATTATATATATATATATATATATATATATATATATATATATATATATATATATATATATATCGTCTCTTTTTTAAATACCTTTTCATCTGTCTTCATTAACATACACCATTTACA
Organism: Sinohyriopsis cumingii; assembly: GCA_028554795.2. NCBI lineage: Eukaryota > Metazoa > Mollusca > Bivalvia > Unionida > Unionidae > Sinohyriopsis > Sinohyriopsis cumingii. Next base: position 9,841,175 of record CM068830.1, read on the forward strand.
TCCCCCGTTGATTGGGAAGCTTTATTTTTCACCATTACCATCTTATCGTTTTAATTTCAACTATTTGGTTTTGATATCGCTGGTCGATAAGAGACTTTTCATAATTTTTATACAATTATACATACAGAGCTGATGCGCTGTTAAAATATAATCAATCAATCAATCAATCACTTAATTAGGCAAGTTCCACAAACTAGGTATTGATATCATTGAAGCAAGAGTCTTCCATATACCTGGACATACCACAAACACAAGCAACTTCTGTACATTTGGATGTAATGCAGTCCTCTCAGAATAAAGGATGGGGTACGTCTGAGAATATTAAGAAATGTGAATCTTCTTCATAGAATAACAGGCCCTATGACTTTCCACCACACCCCAAACCTCATCGGGTCACAACCGACAAATAGAGCAACCATTTTTGCATATACATTCTGTGTATGCGAGATGAATGGTATGTGAGTGTGTGGGTGGGTGGATGGGTGTCTCAGACTGCCTTTCTATGCCCTCGTTTTCCAATACCATGAGGCAATATTGAATGCTGACAGGAAATATGAAACAAGATAAAGATCTTCCTTTTGCAATGAAATCAAAAGCCCAAAATAAGTCAAAATGGACACTAATAAATAAAGCACAAACTGTAGATAAATGAACAAACAGAACACAGAAATGGGTACAACTGATAAAAGAAAAGATGAACGATATTGAAATTGATGAAAGTTTGAGTACTCAAATGATACATGTTGCTTTTCTTAGTTGTTTGAACACTGTAGTAAGAGAATACAATGCTTTAGGAATACAAGAACAGTTTAATATTGTACTCCATTCAGGTAATCTAAGTATGCAAAATTTGTTGGCAACAAACTATAATAATGCTATACAATGGTATGTGTAGTATTATGCTGTATTATATATAAAACTTTCACTATTTCACTTGACCTAAAGGAATAATAGAATGTTCTGGAATTACCTTGATCTGGCTTTTTTGTAACTAGTAAACATCAAAATGTTCCTAGATTATTCCAGACTTTAAATAAAAACAAAAAACAAGTTCACATCCCACTTACAACGTATTATCACAGACAAAAGTTACCTATGTAAACGTGTTATTTTCGAATGAAAATTAGCTTAAAGTTCGGCCTACAATCATGGACAAATACAATTAGCACACACCTTTGTCATACCATGGACAAATACAATTAGCACACACCTTTGTCATACCATGGACAAATACAATTAGCACACACCTTTGTCATACCATGGACAAATACAATTAATACACACCTTTGTCATACCATGGACAAATACAGTTAGTACACACCTTTGTCATACTAAAGCATGAATGATGGCAAAAGTGAGCTGGAATATATTCATGTGACTTTACAGAGAAGTTCAATGGTCCTGCAACAGCAAGATCCTTAATAGCAACTATTTTCCAAAGTAGTACTCTAAAAGTAAACTTAACATTGTATGATATAAACCACTGCTACTCATTAGTAGCATCTGACATATTATTTTCATGTAAAACATGCGTAACCTGTACCTAGCTGTGACTGGTGTAGACTTAGAGAAACCATTGCACAATGCACAGCTATATCAGGGTCGATATCATTTGTTCAACTTATGAGTTCCAGTGCAGACCCTGATTTCCAGGTACATCAAGCAACAGCCAGCAGATCTAGGTCTATGTTTGCAGTTGGGCATGTATAATACACATGTTAATACTATAAGTAGAAATTTAGACACTGGTTAACACTGTATTAGGTAACTGATACAAATGATAATACTCTATGTAGTAACTTACATGCTTGTTTATACACTGGCTAATACCATATCTAATAATTGTTTAATTTTGTATGTAGTAATGCATGTGCTTGTTAATACTGGTATATAGTCATTTATGCATGAGTTAATACTGTTTGCAGTAATTAAGATACAGGTATATACTGTATGTAGTAATTTATACACTAGTTATAAATGTATGCTGTAACTGATATACTGATCAATACTTTGGTATTTTGTATGTACTGGTTAATATTGTATGTAGTAATGTATTAATTTATACATCAGCTAATACTGTATATTACTAATGTATAAGAGTTAGTACTGTATGAAAATTCTATACTGGTTAATACTGTATGTAGCAATTTATACACTGGTTTAAACTGTATGCAGTAACTAATATACTGGTCAGTGGAAGCCATGATAGCTTACTAGAGTGTTAGACTCATTATCCAATGCTAATGGGTTCAATACCTATGTCAGTCAGGGTCTGTGTATCCTTCAAGAAGGCAATTAGTTGCCATTTCCTCAGCATGATGTAGATAAGAACATGCTACAAGTGACTTTAAAACCAATGAAAACAAAAATGCACTGGTTAATATTGTATGAAGTATTTTATATGCTGGTTGTTGTTGTTGTTCTAGGGTTTAACGCCATTTTTCAGCACAAGATAGCCTATACATGGCGGCCAGTATAACTGGTGGAGGAAGAACCATGGAAAACTCAGGGAAGAACCACCGACCCATGAGAAGCTACTGGCAGGCTTTCCCACAAACCCACACTAGCCGAGCCATGGACTCGAACCCACACAGACAGAGGTGAGATGGCAGTGATCCAGAACGGTGAGCGCTTTAGACCACTCGGCCACTCAGGGCCCCCTATATGCTGGTTAATGCATGTAGTAATTTATGATGAGTTAATACTGTATATAACCATATATACACATATCAATACTGTTTGTAGTGCGTTAAACACAGGTAAATACTATGGAAATTAATTTATACATTGACTAATACTGTATATTAGACATAATGAGTTAATACTGAATGCAGTAAATTATGCTTGGATCTATATTGTATAAAAAAAAATATAAATGAGTTAATGCTTTTTGTAAGATTGTATATGCAGATTAATTTGTTATATATTTTAAACAAATAAGTACAAAATATGCATAGAGTTTATAATTTAAGTAATAAGTTATCAAATTGCCTTCAACAATTAAAGGGTTACTATTCTTACCTTGGGATTGACAATTATTTCCATGTGTAAAGTTTTCTCTTCAACTATCCTTTTCATGCCTGCCAGGCTTATCCACAGATTGTTGGTGTTGAAAATTCTGTCAGAATAGAATAGATACAATAGGATACATGTACAATTTATAACATGTACTAAAATACAATAAATACTTGCTTTTTTAAATATAAGGAAACATTGCTAAAATTTGTATGACCATAACCCCAGAATCAAAAGGTTACATGTATATGACAATGGATAAATAGCCTTGCCTGTGTAATGATGCATCCCAAAAGTAAAGAAAATCCATTAGTGGATTTTAGAAAATATAAACAAATATAAATCATTATCCAAAACCATTACTATGACTGTGACCTTGACCCAAAGCTCAATGGGTCAAGAGTGCATGTCACGAATGAATTGCCTTTGTCTTCATAATGTTTCATGCTGACAATAGGAAATATATGCAAATGAAAATTTTTAATACAACTTATTTTATGATTGAAACCTTGACATCAAGGTAAAATGGGCAAGCCAGTCTATTGTGGAATGAATTGCCCTGGCGTCATAATGATTCATGCCAAGTATGATGATAATGTATCTTTGGAGGTAGGAAATATATGCAATTTAAATTGTTTTTTTTTAAAACAAAGCTTAACCAACTCTCAAGGCATCAGCCATGGCCATTGCGGCCAGAAATGTGACTGCTCCACTTCATTGGCATCAAAAGAAATGAAGTGGGTTCAATGAAACATTTCTGTATGGTAGATTCTCTGCATTCTTCAAGGCTCTCGGTTTGAGGGAAAAGAAAATTAAATTCTAGCTAGTTAAAATATATTTTTCTCTAGATACACTTTATCAGACATTAAAACAAACTTTTTCATAAACTATCAATGAAAATTGAATACCCAAAGTGAATGAACACAGTCAAAATACTAAATCTCTACATGTATCAAGTACCATATAGGTACTTACTTGTCAGTCAAGTCAAACTTCAAACAACAAAAATCCTAATCTTTCATAGCCTAATGTGCCTGCAGTTTAGGGTCTATATTGTTTGTTCTGTTGATTACTCATAACAAATTGCACAGACCCAGATCTGCCACAGCAGTGTACGATGGCAGATGTGGGTCTGTGCAGTTTGCAATTGGACTCATCTAATAAGCAAGTATATATGGTGGGTTTGTATGTCAATTATGTTTTGCAGCGTTTATTGGACACACAAAAGCTTCTAAAGTGTGCTACATATGAAATTTATGTGGTGTTTGTGAGGTGTTTCAATTTCGTACTACACAAGTTCTTAATTGTAAGGGAAAGACTAATTGGAAATGCTATTGTGTTAATTTTAAGGGAAAGACTAATTGGAAATGTTATTGTCAATTTTAAGGGAAAGACTAATTGGAAATGCTATTGTGTTAATTTTAAGGGAAAGACTAATTGGAAATGCTATTATGTTAATTTTAAGGGAAAGACAAATTAGAAATGCTATTGTGTTAATTTTAAGGGAAAGACAAATTGGAAATGCTATTGTGTTAATTTTAAGGGAAAGACAAATTGGAAATGCAATTGTGTTAATTTTAAGGGAAAGACTAATTGGAAATGCTGTTGTGTTAATTTTAAGGGAAAGACAAATTAGAAATGCTATTGTGTTAATTTTAAGGGAAAGACTAATTGGAAATGCAATTGTGTTAATTTTAAGGGAAAGACTAATTGGAAATGCTGTTGTGTTAATTTTAAGGGAAAGACAAATTGGAAATGCTATTGTGTTAATTTTAAGGGAAAGACTAATTGGAAATGCAATTGTGTTAATTTTAAGGGAAAGACTAATTGGAAATGCAATTGTGTTAATTTTAAGGGAAAGACTAATTGGAAATGCTGTTGTGTTAATTTTAAGGGAAAGACAAATTGGAAATGCTATTGTGTTAATTTTAAGGGAAAGACAAATTGGAAATGCTATTGTGTTAATTTTAAGGGAAAGACTAATTGGAAATGCAATTGTGTTAATTTTAAGGGAAAGACTAATTGGAAATGCTGTTGTGTTAATTTTAAGGGAAAGACTAATTGGAAATGCAATTGTGTGCCAGTAAATGTTTGAGAAGATTTTAACATGTCAAAATTCATCTTTACCAAAAAAGCTCTATCCCAGTAGAACCTAGAGAAATTATCATCATATAAATTAGGTCTCCACACTTTTATTAAACTGGTTGAGAGCAAAGTCTTCATTAATGCTTTCTCACACATTTAAAGCATGGCTAAACTAGATCGCATCAATTTTTTATTATAAACATGTATGTTTCACCAGGGGAACTGTCTGCTGTTACTGATGAATTTTGGTTCATTTTGTCTGTGTCTCTTTCAGCATGAACTAAATGGTCACAGTAATGTTGTACAAAGATCACAGCTGTGAAATGACCTGCAGTAATGTTAAGGATGATCCTTGAGTAAAGTTTCTTCAGCAGAAACTGTAGGATGTGTGAAGATTGGACTGCCAAACAAATGTTGCAGATGCCAACTGCAACTGCAGGGACTTCACTCAATATGTTTAGTTCCAATATGCAATACTGCACTGTCCTTAGATTTTTGGATAAAAAAAACTGAATGGAATGAAGTGAATGCCAAAAAAGAACAGATGCATAGCGGTTGTTGTCCCCAAGAATTGAATGACATAAATATAATCTTTTATGTAAAATATTATCCAAAGTATATTACAATAACATGATAATAAAACATCCCTTCTGCAGATTATATCACTAATACAGTTTCTGACATTAGGAGCAAAAGCTTTAATTTAATAGCCTAGACCAAATAAAAATGTTAAAAATAGAAAATGTTACACTCACTTGAACTTTCGCAAAGTTTTAAATTCAGCAACCTGAAAAAAAACAATATCATTTTATTTCTTGATGCACTAAAACAACTTTTTCATACTTTATTTCAGCAAGTCAGAGTGTTGTAAACTCAGAAATAAGAGACTTACATATACAAACCAAAGTGACTTGAGATATGAACGAGATGCTTGCTTGTAAAGGCAAGAGCCTCTGAATGCGAATCTGTTTTAAAATAGTTTTCAGGAATCCAAGATAAGACCATTTCTTGTTCTTAAATGCTGAATGATGAAACTATCTCTAAAATTCTTGAATGCTTATATTCGTAAATTAGCAGCCATGTTGAATGTAAAATCAGCATTATTTACATATAGTGCAAATTAGACGTGATTAGAAGACTTCTGGTGAAAACCCATGTTAATATAACCACTGATTAAAGAGAATTTGTGACAACATTGTATAGATGTTCATTGTGGTGGGTATATTTGAGGTCAGCCCGGGACCATTTTTATTTAGGAAAAAACTATACAACACTAGAAGACTTTTGGTGTAAACTTCATGCTGATATATTCATCCTTTCAGGAGGAGTAACTATACCAAGGTTTTCAAGATGGCTGTTGTGGCTGCCATATTGGATATCTGAGCAGCACCATTTTCATTTAGAATCAACTAGACCTTGGGATATGTTTGTGTGTAAAGTTTCGTGGCAATCCTCCCAATAGTTGAAAAAGAGTGCCAAACACAAACTTGTGCTAACAGATGAGCATTAGATAATGACCATAGATCCCTGATACCACAGAGACCATAGGCAATCTCATAAGCTCCTCTGATCTATGGCCAGTAAAACTAAGAAAGCGGTATACATTGAATTGGCTCTACTTGACAGAACTCAGCATCAACCAATTAAATTTATCCAGGTTTGTAATTATATAAAATGAATGACCATCAGATTGCAGATAGATAATTGACTGTAAATTTACTAATTTCCCATCTTTTCAAATTAAAATTAAAATTATCTTGCTAATGAAAAACCAGTATTGAATTTTTAAGAGACCATATGTTGACTGCTACCTGAATTCTTTACTCAACAGCTGCCATACTTACATGTTCTTTTGGCACTTGTGCGATTTCCAAAAGACGCAGTTTTCCTTCATACTCTACTAATGTACCTCCCTGTAAGAGATATAAATGAAATAATTATGTTACATTAACTCCTGTACAATGCATGTTCCAAACTTTAACAGGATAGATCCAGATATGCCATCACAAAATGATAGACAATCATGGTCAATTATGTCCATTCTATTAATGATTTCGACACAAAAAAATGAAGACCCTAATTTACCTGTGAACCATGCAATGGCAAATCTGAAAGGTGAGCAAGAGTACTATTTATTCAAAACCTGGATAATTCATAAACTTTTCTTTTACAATATCTTCTTTACAGTTTTATCTAAGATATCTTTTAAAATTGGTATGGTATCTTCATAAGTTAAGATACAATTTGACGAAAAAATTGATTATTGTGCATAGGTCAAAACTCCTATTATCAAATACACAAAGAAAAATTGATTTTGGTGAGTGACATTTTTCAGTAAAACAGAATGGTTACGGTCAGATGCTTTCCATAACAGAAAGCGTTCATAACCAGTATATTGTAGATTATAAACCATTAAGATTTCCTAAAAGTCTCCTGCACTTTTCATCAACTTTATCATTATTTTTTCTTTAATTGAATTTTAATGTGATTATTACAATTGTGTACAAATTATTCTTGTATTAATAAGAGATGCAACTCCCACACTCATTATCGTATAAAAAAGATGCTCCCAAAGTTCAAAGCACTATTTGGCTACGTACAAAATCATACCATGTTGATAATAACATAATGCAACTATCACATTATTTGGAGATGAGCAGTAACCATTGATTCCATAAAAAGCAAACTACCTTAATATGTGGAAAATATATGATAAAAATAATATAACATCTTCTTCTGTATTTAGCATGCAGTGAATTGATAACTTGACGGACCCACTTCTGCCATCCTATGTTTTACTGATCAAGGACTGTATCATTCCCTATGATTTCAAGTGAATACCACTGATCCATATCTGTCATCATATAATGTATTGCAGATCATGGTACTAGCTGTTAGCAGCTGGATATGTATTATACACAGGTAAATAAGGTATGGATTTACTACTGACTGAACTAACTAGATCTATATTCATCTACTACCAACTAAACTAACTAGTTGCATATGCATCTACTACCAACTGAACTAACTAGTTGCATATGCATCTACTACCAACTGAACTAACTAGTTGCATATGCATCTACTACCAACTGAACTAACTAGTTGCATATGCATCTACTACCAACTAAACTAACTAGTTGCATATGCATCTACTACCAACTGAACTAACTAGTTGCATATGCATCTACTACCAACTGAACTAACTAGTTGCATATGCATCTACTACCAACTGAACTAACTAGTTGCATATGCATCTACTACCAACTGAACTAACTAGTTGCATATGCATCTACTACCAACTGAACTAACTAGTTGCATATGCATCTACTACCAACTGAACTAACTAGTTGCATATGCATCTACTACCAACTGAACTAACTAGTTGCATATGCATCTACTACCAACTGAACTAACTAGTTGCATATGCATCTACTACCAACTGAACTAACTAGTTGCATATGCATCTACTACCAACTAAACTAACTAGTTGCATATGCATCTACTACCAACTGAACTAATTAGTTGCATATGCATCTACTACCAACTGAACTAACTAGTTGCATATGCATCTACTACCAACTGAACTAACTAGTTGCATATGCATCTACTACCAACTGAACTAACTAGTTGCATATGCATCTACTACCAACTAAACTAACTAGTTGCATATGCATCTACTATCAACTGAACTAATTAGTTGCATATGCATCTACTACCAACTGAACTAACTAGTTGCATATGCATCTACTACCAACTGAACTAACTAGTTGCATATGCATCTACTACCAACTGAACTAACTAGTTGCATATGCATCTACTACCTATAACCAACTGAACCAACTAGTTGCATATGCATCTACTACCAACTGAACTAACTAGTTGCATATGCATCTACTACCAACTAAACTAACTAGTTGCATATGCATCTACTACCAACTGAACTAACTAGTTGCATATGCAATTACTACCAACTGAACTAACTAGTTGCATATGCATCTACTACCAACTGAACCAACTAGTTGCATATGCATCTATTACCTATAACCAACTGAACCAACTAATGCATATACATTTCTACCAGTGAAACACACTAATAATGTATACATGGTGTACTATCAAATGAGCCAAATAAATGGCATATACAGTTCCTACCAACTAAACCAGTATAAAAAATATGCATTCAATAAACTACTTATAACAAATTTATTAGATTTAATGGCACTTATTCTCCAAAATTCTTGTGGTTAGTTTGCAAATTTATGAATCCAATCATTATTAATGTATTATAATTAAAAAAATTAGAATGGATTTAAATTGCATCTGAAAGGCATCATATTTTTTAAAGTCTCCTTGTAAGAAAATATTTTGTAGTTCACCTTAGTGTCTGCTTTTGTCTTGTCTGTGACTTCCATTACAAACTCAGGTGCCTTGTCCTCATTATTCAACAAGAAATTAAGTATATCTTGAAGTCGGTTAAGGTCTAGTAGATTATGAAGCACTGACATTTTCTTAAATAAGTCATATCCAATTCATACGACTTCCATTACAAACGTGAAGCAATTTAAGATAGCTGTGACACTATCAAAGAACAAGATTGGGATACATGATAAAATATTATGAGATATAAATAAATTTTGTGAGGTCATATTTTCTTCAAAGGTTATCAATATTTACTGATTTGAATTGCAGAGCAAATATTCCTTTAAGTTCACATGTATCATTCATGATTAAATTGCATATTTCATGGAATATAGACAGTGCATATTGTATGCAATATACACACTGCATATTGTATGGAATATGGACACAGCATACTGTACAGTCGGCCAACATTATATTGTATGTAATTCAGCATATTTTATAGAATATTACTGGAATGATCCTTAATACAATGCATTCTATCCACAAGCTTACTAAAAGAAGCATCACATACATACATACATACATACATACATACATACATACATACATACATGCATACATACATACATACATACATACATACATACATTACATACATACATACATACACACACACATACATACATAGACACATACATACATACATACACACATACATACATACATACATACATACATACATACATACATGCATACATACATGCATACATACATATGAGTCTAATTGCAAAATAACATATTGCACCAGCAGATCAAGGTCTATGTTGTTTGTTCAACTGACTGATCCTAATGAACTACATAAACCCAGATGTGCCAGTGCATTATGCAAAAACACTTCCGGGTCTTGGATCTTTGCAGTTTGACTCAACTTACAAGCAAAAATACATGGTATCTGAAAAGCTTGAACAGTATATTTGGTTTTAATTTCAAATAATAACAAAGAATAAATCTCAGCATTCTGTGAGAAACTGAATTTAAAGAGTGGTGTTATGCAATAACTCCATATTCTTTAATTTTGTCCTTTTATAATACTAACAATTCATTAGTCAAGACAAGTGTTTTGGTGAGAACAGTCTGTATCAATATGATTAGTCACTAACATCAATGACTTATGATTAGATGTATGAGATATTTACCAATGGATACTGTGTCTGAGTTTTTTAGCATATCAATGGTTTTATAATTTTCGGGTATGGTTCTAGTATGTCTACCGTTTTATAATTTGTTGGCATGATACTTGTATATCAATGGTTTTATAATTGTTTGGCATGGTTCTAGTATGTCAATGGTTTTATAATTGTTTGGCATGGTTCTAGTATGTCAATGTTTTTATAATTTTTTGGCATGGTTCTAGTATGTCAATGGTTTTACAGTTGTTTGGCATGGTACTAGTATGTCAATGTTTTTATAATTTTTTGGCATGGTTCTAGTATGTCAATGGTTTTATAATTGTTTGGCATGGTACTAGTATGTCAGTGTTTTTATAATTGTTTGGTATGGATCTAGTATGTAAATGGTTTTATAAATTTTTGGCATGGGTTCTAGCGTGTCAGTGACTTTAAAATGTTGGGACATGGTTCTCGCATATCAATGGTTTTATAATTTTTGCGTGGTTTTAGTGTGTCAATGGTTTTATTATATTTGGCCATGGGTGTAGCATTTAATAGCATCTGCAAAATGATGTTGTTACTATCCAAGACCAGTTGTTACTATCCAAGACCAGTTGTTTCTATCCAAGACCGGTTGTTACTATCCAAGACCAGTTGTTTCTATCCAACACCAGTTGTTTCTATCTATCCAACACCAGTTGTTTCTATCCAAGACCAGTTGTTTCCTTTGGGCTCACTAGTTTCCTCCACCTGAAGAATCACCTCCCAACAACACCTGGGCAGCGATGAGTTGGTTTTATAGGCAAACATGTGAAAGATGTTTGCTAAGGTTTAGTTTGAAAAGGATACTGAGGTCTACAGTAGCACCTAGATTGTCGATATTGGACACAAACATATACTTCTTTCCTGCCTTTATGAACGTGTCTAGCAGTCCAGAGTTGTAGAAACTCCTGTATATATCGCCATGACCGGGAGGATACCATCTGTGACAGGAAACATAATATCATATAAATACAGACATAAACTGAACCTGTTTTAAAATAATGAACTTAAAATAACCAGAGGAATTTAAAATGTACTACATTCAAAACCAGTTGGCTGCAATGTTATTAATGCAGCTACAAAGAGAAAGGTAAGGATATTCCAAATAAATCTTATAATTTGTTTGTCTCAGCTCACTCACGATCACTAGATTTTTATTAATAATTCTGATGATATTACATATATCACAGTGAAATCAGTTTTCTTTATAATAATAGCTGATAGTACGCCTATTGTGGGAGAAATACTTTACAACTTTCAGCGATGTGAATGGCCTCTAGAATGCATAATCCAGAACTGTTTCCGAAAACATAAACTCATACAGTGTCCTTACAAGCAAAGATAATAAAACCGAAAACATAAACTCGTACAGTGTTCTTAAGGACATGCAAAGATGATAGAATATGCTGAAAACCTATTTTTAAAATGGTAATAGCTGCATGAAAGAGCAGTGTATATTTTTAACACTAACCCCTCTGGATTTTCTTCGCCAATGTTGAGTGCTATGGGCAAAAGAGATTCTCGACAAATCCTGGGAAATCTGGAAAAGAAAGTGAAGAACGTTTCTCGTCATTTTTAGAAAGGATTGTGTGGACAATCATGGAGGATGACTGGAATACTGTATTTATCTAAGTTGGTCAGATGATTGGCTTCTATAGGCACTTTTGACATTTTGTTCGGCTACATCGTAACTTGGAAAATGTGAGCAAGGTATTTTTTCCAAGCACAAACTGAGGCAGATAACTATTTTTGTTATTGCTGCTAGCAATTAAATTGCTTCTGATCATGAACTAGTTTTCTATGCTCAACAGGGCCTTCCCCCAAAACACACTATTGTCCCTAAAAGTCAACAATATTTACTACTTAAAGAAGCAAGGGTCACCAAGGTAACAATTTTGATATTAGATTTCCAGTGCTATCTATTAAAAACATTTTTTACTTTTCATTGTTTCAAGCTAATGGAAATAAAGTTTTGTCTGCAACATGGATTCTCACAATTCTTACCTACCGAATAGTTTCATACACAAATATTTCATTATAGATACAGAACTCTTCTAGGATTCAAGGCAATATACTCAGGAAAATATACGTTAACTAAACAAATTTTTCATTAAGTGAGTCAGAATGGAACCTATGCTAGTCATTTAATTGAAAATGAATCCCTTCAAATTCCCTGCACTGATAAAGAAAGTAAAAACTACTACCCTATGTTCCTAAAGTGGATTACCTGCTTTGGTTGAACATGTAGATGGTGACATTCAAACTACAATATTTGTGCATGATTTTCTGTGTATCTGCATCAGTGTTGTATGAGTTCATCAGAACAAGCGGCACATCTGTGCCATATTTGTTGTTCAGAAACTGCAAAAAACGACAAATTTTAATTAGCTGACAGAACAGAGAAAGAAGAATTGACATTTTCAAAATCGTGATGGATCCTCGTTTTAAAAGATTTTTATCCACACACACAAAAAAATCACATCAAAGCTTTAGGTTTTCAGCAGAGCAGATTTAAACTTTTAAAACTTACTATTTTGTGGTTACTGTACATAATCCTTTACTAGCTGCAATCAGAATTGACCCTGATCTGTCATCACATAAGTTGCTGACAATCAGGGTCTATATTGTTTGTTCTACTAATAATTCCTAACAAGCTGTACAGACCCAGATTTGCTGGTGCATTATATGATGGTAGATCTGGGTCTGTGCATTTGCAGTTGGACTCTACTTATAAGTAAGTATTTATACTATGCACATTTTTATAATTACTACAATCATAACATAACAGTTTGAATGAGTGTAATTAACAGTTTCAATTATCAAGTGTGAAATTTCTTAGTTTTCAATTATTGATTGATGTACACAGCATATTTATTCTTCTGTGTAATCAGAGTAAACACTATGTATTGAAATATTTATGCATCCTTCAAATATATTTTCCACTTTTCATCCATTCAATTAGGCAAATTAACAATAAAACAAAATATTCCATTTCTTTAGAAAAACTAATCCTGATGTCTCTCCAAGACTGAAGTCAATGTGAGATTATGTCTCATCTACAAACTATATATATATATATATATATATATATATATATATATATATATATATATATATATATATATATATATATATATAGCTTAACAGCAAATCAACAATATCTTAGCTATACAATGCCACTAAATGTAGGTACATCCGAAAATGCATATCAAACAATCAACAATGATAAAGTGATAATAATTCTTAAATAATACGATTCAAGTTTTGATGCAACTAACTCATTTCAAGCGTACAAGACATTTTTAGAAGGAATATCATGTAGGATGGCATATTTATTATATCATAACCATCAGATGATACCTATAAACAGTGCTTTGCTATACACAACGAAACACCTATACGTTTTTAAACTGATGCTGACAAAGCCATATCTGGAAAATTGAAACTCATTATTATATCATATGCTAAAGTAAACCAGGTCATAATCGCATGCCAGGCAATAATAGCATACAATAACAGCATGCCGAGCGATAACAGCATGTCAGGCATTAAAAAAGCACGCCAGGCAATAACAGCATGTCAGGCAATAAGAGCATGCCAGGCAATAACAGCACGTTAGGCAATAAAATCATGCCAGACTGTAACAGCATACAATAACTGCATGCAAGGCAATAACTGCATGCCAAATAATAACAGTATACACTAACTGCATGCAAGGCAATAACATCATGCCAAATAATAACAGTATACACTAACTGGGTGCAAGACAATAACTGCATGCCAAATAATAACAGTATACACTAACTGCATGCAAGGCAATAACATCATGCCAAATAATAACAGTATACACTAACTGGGTGCAAGGCAATAACATCATGCCAAATAATAACAGTATACACTAACTGGGTGCAAGGCAATAACTGCATGCCAAATAATAACAGTATACACTAACTGTGTGCATGGCAATAACATCATGCCAAACAATAACAGTGGACAAAAATGTGTTATCGTGGCATAGGATATATAAACATACCTCTATTTGTTGCACATTCATGTCGAGGAAAGTGAGTTCATCCTTGATGGTTATTATACTCTTTGGTCCCTTACAACCCATACTAGTTCCAAGACCTCCATTCAGCTTAATGACAACCAGCTGATCCAAAAGAGTTTTAGCGTCATTCTCATTAGGAAATGGTAGCTTGTCATACATCTTCAGCTAGCAAAATAGAAATAAATATGATTCAGATTGAGAACAAAGCTGTACTAAATTTTCCATTTTCTTGAAAACACATACTTTTATTACAGGAATTCAGTGGAATGCTGTAGCATGCATGCTCAATGTCTTCATTGTCAAAGAGCTAAATTAGACAGCTGCAGGGGCGTACCTAAAGTATTTGCCACCGGAGCGGATCCTTCCTTTGGCACCCCCGCAAATAACTTAAAATGTAAATACACAGAACAATATATTATGTTTGCAAGTAGATTTTTAAATATGTGCAGTGCTGTCATAAACAAATTGGCAATAACTTTTACTTTGGTGAATATTTCATTTGGTTTGAAAACTTGTACTGGTATTTCAACTCTCTGATGCCCCTCCCCAACTTCTGGTTGCCACCCGGGGTGGACTGGCCTCTCGCACCCCCCTTATGAACAATGAACAACTGAGACCTACTTTGAAGGTGTTGGAGAAGGAAATGAAAATTAGTTCTCTAATTTGATGTTACTATTAAATTTTATAATATTTAAAGACATCAATGTCAGAAAAATACTAAATGCAAAACGTATTGATAAATTCAGTGAAAGATCAAAGTAGATCACAGCGACCGACTTATTCAGCAGTGAGAAGTGCTCTTTCAGATAAAGTACATATCAAGTTTCAAGACTGTATATTTAACAATGTCAAAAAAGTTATATAAAAAGTTAAAACTGAACACTGCGGCAAAGGGAAACAACAATTACAACTGCAAAAAAAGGAACAACAACAATAATGCCATCAGAAAAGAGAGCATTGTGTCTCACTTATTCCTTGCAGGAGAGATAATAATAAGTATAATTATTTACGAAAATAGGCGATAGATACCCATTTATCTCTTTTGTTATAAAATTTATCTGCTGATAGTGACTTCTCAGAGTTTAACATCAAAATAAAATGCAGTTCCTTCGGAGCAAACTACCTTTTAAGACCTGATGAGGAAAAGTAATTTTCGGTCAAAGATACACTGAATTTGTTATATATTTTAATGTATGAAGCCACAAAATAGTGTTTTATTACAAATTGCTCAGTCTTTCAAATCTCTTTTTAGCAAGGAATATATTAGGTGTATGGTGTATTACTGGTATAAATTAAACATGATCATATGCAATGGTGTGCATTTAAACAAATTGAAAATAGAGAAACAAGAGTACCATGACTGGCACGTTGTACAATTGTTCTATGTTTAATGTGTCATGATTGACACATTGTACACCTGTCCTGTTTAATTTACCACGAATGACACGGTGTACGCCTGTCCCATGTTTAATGCATCATGATTGGTACGTTGTACGCCTGTCAGATGTTTAGTGTGCCATGAATGACATATTGTACACCTGTCCCATGTTTAATGTTCCATGAATGGCATGTTGAACACCTGTCCCATGTTTAGTGTGCCATGAACGGCATGTTGTACACCTGTCCCATGTTTAGTGTGCCATGAATGACATATTGTACACCTGTCCCATGTTTAATGTTCCATGAATGGTACGTTGCACACCTGCCCAATGTTTAATGTGCCATAAATGGCATGTTGTACACCTGTCCCATGTTTAACAGTCTTTTACGTAGATAACTGAAATCTCTGTGCAGAATTGATTTCTCGTTTTTCGCTCCCATTAACCAAGACCTTTGACCTTTTTGATCACAAAACAGAGCTTATTTCCTCCTCAAACATCAAGTGATCCACAACGTTTGGTCAAATTCCGTGACATAGAACAAATGTTATTGTGTGGAAAGCATTTTTCTTCTCTCAGCTGCAGTGACCCTGACCTCTGACATTTTTATTCCATCATCAAGAACTTATCCCCTACCATAAGCGGAAACCATCCACAAAGTCTGGTTCCGGTATGTGATCTAGAAAATTATGTTATTATACGGAAACTATTTTATCCTTTCGGTCCAAGTTATTTTGAATGTTGACCTTTTGCCTCTAGAATCAAACGAGTTCTTCTCCATGCAAATTGCAAGACATTTGGTAACTGCAGATGGTGGACAACTCAAGTTATTCTACAGAATTTTTTTTCTTATTTCAGTAACAAGGGTACAGACAGATTGTGAAGTGGCAAATTTTATGTCGATCTAACAAGAATACATTAGTTGAGACCAGATAACCATTAATTAGATTTATGTAGACAAACGCGTATCATATCGCCATACTACCGCGTACGGTAATGTCCTTTAGAGGGAGAATTTTGTTCCTAATTAAGCATTTGTTTATATAGCAGCCAGACGGACTCTTAGGGACACGGAAAACTTTCATTTTTCATGGCAAAGCTGTTACAGTTGAGAAATCGCAGAAACTCTGTTGCTCAAACTACCAGGACAAGCTGACCCTGACTTTGGCGCCTCTGGAAAAAGGCGGCAGAGATATTTGATTCTGATTGGTTACGTTGAATAAGGGGCGTGTTTCCCACACAAAATATTCTAGCTTTTAAAATTGTCACATCGGAAATTCTAATCAGTCTAAGCTTTTCCTATAAGAGGAAACCCAAAAAGTAGGACTCCTTGGAATTTGCAAGAAATGCCTCGTAAAAGAACGGTTGTCCAAAGGGGACTATTGTCGAAAGGAACCGACGAAATAATTTACGAATTAGAGGGAGGAACGTTGAAAGCAAAGGTAGTGTGACAATTCCATGTAATTTGTTGATGCCATATATAATGCTTTGCTGAAGTTATTTACTTGTATCTGCATGAATATTGTTTCTACATTCGTGTAATAATTTGTTTTATGAAGTATAACTGTGTTGAGTTTATGCATAGCATGTCGTACATTAATCTTTAGATAAGTTTGACGAATTGTTTGAATTCTTTGTCTTGTTTGCATAAGAATTATGTTCTAAGAATTTAATACATTACATTAGTTAATAGGATTACGAGAATCCGTGTGAATTCGCCGAATTTAGAAGATTTCACGTATGATTAAGAATAAGTGTGTATTGACTGAAATGATCTAGTAATTGATTGATGTGATGTATCCTATTTATTCGCTGTGTAAATTGAGGCTGGCTCAGAACCCCAGGCCTCGCGTATATGTTAATGTGTAAGGTCAAGGCGTAACGAATTAGCCATTTGACTAATTAGGGTCATTATAGAACATGTGGAGTCGATTGATAGCCTTAGCGTCTGTTTAGCACTGATAGTGAAATCTGATAACGAGGGAGAATAATGAAGAATTAACTGTTTCATAAATAACGGGATATTTAGGTTGTCTCTATTTATATTTATTTAAAAGGGAGAAAAATAGCTCCTGAGACGTATGAGACGTGTTGTCCTTAGACGTATGAGACGTATTATCCTGAGACGTATGAGACGTATTATTCTGGGACGTATGATACGTATTATTCTGGGACGTATAATGTGATGTTACTCTGAGACGTATACTGAGAAGTATAGAGAGAAGTGCAGTGGGACGTATAATCCTGTGACGCAATCCTGCGACGTATTAATTTCTGAAACGTATTCTGAGAGTATCCTGAGACGGATGGTGGAAAGTATCATCCTGAGATTCAAGGGTCTGAACAGCTACAGAGGAAGCAAGACAAATTGAGGACGAGCAGGTTATGCAATCGTACAAGACGTTGACTTCCATTGTTCACCCTATCCTATGATGAACTAAATCTATCAGTAAACAGATAGGCTATTTTATTTAAATATATTTGCGTTTTCTTTGTATTTCGGTGAAAGTTAAATTTCTAAAAGCAGAGTACATTCCTGATGTAATGAATTTTCACAGTGTTTTTATGTAATTGATTAAATTGTTTGCTTACATGTACGGGGGCTCGTGTTGGTTTGTTCTATATACCTGCTCAGATCTCTATTTATTTCACCTATAAGTTTTACCACTTATATTTAGATTTACTCGAACCGGGCAATAACATCGAGGGCGGTCAACCCCTAGATAACGAAAACCAAATTTGGCGGGACACACACCAGGGACAATTCCATCCCCCCCCCCTTTCCAGATGAAATTATGAATGGACGACATCATAATATCATATACTCTGCCATATGTGTTGTATAAAAACTAGTCAGTACTTACAGCATCATCTTGCAATAACTTAATCTTCGCCCAGTCTATGGAGGGCCCTCTTTCCTGGAGAAAGCGATCAAACATCTCCTTGAAATCCTCAAACTCTTTTCTCACATTCTGAAATAAAGAAGCGTGTATTGTCACTTAAGACTTTTAGCATATAACAAATTATGAGTAAATATAGAAGCCGTTGTTTTGTTTTTGTTTGTCTGGTGCTTTCTATTATTAATGTTTTGGCTTGTTCGTTTCACTGAATGTTTCAATTTTGAACCAACCGCTACGCAATTCTCAAACTGGAATATTAGAAAAGCTCTCGCTTTTATTCCATGTGTTTAAGGCATAGGGTGGGTGAGTAGAAATGCGTATTTTTATGTGCATTGATGTAATCAGTGAATTATGGTGTAGAAGGGACGTTAATGGTGGTCTCTAAACAAACAAAAATTATCAATTCCATTAAAGAGTCAACAGCCATTAAAGAGTCAACAGCCATTATTGTAAAATGAATATAAGAAAGCTACTAGTGCGAATCTATATGATGTTTTGAAGAAAAAAAATACGGCTTTTAATTATGTGAGGTAGAAACAGGTATACAGGTAGACACATACTTATGCATATATATTTTACACGGCTTGAATATGAGCACTGATTCCTGCATACAGTTGTTAGCAAATGAAACAAGAGTATTTCGAATGGACTGACCCTATGCTGGCTGAAAATAATGTCCAAGAATTCAAGCTAAAACCACGTCTCTGATAGTCTTCAGCGATAAAAATATTTTCAAATTAATTGGTGTGGTGAACATATTGGATATCAGATCGGAACCATTTTCATTTAGAACCAGTGCGTTATTAAAAGTTTTGTGGTGGAAACCCAATGTTGAAATGGCGTTCCTTTTAGAAGAGTAATAGTAACAATGTTTTAAAGATGGATGCCAGTGTGGCCATACTAGATATAAGATTGTCATCATTTCCATCGAGTAGAAACTAAACATCATCATAAGTCTTTTAGACGAAAGCACGACGATGATAGGACCCGCCATATAGTAGAATATATTGCAATATGGCTATTGTGGTCGCTATGTTAGAAGTCCGATCGACACCATTTTTATTTATTAACAACTGAAAATATTACGAAGTCTTCTAGTGTAAACCATTGCTGATGTGACCATTCGTTCAGGTGAAATAGCAATAGCAAGACTGCTATTATAACAGTAAACCTTTACATAAAGATACAGCTGACAGAATAAGAAAGAAAAAACACAAGAGACGGAAGCCCTTGCAAATATGTCATCTTCTAAAAAACAAACAATCGCCTCCGCCACTAAGTCATAATGGGATGCACCAGCGATCTATGATTTTTATTTGTCGCATTGTCAACTCATCCTCCTGAAACCTCATGCCAATATGATCAGCCTCCCATAACTGTTGTTGATGGAGTTCAGGTTACAAAGGAAGTATATTATTAAAGAAAATGTAGGTATTTACGTCCTATCCTCTCCTCAGTGTCTGTACACAGAATCTAAACCCCTTGTTCTAATATGATCATCAATGTACCATCATCAATTGTTAACCCATCTCAATAAAATAAAGCCATATTTCTGATGAACACGTGACATTTCAATATCCCCCTAGAAAAACTGAATAAAGAAGCTATAACTTTGTTGCGATATAATCATCATGATAAAACATAACACCAAATATTATTAACCTACTTTAATCCGTATTAATGTCGGGATAAATTATTGTACAGACACACGAGTGGATATGACCAATCACAATATATCCGCAGTAACAAACAAACACACACACACACACACACACACACACACACACACACACACACGCACAGCTCTATATAATAGATAAAATTCCTTCATTAAAGACCTGTTTCCTATTCTGCGCTTTCACTTTTCAAATTTGTCTACGTATGTTAAAGTCATAAAACAAATTGTCCTGCGGTAGTTTCAAATCGTAATTAAATAAACAAATAAGCTGCAGATTGAGAAATACTTACATCGTTCAAATTCTTCTTCTCATTTTCTATCCCCGATAGAGACATGATGAAATGTCGTTTTAAAAGGTGTACCTAAAGCCCAGGCAAACGATTTGTCACTTGTTGCACGTACAGACTTTGATCACGCACTTGTCCCCTAATCCAAAGAGGCTTGCTTTTTGTACCGCTCGCCCTCTTCATACACCTAGCTATATATAGCCATAAGGATAAATAAAAACTGTCACCTTAGGGCAATTAATAAAGATGGTTATCGCTGAGGTGACTAAAAGGTAAGGCGACCAGAGATAACCAATGAAACAGTTGATCTAATTTATTACCGTCATAGGTTAAGATATATTCCACGGATAGCTGTTCAAAGTGTTCAGTAACTGGACAGACATGGTTTCAATCCATGGTGCGGTCTATTCCTGCTTACAAAAAGATTTACTTATCATTATCACTTAAAACTGTTTGCAGAAGCTCTTTAATGGCAACTTTTATATGGAGAAATTTAAATTAACAATTGGAATCTATTTTTAAAAAGTTTGGTCAGAATCAAAATAGTTGGTCCATTCATCAGCAACAATCGAATACAAAACCTGTGCGATCAAATCTTATATTCAACATGTGGCCTTTGGACTGCATTTCTTTCATATCTGTATAAGCAACTGTTATTTTAAGTTGTCCTAAAGAGGGACGTGCTGTGGAAACTGCATGAAAATTAATAAAAATACATGTAATTATCCTTTCTGCTTCGCTGAATCCTTTAAGATAAGAGAATTGTATTGGATGAATTAGAAGTTTGTGTCTTTTTGTTTCACTGTGTCATAACTTAATAAAGATCATTGTACATCAATAGATTTTAAATACAGCACCAATTATTCTCCATCCTGTGTATAACTTTAATTATCGATATTAACTAACTTCGATATATCTCTAGACAAGTGTTCCTTTCTCCATCGTTGTGGAGTATACATAAAATCACGCTAAAACATTGTAAAGGGGTTCAAATCTTTTTCAATCTCATTTCCCTAATCGAAATAAAATGTGTACTTCCAATTCTTACAAATATTTGTTCAGAAATCTGTTTTTGTCAGATACAAGCTACGATTACTAAATACGTCTGATCAAGATTTTTTAAAATATAAACAACACTATATTATGTGTTTTGTTTCGAATAGACAAAAAGAACGACTCTGGTGCGGCGTAAAAATGTCACGGCAGTCATGACGTGCCGTTTGTTACTACACAGTATCAAACGAGTTATTTCCCCAGACTCAGAACAGAACACTTAGATGGTTTTGTATTTATTTTCCTTCATACATTATTTTCAACTGTTTTAATGTATGCTTTTTAAAAAAATGAATTTAGGCATTTGTTGTTTTATTAACGACACTTTACAACCCTATAAAAAAAAAAATAAACATGTACGAATCCAGAACCATGCACGCATCCAAAACCATGCACGCATCCAGAACCATGTACATACACATTCAGAACCATGTACGCATCTACGCATCCGAACCCATGTACTCATCTACGCATCCAAAACCACGTACGCATCCAAAACCATGTACACATCCAGAACCATGTACATACACATTCAGAACCATGTACTCATCTACGCATCCAAAACCACGTACACATCCAGAACCATGTACGCATCTACGCATCCGAACCCATGTACTCATCTACGCATCCAAAACCACGTACACATCCAGAACCATGTACTCATCTACGCATCTAGAACCATGTACACATCCAGAACCATGTACGCATCTACACATCCAAAACCATGTACACATCCAGAACCATGTACGCATCTACGCATCCAAAACCATGTACACATCCAGAACCATGTACACATCCAGAACCATGTACACATCTACACATCCAAAACCATGTACACATCCAAAACCATGTACACATCCAGAACCATGTACGCATCTACACATCCAAAACCATGTACACATCCAGAACCATGTACACATCTACACATCCAAAACCATATACACATCCAAAACCATCTACACATCCAGAACCATGTACGCATCTACGCATCCAAAACCATGTACACATCCAAAACCATGTACACATCCAGAACCATGTACACATCTACACATCCAAAACCATGTACACATCCAAAACCATGTACACATCCAGAACCATGTACGCATCCAGAACCATGTACACATCTACACATCCAAAACCATGTACACATCCAGAACCATGTACACATCTACACATCCAAAACCATGTACACATCCAAAACCATGTACACATCCAGAACCGTGTACGCATCTACGCATCCAAAACCATGTACACATCCAAAACCATCTACACATCCAGAACCATGTACACATCTACACATCCAAAACCATGTATACATCCAAAACCATCTACACATCCAGAACCATGTACGCATCTACGCATCCAAAACCATGTACACATCCAGAACCATGTACGCATCTGCGCATCCAAAACCATGTACGCATCCAAAACCATGTACACATCCAGAACCATGTACGCATCTACGCATCCAAAACCATGTACACATCCAGAACCATGTACGCATCTACACATCCAAAACCATGTACGCATCCAAAACCATGTACGCATCCAGAACCATGTATACATCCAGAACCATGTACGCATCTACTTATCCAAAACCATGTACGCATCTACGCATCTAAAACCATCTACGCATCCAAAACCATGTACGCATCCATAACCATATACGCATCTACGCATCCAAAACCATGTACGCATCTACTTATCCAAAACCATGTACGCATCTACGCATCTAGAACCATCTACGCATCCAAAACCATGTACGCATCCAGAACCATGTACGCATCTACGCATCCAAAACCATGTACGCATCTACGCATCCAGAACCATCTACTCATTCAAAACCATGTACGCATCCAAAACCATGTACGCATCCAGAACCATGTAAGCATCTACGCATCCAGAAACGTGTACGCAACCAAAACCATGTACGCATCCAGAACCATGTACACATTCAGTTTCTTTTCAAACCTGGATCTATATATTTAAAGTCATAAAGAGGAAGATCTCTGCTGTATTTTGAAATGGTAAATAAATGCATGCATCAATAAGCCATATCTTGATCTGGGACATGTTAAGTGCTCATTCCTTGACTTCACATATTTTTGTTAATCCAAACAGCTAATAATCTAGTGTATGCTACAATATACCATGTTCATCAATCTATCTATACATGACCAAGTAGTTGAGCTTCGTCCCTTCTCTTTATTCTCTAGGTAACAGCGGTGCTTTCTATTCAAAGCAACTCGCATTCTAAATACTTGTTAATCAAAATAGTGATTAGCTTTCTTTTTTAATGGGTTGGAGATTTTGTCAAAATTTTGTGTATACATGACGATAACCATATTTAGACATAACAAATGCTCACGTAGAGGTCATCTGGTATTTCCAAATCAAGAATAGACGGATACATGTGTTAAAGACATAAAGTATGAATATACTCATGCCTAGAAGAAAGTGATCTGTCACGCAAAAACACGTCTTTCCATCCCCAAACCCCCATTTAAGTCATGTTTCCGAACATGCATATTTTAATAATTTCAGTAGACAATAAAGGATAGACGAAAATTCGTGTAATGTGTTGAAACAGTAAACAGTGGTGATTAATGCTTATAGAAAACTATCATCTAGTGATAGTCATTGCAGCTGATTATAACATTTGTGTTTAAGAGCTAAGTCGGTTACAAACAAGCAATCATAACATGTAACGTTAAGCTGTGTATTCGGGATCATTGGTCTTTCTTATCAGCATTTTTACACTAATTAGGAGTTTTATTTATAGGAGACAGATACCTTGTGTTCACATGGAATAAGATTTATTGACTGTGTTTGTAGCGACGATAAATGTGGCCAAAAAACCTAAAGCCAAAGGATTGAATATTACGTTTGCGAGACGTGAACAAAGACAAGTTTTGAACGTACCGCACATTTGTGATGTGTGTTCTATACGGGAACGCACGAGGCTTTATATGCAACAAACAGGTGGAGTAAACATCTCTGAATTTACATGTACGACTAAGAATTCACTTGAACAACATAAGACTATATGTAAATGATACACTATAATCGCTACCCAAAGTGTGGAAAGTAAAGATTTTTGTACCAACACCGAGTCACTTTACTCTATAGGTCAGTTGGTCAGCCCGGTCAACAGTAATGCGAATGGCAGTGACATGCAGAACGCCCGTCACACTGCCCGAGAGCAAAGCTCTAAATGTTACCTAATGGGTATGTTATCGCGATAAATTGCGCTCTTGACAGTTTTAAATTGTCCTACTTTCTTTCACATGATTTAAAGGATTTTCATCAAGGTTAACAGCGGCATTATTTTCCGATCAATGGCCACGCCTTCATTAATGGAATACCCGGTCACATGACAGAGACGTCTTAAACCTGCCTCAAAACGAAGTTTAATAGATTACTGTATATTCGTCAGTGTACGTTTTTGCTAAAACACGGGCCCTATAGAATTGTCCAAATAATCTGATCGTCCATAAATCTAGACATGAGTACCAATTTGACTTCAGCTTGTTCATGTTTCAGTGCCAAGATATTGTAGTATCAACAATGGTATGAAAGCTATTTGTGGTATGGCACATAGCAACTCTTACACTCTATCATTCAAATATTATAATTACATAAATTTTACACTTTCTGATGATTGACACAAAAGTTTCAAGTTTAATGTACATATTTACTTTTTTAAAAATTGTATTAGGCAATAATAATAATAATAATAATAATAATAATTATTATTATTATTATTATTATTATTATTATTAATGTTATTATTATTAACGACGACGATGGAGTGATTATGGCGATGACAAATTATATTATATCATTATGCTTACTCATTCCCTGCCAATTAACCAAAAGCATTGTTTACAATCATCATCGTTCGTTTATATTTCCGCACTGCACGTTTAGTTGTTCACTATGTTTTATTTCCGCACAGCACCTTTTTATTTCCGCACTGCACGTTTGGTTGTTCACTGTTATTCACATTATCAGTTGTTTTCTTGCGCTGTTTCGATATGAGCAAACACAAAATATGTTGTTCATTTATGTGATTTTCGTTATTTCAAGTGTTAACCACGAAGCAGTTCTGGAAATATACTATGATAAAGCACTCTCACAAAAGATCGCTCGCGCGCGTGTGTGTGTGTGTGTGTGTAAAGCAAACGCGGGTGCCTCTGTATTAGTACCATCATTGCAAGAAGAACGGGAGTGGGAGTGAGATTTTCAAATCAAAATAAAAATTAGTAATTCAATCTGCCATAAAATACAGTAAGGAGTCGACAGCCGACATTTTCAAAGCAAGACTACGATCGCTGTTAGAGCAAATCAGTTAACACTATTTTGAAAGAAATACTAACGAGAGCTAATTATACAACCTGGAAATACCAAGTATGCCACCACCAAAGCAGTTCACCCCTATACGTCAGTCGGTCAGCAGTAACTCAGTAAATGTCATAAGAATCGGGACAGTGCCCCGCGAGCAAAGCTGTAAAAATCACATAATGGCAATCTGATTACAATTAGGTCTCCCTCCACTCGCGTAGGACAGCAGAGATCTGATTTTAATCAGATTGCACATAATGGATGTACTATCCACTCAGATTGCACTCATACCAGTTCTTGATAGGTCGGCATTCCTATCAGATGATTTAAAGAATTTTTTTAAAATTAAGGTTGAAAAATTGTCTTTTATTAGTCTTTAGCCATCGTAAATATGTACAATCCTCTACCATGCCAACATTCACGCGAATCCACTGTAACTGTCAAATATAGCGGTTGTACATTGCGATCAATCGACTTCTCCAAAAATTCATGAAATACCTAGTCACATGACAGCGTTATGTGAGAGACTGGATTCATAATGAATTTATTTTTAGATTAATTCATACTAATCAGAGTATTTTTGTTATTGTTAAGCATGTATTCTATAAAATTATCCCAATAATTTGATTGTCCATCAATCTAGACATGAATGTCGATTTTGACTTCAGACCGGTGATATTTCCGGGTAGGGTACAGTATAGCATGTAAAATTGATAAAACTAAGCATAGCAACTCACTTAGTAATTCGTACACTCTGTCATTCCAAAATTAAATCATATCAATTTTGCACTTTATGATAAGGTTACAATAAAAAAATTCCCGTTAACTTGTATGTTTGTTATTTTATAGTTTATATTTTGCAATAATAATAATAATGATTATTATTATTATTATAGACGGTGATGGTAATTATGGTGATGTTTGCTAGATTTATTTCATGATTATTATTCATTCCCATGCAGTGATGCAAATAAATACATATTCGTAACAATCCCCATCATCACTCTGCACTGCACTCTAGCTTTCTCTATGTTGTTCTTGCTTCGATATATGCAAACATGGAATTGTTGTTTGTCTGGATTTTATGGTTGACTGTTTCAACTGTGACCTAAACAGAAAGAAATTCTCAAAATATTATATGAGAAAGCACTTTACAAGAGATTGTGTGTGTGTGTGTGTGTGTGTGTGTGTGTGTGTGTGTGTGTGTGTGAAAAACGCGGGTTACTGTGCGCTAATGTCATCAGGGGAAGGAAGATGGGAGTGAGATTCTCTAATCACGGTAATTTAGTAATTCCAATAAAATATAGTAAGGCACCCCATATGACTGGGGTCAGTCTCTTCAGTAGGAACGTGTCTACTGTGTCGGACAGTTTATCAGCTGACACAGTATATCGCCCTCCCTCAAGCGACTTAGTCAGAGTAACTGAAGAACTGACACTCAAATCGAGGCGGGCTGTGTCAATCAGCCTCAGCAAAAAAAAAATGCTCTTCAGTGAAATGAGATTCTAACAATCTGCCATTTTTTTTCTGTCCAGTTCGTAACATCACAAGATACCAATGTTAGGTAGATACACATTTAAATTCGATGCATTAATGTTATTTGTTTAATTTTTAGTGTGAAAGTAAAAGATTAATGCTCGTTCAGTTTTAAGATTCATACGATGTAACTATATTATAACATGTTAACCCCTTAATTAATGGTTATGCAAAACATAATGCAGATTTTAAATGAAAGGGATATGTTGATGAACGTCTGTCGGGGGTGGGGGGACGGGTAAGCACGACTACTGCAGTAGTCGTAAACAATAAAAAAGCTTATGGCATGGCGAGGTGTACATATTCGTCCGTCCGTCTGTGAATACATGTTTGTTATTGCCACTTAAACAATGAATTACTTGCAGGATTGCGATGAAACTTGATACATAGTCCGGTAAGTCCTACTGCCGCATTACTACTTAGAAAACATACCCCCCAAAAAACAAGACAGCTTTCAGTATACTTACATTTTTAATTAAGATCATAATGCATTAGTAATAAATGCATTTGTCGTCGCGAGTGACCTTTTGTTCCGATTAATGGGACCGCCAAACACAGGTGGTATACGCATGCTTAATGTTGAAAAACAAAAAGAAAAAAAAAGCATTTACCTGAAGTAAAAAATTCATACCGAGTTACAAAATTACCTTAGATTGCCCCCATGACCTGGTCTTACATAGGACCCTATTTATCATACCCTCTCTTTTATAGTACTAATCATATAGGTTAAGTCAGGGCATTTTCAGTCCATAGATGATGACCGCCGAGGTGAATACAGCCTCCATTATTCTAGGTGACCTGCTTAGAGTGTGGGAGAAATTTATTAAAAAGATATAATTTAAAAACAAGATATGCCGAAGATTTGTAGAACTTCAAACATAAATGTAATATATTTAATAATAATAATAATAATAATAATAATAATAATAATAATAATTTGTAACAAACTACTACTACATTATTGTTGCTATTGCTATTATATTATAGGTAATCTTGACTGTGTATCCCCTTTTAACAATTCATGGTATGTGTAAATAAAAATCGCTAGTAGCACAAGCGGCAAGGTCACTAGAGTGTGAAGACTAGACTTAATTGGTTTGGCAAACTGGTTGCAAAAACTCAGTTCCAAATATTTGGTACTAAATTAGCACCAATTTTGATTTAAGTTTCGGAAGCCTTGGGGTTCTACAAAGCAGTTTACATTAAAGTTTTACATTCGTCATGTAGCATTGCAATTACAAAACACACACTACAAACGCTTTTACTATAACGAATTGAGTTGAATTCCAGTGCAAGTAGTAAGATGTATACTAATTCTTAAGTACTGGTTCAGATTATTATAGATGACTGATGATAGCTTCCCAAACCAAGGCTATATTCTACAATTAAGATGGGGCAAACACTGTGACTGTTGGGTGAATAAAGTTAGGAATCAACTCTTGTTACGGAATGGGAGAAGTTTGAGTTAATCATGTTGTTACGGAATGGGGGAAATTTGGGTTAATCATGTTGTTACGGAATGGGAGAAGTTTGGGTTAATCATGTTGTTACGGAATGGGAGAAGTTTGGGTTAATCATGTTGTTACGGAATGGGAGAAGTTTGGGTTAATCATGTTGTTACGGAATGGGAGAAGTTTGGGGAAATCATGTTGTTACGGAATGGGAGAAGTTTGGGTAAATCATGTTGTTACGGAATGGGAGACGTTTGGGTTAATCATGTTGTTACGGAATGGAAGACGTTTGGGTAAATCATGTTTTTACGGAATGGAAGAAGTTTGGAGTTTGGGTTAATCTGTTGTTATGGAATGGGAGAAGTTTGGGTTAACCATGTTGTTACGGAATGGGAGAAGTTTGGGTAAATCATGTTGTTACGGAATGGGAGAAGTTTGGGTAAATCATGTTGTTACGGAATGGGAGAAGTTTGGGTAAATCATGTTGTTACGGAATCGGAGAAGTTTGGGTAAATCATGTTGTTACGGAATGGGAGAAGTTTGGGTTAATCATGTTGTTACGGAATGGAAGACGTTTGGGTAAATCATGTTTTTACGGAATGGAAGAAGTTTGGAGTTTGGGTTAATCATGTTGTTATGGAATGGGAGAAGTTTCGGTTAATCATGTTGTTACGGAATGGGAGAAGTTTGGGGAAATCATGTTGTTACGGAATGGGAGAAGTTTGGGTTAATCATGTTGTTACGGAATGGGAGAAGTTTGGGTTAATCATGTTGTTACGGAATGGGAGAAGTTTGGGGAAATCATGTTGTTACGGAATGGGAGAAGTTTGGGTTAATCATGTTGTTACGGAATGGGAGAAGTTTGGGTTAATCATGTTGTTATGGAATGGGAGAAGTTTCGGTTAATCATGTTGTTACGGAATGGGAGAAGTTTGGGGAAATCATGTTGTTACGGAATGGGAGAAATTTGGGTTAATCATGTTGTTACGGAATGGGAGAAGTTTGGGTTAATCATGTTGTTATGGAATGGGAGAAGTTTCGGTTAATCATGTTGTTACGGAATGGGAGAAGTTTGGGTTAATCATGTTGTTACGGAATGGAAGACGTTTGGGTAAATCATGTTTTTACGGAATGGAAGAAGTTTGGAGTTTGGGTTAATCATGTTGTTACGGAATGGGAGAAGTTTGGGTTAATCATGTTGTTACGGAATGGGAGAAGTTTGGGTTAATCATGTTGTTATGGAATGGGAGAAGTTTGGGTTAATCATGTTGTTACGGAATGGGAGAAGTTTGGGGAAATCATGTTGTTACGGAATTGGGAGAAGTTTGGGAGTAGTGAAGGGGGGCACCCTACGGACAATGGGAATTAGCATTACAGGGACCCCTGGGTCACTCTACGGACAAGGGAAATTTAACATGGAGAAAAATCGTGGGTCACTCTACGGACAAGGGGAATTTAACATGGCAATAAATCGTGGGTCACTCTACGGACAAGGGGAATTTAACATGGCAATAAATCGTGGGTCACTCTACGGACAAGGGGAATTTAACATGGCAATAAATCGTGGGTCACTCTACGGACAAGGGGAATGGAACATGGGATTTTTTTAAAAAATTTTTTTAAATTTAAATTTAAATTTAGGCAATTCAAAGACTATCTCTTTTCGAGAAATATGGCTGGCCCTGAAAAGGGCCTTTGGGTTTTCTTCTTCTTCTTCTTCTAATTTCTTCTTTTCCTCCACCAAGTTCTTATTTTATCTGCTACACTCTTCTTCTCTTTCTTTTTTTTCTTCTCCTCCTCTTCTTTCTTCTTCTCTTCCTCCTCTTCTTTCTTCCTCTTTTCATTTTCTTCTTCTTTTTCAATTTTTTCGTTCCAATTGCGTATTCTTATTCTTTCCTCTTCATCCTCCTTCTCCTCCTTGATCTCTTTCATGACACCACTAATCTTGTCCTTTGCTTTCCTTAAGTTATTAATTTCCATCTTCACACGATGGGGACTATAGGAATAATGGTCTTCAACCAGTCTTAATAGCATCTGTTCCATTATTCCTAAGTTGTCTAAAACGTCTTGCAAGGTTTCTATTTTGCCCATTTGGTTTGACGCCATCTTCTTTTTATTCTTTGCAGAATGGTTTGAACGACGAATACTGTGGGTTATTATAGTGAAAGCGCGGACGTGATGGAAAACATCCCCTAAAAACATAAAATTAATCTTACCTAGATCATGACCCATCAACGCGCGTACGTGAAGGAAAACATCCCCCTACTTTTTCATTTCATATAATATAACCCCAACTATACTCTCCACATGCGCTAAGAAACATTAAAAAAACCTATAATCTACTATTCACACAAACATACCTGAGCTCTTACTAACACAAACACACAATCACACAAACACATACCCTCACATTTTTTTAAAAAAAGAGTTAGTGTTTATATACACACTACTCTACCTACACACATTGGCAAATTGATCGTTATTTCTTTTCTAGAGTATTGGGTAGCCCTGAAAAGGGCTGTTTTGTTTGGAACTTCATGGGCAACTGGTTAATGGTGGCACCTTCCAGGCCTGGCGCCACATACACATCTTATCCCCCAGTTACTTTTTACCTTTTGGGGGGAGAGAGCAGAGGCAGGATATGTTGCTTCAGAATCCCAATTTTCACTCTCTGGGATTTTGAAATTTCTTCTCTCCTTTTCCTCCTCCTCTTCTTTGTTTCTTCTTTCCTCTTTATATCTTCTTTCTTCTTCTTCTTTGTTTCTTCTTTCCTCCTCTCTTATCCTTCCCTCCTCGACAATGGCTTCCGCGGCCAGTTCATTTAATATGCGCCTGGCATATTCCAGATGCACATGAAGCTCCAACAGTTTCTCCAGTCTCGTGTTCATTTTTGGTGTTGATCAATCAACAAGGGTAGCTGGACTGCCGAACGAGTTTCAATTTATAGTGAAAGCACGGACGTGATGGAAAACATCCCCCTAAAAACATAAAATTCATCTTACCTAGATCATGACCAAAAACAACAACAACGCGCGGACCTAAAAGAAACACTCGCTCACTTTTTTATGCTACCCATCACTTCAATAGACTATCCACATACGCAAAGCAATCCAATCTAACCCCTAATATACACCTCAAACAACCCCAAAAACAAACATCATTTTAATCTACTATCCACACCAACCTACTTTATCACTTACAAACACAATCACACAAACTCATACCCTCACATTTTTTTAAAAAGAGTTAGTGTTTATTTTCACACTACTCTACCTACATACATTGGCAAATCGATCGTTATTTCTTTTCTAGAGTATTGGGTAGCCCTGAAAAGGGCTGTTTTTTTGTTTTGCTATGGCATTCTTTTTTAGTTTCTAAGAATGCGATGTCCTCTGAGGATAGACTTTCTGGCGATAGGTCTGCTTCTTCGGAAAGAGAAGAAGAATTCTTTGGTGTCGATACGACAATCGACAAAGCCTCTGTCAGCTTCAGGTTGCTGCTGCTGTTGCTGTTGTTGCTGCTGCTGTTGCTGCTGTTTTTGAAGTCTGTACTTCTCTGTCCATTCTTCTTTCTCCCTGTTCATTTCTTCTCTGAAGAGCTCTTCTATCAGGTCTTCAGTGATTTTTAACATTCTCACATTCTCTATTTCTTCTGGCTTCGGTATCAGACTGTGTCTGACCCTATGCAAATTCACGTAGGCTTCGTTGAGCTTAGCTAGTTTGGAGCACATCTTCTTAGGAGGATGAGTCGACAATGGATGGCTAGACTGGGAACAACCCGGTTCTTAAAGTGAAAGCGCGGACGTGAAGGAAAACATCCCCCACACGGTTTTCGAGCCGCAACGTTCATGAGAGGGATAGTAAGAAATGAAAGAGCATCAATCCAACATTCTTATAGCTAAACAAACCACAAAGGCATTTTTTTTCAAAACACAACATTTTTTATTCAAAAAATCACTTAACACTAACTAACAACAACATTTTTAACAATAATTCAACATAATAACATCAAACATTTTTTTTCAAATCACAAACAATTTTTTTCTTTAAATGCAATCTACTTTAAACAAGGCTGACAACGTTGTGAATGAAATTGTGATTTCCACTGTTGGAAATCATTAGGCCATTGATGGACACTACGTTTCCTAGCTTGAGACAAAAGATAAGCATACTGGTCACAAAACCATCGATGTACTTTCACATCGTTTCTAGCAGAAGAACGAGGATCGAAATGAGTCACTAAATGTTCTAAGGAATAGCCCAGGCTGCGATGATGCAGAAAATACACACAGTACTGTCCACACACCAAGGAATCTGTGCCTTGTAATTTCACGTTATTGAATCGGGTGGTTTGAGCATTTCTTCTCATAAAGTCGATGATATCGTCTTCCAAAGGGGGCAATCCGTACGAATCGAAATATTCCACACATCCTTCTTGAGGAAAGTAGACGGCTACCCAGTGGGTTCCTGGGAGATGACTGTCGTCCGTGTTGATCACGTAAGCTTGATGGTCTTTAGGTTTGCGATGAGGGAGTTCATCTTTAGCACAGACGACGGGATTCCAAGAAGCTGTATAAGAACTGTGGTTCAAAAGGTAATAAAGTTCCCAGGTATCCATTGTTTTGTGTTTGTTTTCTTTACAGGTAATAATAAGTCGTCAATTCGATCCTGACTTTTTGCTTGAAAATGTCTGACGAATAAACGGTTATTCGTTCTGTTTCCTCACTCTGATTCAGGAGAGCTTCGATACGATGGATCTCTTGAGTGGTTAATGGTGGACAAGAATGTTCACGCAAGTCTTTATACCACTGGTGCAACACGTCTTTGTTCGAGATGAGACTCCAAGCTTCGTCCAGATACTCGTCCAATTTTTCTTCTTGACTCAACATCAGGCATTTATCGTGTTGAATTTGACTGGGATGATCGTTTTGACATCCATAGCAATTTTTCTTGATCAATTCCGTCATTTTGTCCACCAAGTGTTTGGCAAAACAGGAGACTAAATGGGCTTCTTGTTCTGGCCATCTCGACTTCATCAAAACTTCTTCGTCTTTGTCTTGAGATTCTTCTCCTTCCACGGTCTCCTTACATTCCATCTCCAAAGTTTCTCCACTAGGTAAAGAGGGATAACAGTCTTCCATGGCTTTCTAATAATCTAGAATGACTTCTCTCAAACTGTTGATTTCTATGGTATTATCGAATTCTGCATACAGGATGACGTTCACTGTATGGTCCAGTTGCTTTGCAAACTGAAGTTCCACACGAATCTGGCCAGATTTTATAGGGTGGAAATGTCCCTCGTCGCTGCCTTGGTCTGGAGTGAAATCGAAAGCCCACAAAGCATAGCCTCCTGCATAATCGTCATACTCAATGCCGTGACTGGTGTTGGTTCCTAACTGACCGGTGGCTTCGTACAGGGACAAGTACGATCTCAAGTAATTCATCTTTGTTGGATCAAAGTCAGGTTCGAAAGGTCGGGTACACAAGGTCTTGCCATCACGACTGACTTCGACTTTCTTCACTAAAAAGTGTTGAAAGTTGAAAGGATTTTGATCGAAGGTTCCGTTGAAGGCTGAATTCGTGACCATACCAAGGATTAAACGTTTGGGTAACTGTCCTTGGAACAGATGATCTTCGGTTATGGATTGCAGTCCAGCTGAAATGGTGAACGTTTTCACTTCCACACGTCGGATGGGATACTTGGCTGTCGTTCTGCTCAACGTTTGACTGATGTCGTTTGCCACTTTGGGTAACACTTCTACGCGTCGTACGTAGAGTTTGGCTTCTTGGATTATGCTTTTAGGATTGCCAGCAGTTTTATTAGCTATCAAATGGAAAGCGGCACTGTTGCGATTCAGTCTCAAGCGGACATTCACCCCGTTCAGCAAATATTTCTCTTGCAACCACATGTCCAAATGCAAACGATCCATCAGTTCTAAACTTTTCTTGTTTATGATTTTGTCTGCTCTTGCCTCCAAGCCGGAATTGGATGAATCTGTTTTTTCTAACTTGCCCGCTTCGTCAGCTACCCACAGCACACAGGCATTGAGATGACTATCCTTGGCATCTATTCCGTACGTCAAGAGATTTTCCAAGTAGGCACGGTAAGGGTATGTATCCATGCTGCTGCTGACTAGTTTGTTATTCAAGTACAAATCCACTGAGCTGAACAAGGAATGCATGAAATTGTTGACGGGACCTATTTCGTCATCGTCTTTTACTCCATCACCATTCTTATCTAGAACTTGGACTTTCAAGTACAAGTAACTGCTATTCAGATCGATGTAATCTTCGGGCTGTCCTTTGATTTCAAACTCGATGGGAGCGGAATCGGTCAATGAGGAGATGGGATTAAATTCCACCCATTGGGATTCTTGCATGGTCATCATGGTGGGGGGCATGGCAAACAGATCCAGTTCCGTCTTGGAACAGGCGCAAGACTCTCGGTGCATCATTTTTGTTTTGTGTCTCAATAATCGAAAACGTCTAAGTCTCGAACGGTTCTTCTTTTTTTGGCCTTTCTCGCTTGAAGTCTGGTGAAAGGGTGTTTTCTTCTTCGTCGTCTCTTTCTGCCTTGTCCTTGCTGAATGCCTGATTCGGTAGCGTGCAGGGCATTTATAGGTGTGTCTCGTCGGCCTAAAATGTCTTTGCCCGTTTGCAGCAAGACATTTTTGCCAGCCCTCATGAAGGCTTCTTTAGGGTTTTGTTTGTCGATGATGACATTTTGGAGAAATTCTTTGCCTTGTGTCAGTGCCGCATCTTTCAAGGCGTGCAATCCTCGTGTTACCATCGGTTTCAACACCGGGGCCACCGAACGAAAGGCCGATTTTAACATGTCTCCTAAACCGTGTCCTCGCTGTCGAGCCACCCCTTGGTACACTGGATACATGACTTACGAGTCGTGAGAGAACCGTTTTCGAAAATGGAGTTTCACCGTGACTTTTCCTTTGGTGAATGGAATATTTTGTCCCAAATCTCCTTTTATAGTAATGTTGACCGTGTCCAAATACGACTTGCTGACAGGCAAATAGTGAGGATGTACAAATTCGCGGTGGACGTGATAAGTGTTTCCACCTTCCTCGTCAGCGTTTGTGGCAGAATCCACTTTGAAAGGAATGACACGCAGTAACGGCACGGAGGTGTGTCCCACCACGTTGTACTCCACCACATCGGAATACACGAAGATCAAATTCAGTCCCTGGTTCAGTTCTACCGGGAAACGAAAATACCTCGCAAAAGAGTCGTTGTCATGAATGACTGCTAATTCGGGGCTTTTTTTTCGTTCTCCTATCTTCCTCATCTCCGTGTCACCGCCCAATATGTCAAACAATTCAGGACAAAATAAGAAAGACATGAATTTTTTGGACCCCTCAGAAAATTTCATCAGAAAGCGACGAGCTATTTTGTGGTATTCCAGGGTGACACTTTTTTGGACATTACTCAAAGCTTTATGGAACACGCCATTAAACCTGGTGGCTATGGCGCTGACCAAATGATCACCACTGAAATAATAGCCTGGGAGAATGGACAAGTTGTAGGTCCATGTTTTAGTTTTCTCATCATAGGTTTTATTGGTATATGTGCCAATCTTATCCAACTCATCTTGCAATGGTTTGTCATAAACTTCCACCTTAAACCAATTTTGCTGGGCAGTGATATTGTGGACTTGGGTTGGGTGAATCATTTCTACTAAAGCCACTTCCCAATGGGCTTCGTGATCTAAGGGGATGGCTTGAGGTAATTTGGCCGTGTAACAGCACAACGTGTTGTGGGGAAACACCTCCATGGAACTGTCACTGGGTAAGGTTAAGTAAAATTGGTTTTGGTGACTCATAATTCCAGAGTTCTGTGGCTGTCCGAGGGAATATTAGTGGATGTCAGAGGTGTGTCTCCGCCCAAAATGGGGTTCTGGTTGTGGTTGTTGGAGTGGTGACTGGCACTGGCACTTGACACAACGTTCCCGTTCGAGGAGAATTTCAGGGAGGGATTGGGAAGCAGGTAACCGATGCAACTGCTCAATAAAATGGTCCACAATTGTTTGTCTCCTTGTTGCAAACTCAAATTGGCGATGGCTGCCCCGATGACACAATACACCACGAAGATTTGGCAGAAAAAGACGATTTGCGTTTTAGGCACACGTTCTCCACACCACACCCACAAGGGTTGTTTTTGTAAATCTTGCACAGAAGAACTAGGGGAAGAAGGACTGGTCGACGTAGCTGCGTCTGCTGCTGTGTGAAAGGGCATGATGGTCACTTCTTCTTTTTATAGTCGATGACTTGCGAAGCGTCGATCCAAGAATCGAAACTGGGTGGATATCCTTTCCAACGTACTTTGACTTCTTTGACACGTCGTTTGCCCACTTTACGGGTTCTGCGTTCGAGAATGCTTTCGATGTCGTACACCTCGTCTTCTTTTTTGGTGACACGTTGTAACTCGGGCAAATAAAACGTTCCTTTGAGTACTTCTCCGTTCATGTCTTCCAATTTATAGACGGCAGGATGACGGCCATGCACTCGTCCAGTGACGCGAAACAATTCGGTCGTCC
The DNA here is from genome assembly GCA_028554795.2 of Sinohyriopsis cumingii. Classification (NCBI taxonomy): domain Eukaryota; kingdom Metazoa; phylum Mollusca; class Bivalvia; order Unionida; family Unionidae; genus Sinohyriopsis; species Sinohyriopsis cumingii. The sequence goes on from CM068830.1 coordinate 9,879,074, forward strand.
AGTTAGGTAAGTAACCTTTGTCGAAAGTGCGTTTGGTTTTGCCAATGCGCACCCAATCTCCTACGGTCAACTCTCCACTTTTCTTGGGGACAGCCCTCGTCGGGGACGTACCGAACAGGCGCTCGAACACCAACACTTCGTTGTCGGGAGTCACGTCTTGCGGGGCACGTCCGATGCTTCGATGGTAAGATTGGTTGTACGCTTGTACCAGGTGCGGTAAGATGTCGATGTACTTCAGAGTGTGGTGATGCGTAAAATATTTCCACATGCGTTCTTTCAAAGTGCGTTGAAAACGTTCCACGATGCTGGCTTTGGTTTCGGGATTCTCGGTGGTAAAAAAATGAATGTCACGTTTCTTTAATTCTTTTTGGAAAGCTTGGTTCAGAAATTCGGTGCCTTTGTCCGTTTGCCATCGAAGAGGGCGACGACCGCTTTGTTTCAACACCCGTTGCAGGGCTCGCACTAACTCGCTGCTGGATTTGGAAGTCAAGGGCACGACCCAGGCAAATTTGGAAAAGACGTCGATGACACAAAACAAATATTTGTAACCACGATTGTAGCTGGCCAAATGAGAGACATCGGCTAAATCGGCTTGCCATTGATGATCGATGCCTTCCACTCGGGTGCGACTTCTGGCAAACTTGCGTCGAATGGGTTTGTGTAAAGTGTAGGTAGCTTGTTCTTGTAACCATCGTTGCACTTGAGGTAAACGGAGACTTTTCAGTCGCGTTTTGGCAGCACGATACAATTTTTGAACTCCTGCGTAACCTGCAGGATGCGAGGGATCGTAGTAAATGCTGGCTAAGACTTTTTCCATTTTTGTGTTAATAAGTCACCCACTCTTCGGTGATGCTACTTTGGGTGGGTCGAAAGGGTGGTTTGGAAACGGATTTACGTGTCCGATGGGCTACGGGAGTAGAAGTCGAAGGTAGTGGTGGCGGTGGAGGTGGCAATGGAATGGCTTTGGTTTTCTTTTCTTTTTTCGCTTCTGGTTTCCCTTCTTTCTTTTTCACTTCTGTCGAAGGAGGCGTGGACATCATCTTTTTAACCCAAGCTTTCATTTCTTCTCGTTGGGGTGTGGGGGACGGGGTCAATAAGGATGCTGCAATCTTACTCGAAATGGGAGCTGCTGACGGTGTTTGAAACACTTCGCGCATCTCTTCTTCCTCAGGTCTTTGTGGGGTAGCATCTCTGGTGACCCTTGGGGATGGTAGTGGTGGTAATGATGATGATGGTGCTGGACTTTTCATCAAGGTCTTAAAATCTTTTAGAGTGGGTAAAGCTGTTTCGTCTAAAGCTTTCTGGTGAAAGAGTTGCAGTCGTTGCAAGAGTTGACCGTACTTTTGCGATTTTTCTGTTTCGGACAAATCTTGGCGATCCATCAAGGACTGCAATTCGTGTTGTAACTGGGACATCTCGCTCAAATTGGGATTGGGAGGTAAATGCGGGGTGCGTTGTTCTTGCCACCGATGGTATTCCATCCATCGTTTGTAAGGCACTAAAGCTAGTTTTCGTCCTTCCATGGGGTTGTCAGGGGTGAATTCTGAGATCTTGGGACTTCCGAAGGCCTTTTTATCTTGCTCCCATCAGTCCTCCCAACATGGTTCCCAAGACTCCTTTTAGTATGGGGCCTAACAAGAGAGGTAAAATGCCTCCACGTTGGACCAACATCTTCTTTTTTTGACGAATGGGAATTTTCTTTTGAACCATTTTCCGAAGAACGTGACGATGTTTGCCTAAGCATTGTTTCTGGTGTTTGGACAAAGGGATCGTGCCTTTCAAAACGTTCAAACAACATTCGCACACGGTATCGATGACCTCTTTGGAGGCTGTTTGAATGAGTTTTTTTCGTAGGGGTGGAGAAGCTTTGGACAGGACAGATAACATGTCCCCATGTTTGGCTAAACGTGGTGGCAGTCCTTTCCTTTTTTTTCCTTGGGGTTTTCTGGAGGGTGACATTTTTTTGCTTGTGGGTTCCGGGACATTCACCGAACAGACACTAACGTCGATGACTTAACGCACACCCTTTTATCTTTTTTTGGGACTATCGCTTTGTCATAAAGGTAACAATGTTTTTCCGAAAATCGCCAAGGAATCCTCCCCTTTGTTGGCGCCTCTTTTTCTTGGAACGACTGTGTCTTTTTTTAGGGTAACGTCGATGCTTGGCTAAGCGCTTTGTCGGATGACGCGTCTGCCTTTGTCTCTTTCTTTTGTGGCTTTTTGGAGGTGACATCTTTTACAAGTTCACTGATACCCCCGACTTGGTCACAGGTCTTTTTATACTGGAACGCGTCGCCACTGATTGTCTTTACGTTTTATCAGTTTGAGGACAGGCATGACACGTCGTGCAGGGGTACGTAACGGACTAAATCGAGCCAGTTCTTGTTTGGACAAATCCAGTAAACTTTGTAACATGCCCGATCTTTCTTGGACTTTGATTTTGGGAGAAGGTACTTTGTGAGCAGCAGCCACTGCCGCTAAATTGGAAGGTCCTGCCACTGGGGAAGTTCTTTTGGGGGTCATCAACGGAGAAGTTCTTGGTGTAATCAACGTCTCCAAGTACTCTTCAGTTCCTGGTGACATCAACGGAGAAGTGGACAAACGTGAGGCTGCCGGAGACGCTGTGGCAGGTCGTGGCTTGCGAGTGTAAGGTTGCGTCCTGGCCGAAGTGCCTCTCTTGCGACTAGTTTTCTTCTTCTTCTGTGGACTTTTCTTTTTCTGGGGACTTTTTCTCTGTTTCTTTTTCTGGGGGCTTCTTTTCTTTTTCCGGGGTGATGGTGGTGGTGTCTGGTAAGAGGAGGGTCCTGCCACTGGAGAAGTTATTCTTCTTGGGGACCTGGTCTTTTTCTTTTTCTTCTTGGGGCTTCGTTGGACTTTTGTCTTGGGGATAACTTTGGGGGCATTAGGATCCCATCTTAAGAGTGAGCGAATGATGACCCCTCCTAGAGTACCGCTCCCTCCAGGTTTCAAAATGATTTGTTTTTTGGTTTGAGTGTCGATGCGGGGATCGGCCAGTTGGACCAAAGCGACTTTGTTTCGATCGAAAAAGCGTTGGGTTTGATGAGGAATCTGAATGATTCCTTGGAGTAATTGACGTGCCGTCACCGTGAACCATCGTAAGACTTCTTTGAGACTAGCTTCTAAGACACGAGCTCGTGTTTGTGGATCTTTTTCTCGGCTGATGCCATACAAGGCACGAATCAATTTGACGGGAAGATGCGACTGAAGGGACGTCATGTTCACACTGTGTGAGACAGACGAAAAAGGGTCTGAGGTTTTTATAGATTTTTTTCATGGGAGGAGTGAAATGAAGTCGAGGACGGAGACGTGTACAGGACAGGCCCTCCGTCTTGGCACCAGTGGTGAAACAAGTGGGTACGAAATCGCAAATCCTCGGGAGTCGTAGGTTTCAAATCGACGAGTAAATAGGCGTGTGGTGTTTGAGTGGCATCGTCGTACGCCTGAGTCAGCCAAGGCGTTCCTAACTGTTTGGCTAAGACTTGCACTTGCGATTTATCTCGAGGGCTTTTAAACAAGACCACGTAATGCGCATTGAGACTGATGGTGCGATGGGCTTTACTTTGTTGAAACAAATTTTGGGTGATGTAAACGACACTGGCATTACGGTGATGCCCTTTGCGCGTGAACCACAGTTTAATTTCTTCTTCGTCTTCTCCTAACATGTCGTCGAAAATGACCAAATGGGTTTGACGGGAGTCAGAGACGATGCCGTCGTCTTCTTTAGGAATGCCTTCCACAAACACGATGGAATCGCCTTGACTTTCTCGCAAGAGGCTGTACGCCGATTGCCACTCTTTGTAACACCACACGATTCGTTGAGGGGGTCGATCGATCAAATGATGTTTATGTTCGATCAAACGTTTGACGAATTCGGTTTTGCCTGAACCGCTAGGTCCAGCAATGAGCATGTTAAAGGGATGGCGAAGATACAAAGCCTCCCAACTGGCACGATCTAAGTGTTCGTCGATGACTTTGACAGTGGAGGAAGAGGGAGCAGAGACAGCAGAGGTAGCCATGGTATGAGAAATGTCACTTGTGACACGAAAAACAAACAAGACAAGAGTTTATATACTTTTTCAGAACACGTTTATTGAATGTTTTTTTTTCAAACATGAATACGAAAGACAAAAATAAATACAACCCAAATAGTGATGTACAGGAATATAAAACACAGCAAAGCGATCAAAGTGAAATATAAACAAGTGTCTGTACAACATGTTTTGGTTAACCAAGATGTCCTAGGGACAGTGTGTAATGTTCTTACAGTTTCTACATGAGGTATTGTCACACAAGTGTCCTCCCGGAATGACCTTTCAGGCATGTCCATGACAGTTCTGTCCTGAAGCGAGTGGTTGTTCTCGGTGACGGGTTCTTCTGGCACCGTCACTAACACGGGTTGAAAAGTAACTTTTTTCCTTGAACAACTCTTGTGCATACTGAGCCACTTCTTGGGTCCAAACCTCAAAACCCCCCTTTTTCCAATCACGAACATCTGTCCAATGAGGGTGTAAGTCACAAGCTACACACACATCGTCATACACGTCTTGGGTCGCTAAAAGTTGACGAATCTTTTTTTCCTGTTGAGGTCGAGAAGTATCCAGATGAAAACGCAAGGCTTTGAACAAAAGGAGTTTTTCGTGACCATTTAAGGCCATGGAGGTGGTAAGTACTGATCGTAAAGAGTCCACAAAGAATCGGCTGGTAAACGAAATCCCAGAAAACAAGTCACTAAGACACACACCACTTGTCGTCCAAAATTGAATGGATAAAGTTCTTGTAATAATTGATGGTAATGATCCACGGTTTGAATATGGTCATTGAGTTCCTTCCACGGAATCTGTTGGATGACATGTGACATAAACCGTGGCATGGCAGCCTCTTTTTATATTCTCTTTTTTTCGGATGCAATAGACGTACTTTCTAGCCAGAGATCTTCGTTCTCCAGTAGGGAATCTAAATCTTGCATACTGTAACCGAAACGTCAGAGTTCGTTTAGGTGTTTCCTCTTCCTCTAAGTAGATTCCACGTAAAATATGTTGGTAATCCTTTAACTTGTCTTCCTCAATGCATTGCACTAGGTGAATCTCGAAGTAACCATAATCATGAACATGTCGATCATTAGCGACCTCAAAGTTTTGAACAATGTCTGACCATTGAAAGAATTTCTGACGAATCAGTTCTTTTATACCATTCAAGTACCAGTGGTTAAAGATCTGGTGACGTATCGGATGCAATTGTTCTTTACGTTTCACTTGTATTTTGACCAGCTCTCGGTAAATCCTTTCTCTCAACTCCACAGGCAAAGCACGAATGTTCTCTTGTAAAGTATCCATGAATAGGTCATACTAAATCCTCTTTGGTCTGACACAAGAAATGTACTCTTTGCACAAACATGGTTTCACTTCAGTGTCGAATTTAAATCGTTGAGTCACTAATCTACACATTACAATTCGTTCAGAAGTTTCCTCTTTCACCAAGTTGACATTGCGTGAAAGATGTTGGTAATTCGTTAACTCTTCCTCTGGAATTCGATGCAGTACGTTTACAATGTAGTAGATAGAATCGTCAATACCAAACCATTCCTTTTTATAACCAGGAGGTCGTTGATCAATGTCTGTCCAATGGAACACTTTCAATTGAATCAGTCCTTGTATAGCCTGAAGGTACCAGTGGTTCAAACACCGGTGACGTATCGGATGCAATTGTTCTTTACGTTTCACTTGTATTTTGACCAGTTCTCGATAAATGCGTTCTCTCAACTCCACAGGCAAAGCACGAATGTTCTCTTGTAAAGTATCCATGAACAGATGATTATGGTAAAAAGTTTCTTCAATGTCTCGGTCCCACTAAGGGTAAGTAATGACAATTCGGTGACCATCGAGCATGTTCAACGTAGGCCGAATCTTGCGGTTCCCAGTGGTGAAGTGACACACCGCAACTGAAGCACTTAACTTTATCTCCTTCGCCCAAGTAGAAAAATCCGGCTCTGGCTAATTCTTCGGGGGTCGGTCCTCCCAGATACTTTGGCCATTTTCCTTTGAACGATTGAAGACGATTTTCAAAGTCGCAGTATTCCGACAAACGCACAGGAAACGAATATTCGTCTTTCACAGGTTCGTTTCGATAAGGGTTGGGTGACATGAACAGGAGTTTGCTCAGGGCTGGATGACATCCGTAGGGGGGTAGACGTGAAGGTGAACATTCCCCTTTAAACCCGGTAAAATGTCTAAGAGGACGAGCGGCATCGCTTTCGCATCCCTCAGGTTTGACACGCACAGCATCACTTTCCATGACAGGGGCAGTGAAAACAAAGTTCCCATGATGCTTTACGGCATCACTCAGGTCACAACGTGCAGCATCGGTCCCATCGCAAGGCTCACAATCGCACTCGTCTGCAAACTCCGTTACGCAATTACAATGGTAACCACATGGACAATCGCAGTTTCCTTCCGGACATTTTCCGTCGCAATGCATGGGTCTTATCCATCCAGTATTAGTCACACTAGAGGAAGATACAACTTTTTTACAATCCCCAAACTGGAACGATGTCTTTTTCAAAGTATTCATCTTGTTCGCTCGGTCTTGGTAGTCACAATGAACTATCGATCTTGACCATAGCCCTTTTTTATACTAGTCTCAATGCAGTCTCCAACTTGTACATCTTTCCTTTTTTACGTTTTTTATGTCCTGTTCTGGAAGGTACCGTCTCTAAGGTACCGTCAACATTGTACCGTAGTGTGATGGATAGAAAGGCCATAGAAAGGTAAGGGCAATTCGGAGACCATCGAGTATGCTCCAGAATAGCTGAATCTTTATAGATACATAGATCCATTCGTAACTTCAGTCCGCAAGCGAAACACTGTACCTCGTATCCCAATCCTGACTCAGGTCCCAAGTAGACAAATCCTGTTCTAGCTAAAACATGCGAAGAAGGTAATCCTTCCCTATCCGTAGGCCATTTCTGAAACGTGTCCAATCGACGGGCACAATCACAATAGTCAGGTAAGAAGACTGGAAAATGGTAGGGTTTGAACTTGGAGTTCTCATCGGGTTTCTCACTCGATTCTTGCTGTGGCGAAGTCATCTTTCTGGTGGGTGGCTATCCTCTTACAACCAATGTTTTATACCAACGTGTCCATACGGTAAGGTGAAATGATTGGGAAGTCGAACTCGCTTCTGGTATACAATTTGATAGACTTTTTCCAAGGGTCGACTGACGATGTGGTGAGTGGGTAAACGTACAATCTTGTTAGGTTGATAGGTGGTCACTTTAAAGTTTCCATCCTCTCCCGATTGCAAGGCTTCTTTCATTACCCCAAAGTTGACCACTCGACTGGTACGATAATTCAGAGTCAGTCCTTTCACTTTGCACGTCGTGTGCACTTCTCCTTGTTTGTCACGGTATTCGTAGCCGTAATTTTTGGGACCGCCACTGACAAAACTTAGAATCTTGTCGTCGGGATGCTCGTCTGTCCAGGCTCCTAAACGGTCTCCTTCGATGCTAGGGTGATGTTGAATCGGGTGATGGATGTAGATGCAACTGTCCGTGTCAAAGTACAGGACGCGTTCTTCTAACAGTTCTAAAGCTTCGTACAATTTTAAGCGAGCATGGGCTGTCACGTAAGCCGCAATGATGACATTTCCAAAAGGGTCGTCTTGTACAAAGTCCAGATCTTCTTCGTAATTGACCAAGATCAAATTCTCTCGAACGACGTCCACGTGTTTCATGTATTTGGTTTTGTCGTGAATCATCTGGAAGTAGCGGGAAGGTTCTGTCAAATATTCCGTCTTGGGTAAACACGGCCGTTGTGCCATTTTACCCCACAAGCAGTTTAACATCACTTTGGCAAACGATCGCCTGCCTTCGTTTTTCTCGATGTGGTCTAAAGTGATGCCTTCTTGTTCGTAATATTTCTCTTTGAATTTTATTTGGTCTTGGGGAGTGTGACACCAGGAAGGATAGCCGCTAGCTTCTTGCTTCAGTTTCAAAAAGGCATCCACGTAGTCGGCGAAAATGCCTTTCTGAGTAGGGTCACCCTTGCGATACTGTTGTGTCTTGGGAAAGTGGCAAATTTCGTACACTTCTAACAGTTGGTATCCCATGTCCAGAGCTTTGAACAATTCCACGCTGACCCAGGTTCCCGTCAAGGCCCGTTCTTCCTGGCTGTGCTGACAAGGCTGGTCTTGGTTGCACGTTTCGGCACAAGTACGGCACAAGGGAAACATCAGTTTGCCTTGACAATGGTGAGGTAAGACGGGATGGTATAGGTTCGTGGGAGGCAAAACTTTGCACTTGATCAAGCCTTCGTATTGTCGAATGTTTTTCAGGTCGATGTGTTCCGTCAGCAATTGCGGGTGCCCTACGGGAAAGCGACAATATTTGCACACGTAGGGATACAGCGAACACACGTCCAAGTATTTGATTTCTTCTCCTTTCTCTTCGTCGGCTTGGTACAGCAAACAGGTGGCATTGGTCCTTCCTCCGTACAAACTATCCCTCGGATTCAGCGGGTCCACGAACTGGTAACTTTCCACGGCACGTTTAAACTTGGGATCGGTTTTCATACGGTGATCGTACTCGTGTTCCCACATTTCCACCACTTGGTATCCTTGCTGTTCTAACTTTAGGCGTCGCTGACAAGTGTCCTGGTACAAGTCTTCCATGGTTCGTTGCAAAAACTGATTTTTAGTGCCACGGTCAGGGTAACAGACGGGACATCCGTGAAATAAGCAACCGTTAAACTCGTACACGATCTTGGGGTTTTCTAAGTCCCAGCCATCGACCGAATACGTTCCGATGGTCTTTTCACCCCCTCCGTTGCGGGCATGCTGAATCCACTTGTCTTCCTTGTCGCACAAGTAATGTAACCAACGTAGGGCTTTGACCGAGTATTGACGTTTGACAAAGTGGGTCGTTTGAGGACTGATGACAGCCACGGTCTTTTCAGGCATGAATCGTTGTCGATACACTAAGGAACACGCTTTGGCAATGGTGCAAGCTTCTTTCAAAGGATCGACCCCTCCGTGTTCCATGAACAGTTCTCGAAATTTTCCACAGCAACGCCGTAAAATGTCCACGTCGGAACGACAATACTTCAGCATTTCTTCCTGAAAGTCGAAAGGGTCCGAGGCGTGAGCCTGGTACCAAGCGTAGAAAGCTTCTCGTTGTTCGGTACGCATGTTGTCGGGGTCGTAATAGTGAGCCTCAGGTAAATGGGGTAGAACGGCATGTTGATTGGCTTCCGTATTGAAAAAGTGTGGAAAGTACCCTTTAGCCATTTCTGTCATTCCAAACGTTTTAGGCATTCGACTCAAAGGCATGGCCAAGTAACTCATCGAATCTTTAAACTGCACTTGTCCCACTTGCATGAAAATGATTTTGGCCCCGTTCAAAGTCACTTTAGGACGTTCGGTGCCTTGTTCCGTATAGTACCTCAAAAGAAACTGTCCATCGTATCCGGAGAAATTGTGAGCCATCACCGTGGCATGACGATGACAATCTCCGTAACGTTCGATGTCCTCTTGGCTCCACGTCTTGTCGACGGGGTCTAAGACCCATTGGGCAAAATCGGCTAACGTGTTTGGTCCCCGAAAGATTTTTTCACGCCCTCCGGGAATCTTGCTGCAGTGAGGGCAATGACTGAAGATAGGTTCTTGAATGCACTTCTCGCACGCTCGATGAGACACGCAGAAATTAGGAATGTGAATGCCAGTCTCTTGCATGCATTCGAAATCGAAAAAGATGAAATTGCCTTTCTTCTTGTGACCGTCCTCTTTCTCTGGTGGGGGTTGGTATTTTTGCACGTAACATTGGTGTTCCAAGTCCACGATGTGGTGACAAATGTGACATTTTTTCTTTCCTGAACATACGTGTGCCTTGGTATTATTGGTACGTATGACTTGTTCACACGTAGAGCACAATCTCAGCAGTTGACAAGCACATTTCTGCTGTGAACCTTGCGTCTTCAAATGTTGTTGGTAACATTTAGGGCTGACAAACGTGCGCAGACAAGTGGAACAAGGCACTGGTTCTTCGCTCAGACAGGGTGGAGAGGCCAAACATCCTGAGCATTTCCATCCACAATGTTTGTGTTGCTCTCGATTATTATAACCATGGTCACATTTCTCACAATAATAAACATATCTCAGGAATCCAGTGATACTGGTAATGGTATCGAAATGGTCATCGTGATGATAAAGGTGAATGTATTTTCCGTCCTTAAAGTCTTGGCCTCGAAACAACAGAGGTCCGCGCACTTCTTGAGGGTGCACTTTCAAGGTGTAGCGTGGAGCTAGGGCATCTTGCAATTTTTGCATCTCAGGAATGCCACAGGGTGTGTCTTTGGGCAGTCCGGCTTGTTGTAACAGGAGTTCTGCTTCGTTTCGTTGTTTGGCTCGGTCGGAACGTTGAATAGTGTCCCAGGTTCTTTTCCATTCTACCGTGTCGTTCTTGTTGGCATAGGTTCGTCCCACCACGATGGCACGGGCTAAACACATCTGGTCATGAGGGTTGTTAATTCGGACGAGACTCGTTTTGGTGTTGCGAAGGTCGTCCACCAATAACATCTTTTTGCGTCCTGTCCCTTGAGGAGGAGAGACGTGGGTCATGTCCAGTGTGGCTTTACCATCGGTGATGTCAAACTGATCGTTAGATTGTTGTACGTGTTGAATCTTGTCCATGACTTTGGAAGCAGTCAATTCTGCAGGGGTGCTAAACTCGATCCAAACAGGGGATTTCAAACCGTCGTGTTGTATGGAAAGTCTCAAGCGATCGTCTTCTTTGGGTTGACATTGCTGCTTGAGTGAAGTGAGCAAAGAATCCCACACCTCGGTGATGAACCCTTCTGCTTTCTCTAACGGCACTTCAGCCTTGAAATCTTTAAACTTCACCGTGTATTTGTAAGCCGTGGTTCTAAATTTTCTAGAGGAGCGCTTTTCCGTCTCTCGAATGGAATAGTACTTTTCAGGGTTGACTAAGGGTGGTGAACTTGGTTTAGAGGGTTCTGATTCTGGTTCACTCATGTCCTCTTCAAAATCACTGGCATGAATTTGTGCCAAGATTTCAGCCCTGGTACGAGGCGATAGATCACGTTTCTGCCTCTTACTTTCTTCTTCTTCTTTCTTCTCGAATGAATGGGATCGTTTCATCTTGAAAGCAAAAAGTCAAATGACTCAAGTTCAAACACCATAAACTACTTTATAGTCATGGCAAACCAGCGTATATAAAAGGGTGTGTGTCTTGTCCTTTCACTATTCATTTCACTCTCAAACCAAGCACAACGATGGAAGAGACTGACCAGATGGAACGTTTCGTCAGAGCTTTGCGAGGGGTCATTAGAAAATTCTCTTCAGACCAGCCTACGGACTACTCTCCTTCCTTTAGAGATAAAAGTCAAGATACTTGCTATATCTGTCAGAAGAAAGGGCATTGGTCTTCAGAGTGTCCAGACCGTCAAAAAAGAAAAAAAACAGGGGATAAAAAAGACAAAAGTCAAGATACCTGTTATTATTGTAAAGAAAAAGGACATTGGTCTCCAGATTGCCCAAAAAAGAAACAAGAGGAGTCAGAAGAAAAGAGGAATTCTTCAGAGGAAGAGAGGGATTCTTCTGAGGAAGAAAGAAGACAGGTGAAGAAACAGGAGAAAAAAAGAAGAAGGGAAGAAAGCGAGGAGGAAGAAGAAGAAGAGGAAAAGAGTGTGACGGTGAAGAAATTAAAAAAACAGAGAGACTAAACAAGGAGAAAAGAAGAAATTAATGAACTTTTCATTAAAGTGTTGTGTTATAAATTGTGAATTGGATTGTAAAAAATGGAGAAAAGAATAAATGAATGATATAAGGTAAGTGTCTTTGAGTTGTGATTTTAAAATAAGAAGCTACACTCACGCACTCATACACAGACACGTACTAAAAGGGTAACATGGGTGAGTTTTTTTGAGTTATTGGCAAATTGAAATTGTATTTCTTTTCGAGAAATGTGGGTGGCCCTGAAAAGGGCCTTTTTTCTTCATGGTGTAGGGGTGAGTTTAAGCAATCAATTTTAACTGCCTTAAGCCTTTGCCACGGCCAAGGCCTACTTCTGGACTGCGTAATGTTGATGATGATGATAATGATTGGGTTGAAATCACTAAGGGTGGTACGGTAGGCTTAGTCACAGGGTTGACGTGTTTAGCTCGGGAAGGTCGTATTCTCTTCGGTCGTGATAAAGAAGTCTGATACATTTGTTTCAGACTTCTTAACTCCGCTAAAATGTCCAACAGTACCGTGACCGTTTGATTTTCACCCTCTTGTTTCTTTGCTGCTACTTCTTCTTGCTGTTGTTGCTGTTGTTTTTTTCTTACCTCTTCTTCTTGTTGCTGTTGCTGTAGGAGAAAAGTCTGTTCCGCTTCCTTTTGTCGTTGTATAAATTTCTCCAATTCTTCTTTCTGTCTCTGTCTAAAATTCTCCACTTGCGGTAATGAAGAAAGTAACGAAGGTTCCGGAACAAATTCTTGCGAGGAGAGAAAATCCACAAAATCCCAATTCACCTCTTCTGAAAGTAAGTCCGGGTTCCCTTGGGCAGTCTCCCCTGCTGGTGCACCCCACTGGATCGTTTTCTGAGTTTCCGTCATGTTGAATCACTGTCGCATAGATTGACTGCACACAAGCGCTAGCGAATCTATATTGACTACGTGACGTCACAGACTGCTCTCTTCGGATTGGATGCGGCTGGCTGAATTTTGTAACGCGTGTTCGGATTGGTAAATGAACTCAATCCGTTTCAATCCTTCCTCCGCCTATAAATAAGCGCCGTTGACTGCATTGATTCACCTGTTCTCGTCGCTTCAAGATGTGGACTACAGTTGAGTCATCCACCCTTGTGTCTTCCATGATGTTTCGGACGGACTTGCTCATGTATGTCCGATCGAAGTGGACCGTTGTCCACAGGACCAACACCAGCCTGTGGATACGTAGGATCTACGTCGAAAGACAAGGATGCCTGAAAAGAGTGCTGATGTACGGACCAACAGTGAGACGTAGCCTAAGAACAAGAAGAAGACCAATGCGGTGCCATTTATGTTAATGAATACATTAACATAAAACCCAAAGGCCCTTTTCAGGGCCAGCCATATTTCTCGAAAAGAGATAGTCTTTGAATTGCCTACCCCTTTTTTATTTTTTTAAAGAAAAAAATCCCATGTTAAATTCCCCTTGTCCGTAGAGTGACCCACGATTTATTGCCATGTTAAATTCCCCTTGTCCGTAGAGTGACCCACGATTTATTGCCATGTTAAATTCCCCTTGTCCGTAGAGTGACCCACGATTTTTCTCCATGTTAAATTTCCCTTGTCCGTAGAGTGACCCAGGGGTCCCTGTAATGCTAATTCCCATTGTCCGTAGGGTGCCCCCCTTCACTACTTTTGGGTTAATCATGTTGTTACGGAATGGAAGACGTTTGGGTAAATCATGTTGTTACGGAATGGAAGAAGTTTGGGTAAATCATGTTTTTACGGAATGGAAGAAGTTTGGAGTTTGGGTTAATCGTGTTGTTATGGAATGGGAGAAGTTTGGGTTAATCATGTTGTTACGGAATGGGAGAAGTTTGGGTTAATCATGTTGTTACGGAATGGGAGAAGTTTGGGTTGATCATGTTGTTACGGAATGGGAGAAGTTTGGGTTAATCATGTTGTTACGGAATGGGAGAAGTTTGGGTTAATCATGTTGTTACGGAATGGGAGAAGTTTGGGTTAATCATGTTGTTACGGAATGGGAGAAGTTTGGGGAAATCATGTTGTTACGGAATGGGAGAAGTTTGGGTAAATCATGTTGTTACGGAATGGGAGACGTTTGGGTTAATCATGTTGTTACGGAATGGAAGACGTTTGGGTAAATCATGTTTTTACGGAGTGGAAGAAGTTTGGAGTTTGGGTTAATCATGTTGTTAAGGAATGGGAGAAGTTTGGGTTAATCATGTTGTTACGGAATGGGCGAAGTTTGGTTTAATTAGGGGTGGGTGATGATAAACTCTTTTTCATTATATTTAAACAACGTTGTAAGTATATTTTTCAACAAGAACTAAATGGAGAACTAAATTCAATGGATAGATTGCGATTTTATAATAAGAGCCGAAACAATCTGAGTTGTCAATACTGCATATATTATTTGAAATCTTTTTACAGTGCTAACTTACTATGCATGTTCAAAAACGGAAGCTTTCCATTATGGCAAATATAGGTAGGTATGAAAATATCCCCTATGTTAAAAGATTGTGCCCTTTTTGTGCACATCTAGAAGATGCTTTTCACTTTGCTGTCAAATGTCCCATGATAATTTTGCTGTCAAATGTCCATGAAAATTTTGCTGTCAGATGTCCCATGATAATTTTGCTATCAAATGTCCCATGACAATTTTGCTGTCAGATGTCCCATGATAATTTTGCTGTCAAATGTCCCATGATATTTTTGCTATCAAATGTCCCATGACAATTTTGCTGTCAAATGTCCCATGCTATTTTTGCTATCAAATGTCCCATGATAATTTTGCTGTCAGATGTCCCATGATAATTTTGCTGTCAAATGTCCCATGATATTTTTGCTATCAAATGTCCCATGACAATTTTGCTGTCAAATGTCCCATGCTATTTTTGCTATCAAATGTCCCATGATAATTTTGCTGTCAGATGTCCCATGATAATTTTGCTGTCAGATGTCCCATGATAATTTTGCTGTCAAATGTCCATGATAATTTTGCTGTCAAATGTCCCATGATAATTTTGCTGTCAAATGTCCCATGATGATTTTGCTGTCAAATGTCCATGATAATTTTGCTGTCAAATGTCCCATGATAATTTTGCTGTCAAATGTCCCATGATAATTTTGCTGTCAGATGTCCCATGATATTTTTGCTGTCAAATGTCCCATGATAATTTTGCTGTCAAATGTCCAATGATAATTTTGCTATCAAATGTCCCATGATAATTTTGCTGTCAAATGTCCAATGATAATTTTGCTGTCAAATGTCCCATGATAATTTGAGAAAGGCCCATGTACCTTCATATGTTCATTGTAATGCAAATAACATCAAGTTATATAACCTTATCCAGAGAATCAATAATAATAATATTAATATCCTACATAATTTTGCTATTTGTACAGCAAAATCTTTAAAAGTGAGAGAATCAGTGGGTTAATCCAAGAATGGTTAGGTTTTGTGGTTATACCATACCGCACCTTCTCAACCTACACTTATAATTAGATAGACACATATTTGCGGTTTTGTATCCTGCTTTGCAGCAGTTCCTAATTAAAAAAGAAATAATAAACAGAATAAATGTAAAATAAAACGTTTTGCAATATTGAACATATATATGATTTCAGTGCTGTTATAAGAGATTGCACTCACCTCTCAAAATGGCGGGGAGAGGTCGCTAAGTGAGCGACGTCATCCTGACTGAACCTATATCCAGTATGACCAGCATGGCAGCCATTGAAAATCTTATGGTGACTCCACGTAAAAGAAAATTGATATCAACCAGAGGTCATCAGTAGAAGAATGTCTTGTGATAACTAGTTGGTACTAAATGAAAATAGTGCCATTCTTAAGTCCATTAAGGCTGCCAAATTCATTTGCTATCATTTTAAACATGTGCGGAGCAAAACCTACTATAAAAGCACAGTTTAAATTGATGTAAGCAAATCATGAAACATGGACTGTGCTTTTGTCAGAAAGAAATATAGCCATGACAGTGGTTGATTTGAGTCTTCAAGATTATAATACATGGTTTCAACACTCCGCAGGTAGAAAAAAGAAATTATTTGATCTTCACTTCATGGAATTTATTTTGGTCCAAGAGAATGTCAGCTCTTTGGAAAGACTCTTTTATTGTGGTTCTTTTCATTTTGTTCCTGCTGCTACTTTTAAATAGAAATCCAGTTTTCCAACAGCCTGAGAAGGTTTGAACAACTGGAAGACGTGGGAGAATGGGTGTGTGGAGGCTGTGCTGGGTATTTTAGTATGCACCATATTGCTTTAAAACTGTACATTATCTGTTTATTATTAGTATTATTATATTTTGATTTGTTGATATTATTATTATTATTATTAATTTTTTATTTTATTTTTATTCAACAGAGTTCAGAGCGGACAGCTATTTCAAATGGGATAAGGGGATTACAAGCAATGGACAAAATGTAGTCATCTGATATTGGAGGCTGTTTCTTAATCTGGATTGAATGAAAAGGTGAAGGAGGTAAATGTTTTATGACATTATTTTGGTGATATTTCTGTATACCACAGCAGTTATCACATTTGTCAAAGATTTAATGCTCAGAATCTTCAATCAATAGTTTAGCTGATACTTAAATTTCTTATAAATTTATGAGCATCCCATGTATTAATTTATCACTGTCACTGCAAACCTTAAAAACTGAAATGAAAATGAAAACGCCTCACACATCCATGTTGATTAATAATATCAATCTCAAAGTATATAAGGCAATGACCGTTCCAGTAGCCGAGTGATTAGAGCGTCCGCCTCAGATGCGGTTCTAATCCCGGCAGAGTCATACTAAAGACTTATAAAAATGGTGCTTACAGCTGGCGCTAAGCATTAAGAGGTTAATGCTATGACTGGTCAGCCTGGTGTCAGGATAATGTGACTGGGTGGGACATCATGCAACATGTTTTTGGTATGATGCCCCAGTGTTAGACCTCACTATAAACTGCAACAGCAATATGATTGAAAAATTGTTAAAGCTACATTAAAAATCAAAATTACACACACAGACATAAGGCAGTGATAAGGCATTCAAATGCTGTAAAGTGTATTAAAATGTTTAATTGTTTAGCTTAATATAACTCAATCATTTAGCAGCACGTGATTTCCTCCCATTTCACTTGGTGTAGCAGAGGGCGAAACATTAATAAAGAAAAGAGTTTGCTTTTTGTGGGTTAACACCATTTGTCAGTACATGATAGACTACAGATAGTGGCCAGTGTTTATAGTGGAGGAAGAACCAATGACCCACAGGATGCTACTAGCAAGCTTTCTCGACTGCCCACTTTGGCCGAGCCATGACTCAAACCCACACGGACAGAGGTGAGATATCAGTTATGTGTAAAGGCAAGAACCAAAGACCAATCAACAACCCGGAACCCCCCACATAGAAAAGAAATTGTCACTTTCTCAATTTGACCAATGCATATAAGATATTGTATCATACTTTCTTAATAGCTATAAGCGCTTGTTGTTACTTTTGAAATAAAGTTGGCCAGTTCCATACTTTCAAAATTGAGTCATATGGCTAGTTGATATCAAAGGACTTAAGTTATTGCCAATGTATCATTTTATACGTGTTCTTATAGGAATGCATAAGTATAAAAATCAAAATATTTTTTGATTCAGGACTGGATTGGGAACACTTCCAGGAAGAAGAATGAGAGACACTACTCATGTTCAATAGGTTTTTATAGCAAATGTGTCTCTGGATATAACATGTTTTTAAAACATAACAACAAAGGTACAGTTATATGTGCTTGCCTTGTTAATTGTCAGCACTTTAATTGCTTAAAATTAAATTGTTTTGTGTAAATTGTATTCGCTTCAAATTTTCTTTATGCATTTGTGGTCCATTTGCTAGCATCAAAAACATGCAAGGAATTATACATTGTTTAATTAGAGCTCTGACTAAATTTTCAGAACATTAGTAAGTGTCCAGAATATAAATGTTTTATTATTTTCATAAACACTAATCAAATGAAATGTGTTCGCTGTATTCTGACAAAAAGGGTTTGATTCCAACCTAGTGAAACAAAGTAGATATTGTTGAAAAAAAAAGTGAAAAATTTTGAGATAAATTTACACATGTAACATCGTCAGCAGACAGTTTGCAGGTGACTGCTATATGACAGCCCACACTCACTATACCAGAAAAAAATTATGTAAGTTTGCCCATCCCCTTTATTATAGGAACAATGCTCTGAATCTTCTAGTATGGTAATTCTTAACTGTTCTCTCTATTTCTCATATTGACATTATCAAGGTATCACTTTTTCCCAATGAATGATACAACTGTTACAAGTCCTTGACTCCTCTAGTCGTGCACTGCATTTTATGAAAACCATTTTAGTGCTTAGATCCAGTATTGCCTTCACTAACTGATGTTATTAATACCTCTCTCTCATCCGAGGAATTCCCATCATTTTTCAAAACTGCCATTGTAAAGCCTCTGCCTAAGAAACCAACACTATACCATAACGATTTAAAGTACTACCGCCCAGTTTCTAATCTCCCATTCATATCATATCAAAAATCTTAGAAAAGGTTGTTCTACCCCAGCGTGTATCTCATCTAAATTCAAACAGTCGCTTTAGCCATGTACAATCGGCATATCGCCCTTGCCACATTACTGAAACTACTCTTCTAAAAGTAGTTAATGACATTCTCTCTCCTTTGGATAGCGGAAATATTACAGTCCTCACCCTCCTTGATTTGTCTGCAACATTTGACACAATAGACCATGATATATTACTTCACAGCTTCCAGCATGTATTTGGCATTCATGATACGGCGCTAATGTGGTTCAAGTCCTACTTGGTCAACAGGACACAAATTGTGTCTGCAAATAGAATATAATACAGCCCAGTTAATCTATGTTGTGGTGTTCCACAGGGGTCTGTTCTTGGACCTGTTCTCTTCATTCTGTATACTCAGTCGCTCTCAAGTGTAATAGATCATCATCCAGTGTCTCACCAATCGTACACTGATGACACCCAAATATACAAATTTAACCACCCAACTGAAGTTGATGCTACCATCCAAGGTGTAGAGAGGTGCATTTCTGATGTGAAATCATGGATGATATGTAGCAAGCTGCAGATGAATGATGATAAAACTGAGGCCATTCTGATCACAAGACAAAGACTTTCTCCATCACGTCCTTTACCTCAAACAATAAATATCAGTAACACCAACATTAAATTCACACAGTCAGTACGAAACATAAGTGTCACTCTGGACAGTACTCTCACATTGCCCCAACATGTCATGAACATATGCAAGGCTGCACATCTTGAGCTGAGACGCATCAGCTCCATTCGCAAATATCTTTCAGTTGATGCCACTAAAACACTTGTGTGTTCATTAGTACTTTCAAGACTGGACTATTGTAACTCAATTATGTCTGCTTCATCTCAATATCTACTTCAGATACTTCAAAAAGTTCAAAACACAGCTGCTCGGATCATACTTTAGAGTACTACGATCAGAGCACACCTCCCCGCTGCTCTGTACCCTACACTGGTTATCCATTCGATCCAGAATCAAACACAAAATTTGTTCTCTGTGCTACGTTTCACTGACGGACTCCATTCCAACATACCTATCCGACCTCACCGATGTGCACACACCAGCAAGATACTTACGCTCCTCTTCTGGCAATCGTATACTCATTATTGCCATTACTAAAACGAATTCATATGGACAACGTTCTTTTGCAAACCAGGACTCAGCAACGTGGTATGAATTGCCCACTGAACTTAGACACAAAGACACAGTGATCCCATTCAAGAGTGCTCTTAAAACTCACTTGTTTCGACTGCAAGAACAAACTTAAAGACCTAATAATGTTCCCTACCTTAAATAATTTTAGCATCTGTTTTATGGTGGGTTTTTTAATTTCATGGTGTTTGTTTTTTTGTAATAATATCATTATATATGTTTTTCTGTTATAGGTGTTGTCTAATGTTGTAAAGCGCTTAGAGCTTCTAAAGATTAGGCGCTATACAAAGTCCTCGTTATTATTATTATTATTATTATTATATACATATGTCAAGGCAGTGCTTTCGTCCTTATCAGTAAATTTTCTTCTAATTTACCAGGTAAAGACTGAATGAAGGAATGTACAATGAACTTATAAAAAATGAACACGTTGCCTAACGCATTCAGAAAAATGCGTTTCCTCCAGTATACTGTATTGTTCCAGAAATCATGATAGTGGTACTTACAGATCTACTGCAAGACGAGAAGTCTTATTGTTTACAAGACTCACCTTAACCATGGAGTTATATAAAGAAAATGGAAGGCTAACAATTATGTGGATATGATGATAGGATAATTATAGTACGTTTTATATGAAAATATTTTTAAAACTTATTTTTTATGTTATTTTGTGAAAATAAGAATGTTGAATGCTGCAGATAATGACCATCGAATGGCAACATCAATCCTAAAATATATGCTAAACTTGTGTCAGTCTGAATTAGTTGGATAGTGGAATGTCTCAAGACCAGCACATTTCTTTCTGATGTATTTAACATATCTTCTAAATTACCTATATCTAATATTGACATGAAATATATCTGGAAAGTTGGAATATAATGATTTAATGATTGCCAGATACGGGCATCACTACATATGCTTACTAAGGTGTTTATTTCTTCAAACTCTAAAGCAGTTTATAATGATCTTTAGCACTGGGACAACATGCTGTAGATATGTAGCATGATGTCCCATCCAGTCACATTATCCTGACACCAACCAGTCCTAACACTAACCTCTTAATGCTTAGCGCCAACCAAAGCAGCTGATAGTACAATTTGTATAAGTCTTTGGTATGACTCGGCCGGGATCGAACCCACGACCTCCCCCATCCGAGGCATACGCCTTCGTTAAATAACGTGCATGGTTTGAAATAAATCCTCAAGGATGAAAATAAGGTGTTCCTATGGGGAAAGAAAACTATCGGAAGAAAAGTTAATAAGTATAAATAACAAAATGTTTGTACATCAGTATAAATAAGATCTATCATAACAAGAAAATCAGATGCCTGGTAATCATGTCGATTTGTTATGATTTTAAATTTATATAAGTGCTGAAAGGAATCACAGACATGATGATAATATTTTGTTAGATGAATCAGTTAGCCATATACATTTTCTTTTAAACCGAGGAAGTATCATCTTATTACACAGGGAAAATGATTTGACAAGAGATTGCATCAAGACAAATGAAAATTAGGCATAGAAACGCACACACACGCCGTGGGTCTATATGTATGCTACTTGACAACTCACATTATACAGCTACTGTCCATTGCTAGGAGGCTGTTGTTTCTCTGGTTACGCATGGTTCTTTTCGCTTGATTTTCTTTAATCGCGTCTATTGGGGAAAAGGAGTCTTCTCCAACAGAGCTACACGATCAAAGATATTAATACATCTATTTGAGAAGCCTTCAATTTGTCATCGATGCCAAGAATCTTAACTTTGCGGAACTTATTAGTAAACGTATTCAGTGAGGAAAGGTGGAAATAAGTGTGACCTTACAGACCCTCTAAATCATGCCAAAATGCCAAAATATAATTGTACAGCAACAACGAGTATTTCATTTAAATATTCTAATAGTAATGGTCTTCGTGATGGTTCTTCAATGAGAAGCCGGATACCCTAGTGGTTAGACCAATGTTTGTAGCCAACTATAGGTCCTATAGAGAATAGCCCACCTCTCAAGCGTATGATTGTTAACAAAAATACGAAGACGGAGTATGAAATAAATATGGCCGTCCTTACATTGTGCAATGAAATACATATTATCCTTCGCCGTCTTCGGATGGTACTTATTTTCTTATATATTTTGCTGGTGGAGCAAATTAATTAAAGGCAACGTCGCGATATATCAGCATGTAATGTAAATGGTAAAAATTAGTCTGGTATATGTAATTTCAAAGATCAAAATCATCCAAAGAAAACGAGTATGTATGTTCAGCATTTTAAGCACCCTGAAAATAGAAGTTCGTATGCAACGATACTTCAATCAAATTTTAAATAACTAGCGTTCATGGATCAACATATTAAAGAACTATTTAGTTTGATCCACACAGCATTTCGAAAGATATCGAAACATATCCGCGCCTATGCCTCGTGTGTCTGACTTGATATAATTATCAGAGTAGAATACAGTGCAAATAACATGAATAGTTCTTATTGAAATACATTAAATGCCACCCTTAATCAAAAGCCCGTGAAATAATTTATGCGAGATATTCGTTTCTTTTTATAGAAGACAAATGTTGAAAAATAAATTACAAATTTAGAGACAGTTGAAGCTAATATATCGTACAAGTGACCTCGGTAAGCTCGCGCTGGCTGAAGTAAGTTAGGCTATAATACAAGCTAGTGGGTCACGAATTAGCAGTCTATTTAGAGTACTGAGGTCGATGTATCTTTTCTCAAGGTCAGTTTGTTAGGTCCATTACTTGTAGATAAAACATAATCTTACAAAGAACACATATTGTTGAACTGCGCAAAAACGCGTTTGAGAGCACAAATTAGTGATGTCAATATACCGTTTCATAAGACCGTTTAAGGTAGAGCTTTGAATAGTACATTCTTTGTGCCATACACCGGACACGCCTCCACAACCTTGAATAGGGCTTTAATATGTACAGGCTGTTGCTCGTATAATATGCTGCATTTTAGGCACCATGCTATACGTAAGTAAATTTCGTTCACTGATAAAAAAACAAAGAACATTCAGATGCTGACGATAGTAATTTCCAAACAATTATGGCCAATTAACAATTTCACAGAAGATAAAACAAATTAAACATATAAAACATTGCTATCATATTTACCAGAATATTACATGGATGAATTTATTGCATACAGCTCAAAAGGGCTATTTCATGAGTCTACTAGGTTTTAGAAAATCGATCGATATAAAAATCCCCTAATTATGCATCTTCTTAATCACAAGAACAATGTTATTCCTGGAGAGATTTTTTAAAATATAAAATTCAATATGTTCAAAATCGTGTAGGTAGTATATTTTCTACAATGTTTTGTAGATAAAACAGACAAGACTCCAATCTCCAATAAGTCTGTAATAAATGTAGCCGATTTCCATACAGGGACATGGCACCTGAGTTCTTTAGATTTCACAGTGTAAATGTTTAGGAAGTCAATTTGTTAGCCGTTAGATTGTTAAAATTATTTTCAGAGGCTGCAGAACGATTTTCTATTTATTTTCGGTTTGTGTTACTCCTATTTGTTATAACATTGCTCATTGCTCCCAAACGTAGTCGTTGCTATGTTTCAGTTTTCTCTTTGGAAGGGTCTGATCGCTTTGTCATCCGTTTGAATGCAGTATGGGTAGTAAATAGTGTGTGTTGGATCGTAATTATGTGTATTACTAATTTATATAATCAATCTATATCCATTTTCACATGAATTTGTATGTATTTGGTGTTGTAGCATAGGGATGTGTGTGCGAGTATTTGTTTGTCTTTAATAGGTGTAAGTAACCCTCAGTTACCCCACTCCCGTTCACTCCACCGTTTTATTTGGATGTGTTTGACTGCAAGAATGTGATTATCACCCATTTTTAATATGGTAACCCCACTGAAGCTTGTATTAATTTGGCGTTATGTAATACATAGTCAAAGCAGTTTAATTCTCACACGAAAAGCGCTTTTGGATGTAGCATTATTCAGCGCACATTGGACAAAGAATTCACCTGACTGTAGTGTTTATCGATGTGGCATCGTGACGCGCACAATTGACAAATAACTTCTTATATTGTAAACGTTAATCAATGTGGAATTAATGGAGCACACATTATCGATGTGGAATTAATGGAGCACACATTATCAATGTGGAATTAATGGAGCACACATTATCAATGTGGAATTAATGGAGCACACATGATCGATGTGGAATTAATGGAGCACACATTATCAATGTGGAATTAATGGAGCACACATGATCGATGTGGAATTAATGGAGCACACATTATCAATGTGGAATTAATGGAGCACACATTATCGATGTGGAATTAATGGAGCACACATTATACAAAAACTTCACCAAAGCGTTTTTGTATCGATCAGTCACACGGGTCATGCATGTGTATTTACTCATTTTCAATTAAATATAAATTGTTCTTTTAAAATCGAACACTAATTTTCTGTAACCAAAGTCTATTCAAGCATGACGTTTGAATGATCTGCACCTTAACTGTCATCAAGGAACAGCCCGACGAAAATTATAGATCTCTACGGTCTTTTAAATGGTGGTCATGTACTAAACTTGTGACAAGAAAAGAGTACTTCGAGTGGAATCGTCACAGTATAGGGTAATACGAATTTGTTTATAAATATGCGTTGTGTTCATTGTGACATTACAACGCGCGACATTCAATCCGGATTGTAATGGATCACACCTTTAGGTTCATTTCGTCCTAAAATACGTACTTTAACATTGATTTTGCCTTATGCACTTATTTGGGCGTCTAAATAATAATAAAATGTGATGTGATTTGGATTTTTAACGTAGCTTTAACAATTTTTCAGTCATATCGCTACGATGTCTGCAATGTGGCAGTTTATAGTGATGTCTAGCACTGGGGCATCATGCCGCAGACATGTAGCATGATGTCCCACCCAGTCACATTATCCTGACACCGGGCCGACCAGTCCTAACACTAACCTCTTAATGCTGAGCGCCAAGCGAGGCAGCTGTTAGTACCATTTTTGTAAGTCTTTGGTATGACTCGGCCGGGGATCGAACCCACGACCTCTCGCATCCGAGGCGGACGCTCTAACCATTAGGCCACCGGAGCGGTAAATAATAATAATAATAATAATAATAATAAGGACTTTTATAGTAGCGCCTAATCTTTAGAAGCTCCAAGCGCTTTAAAACATTAGAAAACACCTATAACAGAAAAACATATATAAAGATATTAAAACAGAAAACAAACACCATGAAATTAGAAAACATAAAAATATGCTGAAAATATTTAAAGCAGGGAACATTATTAGGTCTTTAAGTTTGTTATTGCAGTCGAAATAAGTGAGTTTTAAGAGCACTCTTGAATGGGATCACTGTGTCTTTGTGTCTAAGTTCAGTGGGCAATTCATTCCACGTTGCTGGGCCCTGGTATGCAAAAGAACGTTGTCCATATGATTGTCAGAAGAGGAGCGTAAGTATCTTGTTGATGTGTACACATGGGTGAGGTCGGATAGGTATGTTGGACGGGAGTCCGTCAGTGAAACGTAGCACAGAGAACAAATATTGTTTTTGATTCTGGATCAAATCGATAGCCAGTGTAGGGTGCAGAGCAGCGGGGAGGTGTGCTCTGATCGTGGTACTCTAAGTGTGATAAGAGCAGCTGTGTTTTGAACTTTGTGAAGTTTCTAAAGAAGATATTGAGATGAACCAAACAGACTTGAGTTACAATAGTCCAGTCTTGAAAGTATCAATCAACATACAAGTGTTTTAGTGGCATCAACTGAAAGATATTTGTGAATGGAGCTGATGCGTCTATAATGACCTTCCAACGGAACGTGGATGTATATGAATCCAAATGAAGTGAACGCTTGCCACTTAAAGGTATGTAGAATTAAATTCTATAAAATGACACCCATTACTGAAATAGTCGGTGTTCAATGCCTACACGAACCGTGTGACTTACTAAACATACATATTGCTTAATCATCCATATAGAAGTTTAAACCATTTACCGCCCATCTGTCCTTTAAGTGTTTGACAGTATATAAGTATGGTGTGTGTGTGTTTTGGAGTTTTAACGTAGCTTTAGCAATTTTGCAGTCATATCGCTACAATGTCTGCAGTGTGACAGTTTGTAGTGATGTCTAGCACTGAGGCATCATGCCGCAGACGTGTATCACGATGTCTCACACCCACATTCTCCTGACACCAGGACAACCAGTCCTAACACTAACCTCTTAATGATGAGCCCCTAGCGAGGCAGTTGTTAGTACGATTATTATAAGTCTTTGGTATGACTCGGTCCGGATTCAAACCCACGACCGCCTGTATACGAGGCGGACGCTCTAACCACTAGGCCACTGGAACAGTAAGCATGGTGGTATGTTTGTGTTTAAGTGTGAGTGTAGACATTAAAATCATTTGACCCCCTTCACCCCACATTGCGTGTACGTGTGTATGTTTATAAATGTGATAAGTATTTTGTCTGTTGTAGGGTTAATGTGCCTTATCTACTTATTTACATCTTCTTTCATTTAGCACTTCATGAGTTGGTAAATATAGACGTTAGTGTATCTCGTATTACGTTTCCCATTGACCCAATCGAGGTCATACACTTGAAATACTATGGCAGCTATAACACTTTAAAATACATTGAAATGGCATGGTCCCGTACGGAAAATTTTTAAGGATTTCAAAACAGACGAATTCACTTAATTACATTAAAACTTGATTTTTAAATCTTGGCCCAAAAATGTAAACATCCTTTGTACCACGTGCCAATTTAGAACTTGGAAGGTACTATGTACAAACCCATTCTACTTGTATCGGCGGATTTGAAAACGAGTGTGTCCAGCATTGTATCGACTGTCAAAAGCGGAGAATATAGTCCCGTTCACTCTTAATGTGTGATACTCTGAAAGAATTAGTCGAAAGCTGTGAGCGCGAACATTCTTACCATTTTCCCCTTTGAATGTATACGTCGGCGAATAAAGGTATGTTTATGTGTTGGGATTTCCTACCGTTTTCCATCCTTGCGATACTGTTTTGTATGATTGTGTGTTAGTGTGATCTTTTCTATCTTTTTCTTCCTACACCCCAGTGTGATAGTTTATCAGTTTGACTTGTACGTTTTCAAGAGAGTGTGAACATTCCTATCCATTCCCTCTTCATTGCATCATTTAATAGGAGGGAGGGAGTGATATTTTTAGCAAAGTGATTCGTTTCATTTAGGCATTCCTACTCCTTTTCTCTCAATTAACCCTATAGTTGGATAGATGTGAATGAGTGAGTGATGGTAGGCTTTGTATGTCCACTAAACGTATTTCCAGGCTTCTGTCTTGTGTGATATTATATCAGTATATCTGTGTGCATGTGTGTGAATATTCCTACCTATTTTTCTCCTTGTTCTCCACTTTGGGATAGCATGTAAATAGGTGTTGGTGGGAAGTGTGGTTTACCTACTCTTGGTGTTACTCTTCCTTACTTAACCTTTACTTTAAATCGCATTCATTATGTGTAATAGTAGGTAAGTGTGGGTATTGATAAATAGGTATGTGTGTTGGTAATTCACGCGGAGTATTACTTAGTAGATGTTGATCTGTAAGTAGATGTGAGTTTAGTCAGTATATCAGTAAAATAGTGAATGTTTTTAAAATTACGTTTCAATTTTATCGCTAGAATTTTTTCAATATGGCAGACTAATGTTAAGTTCTACTTTTACTCATACAGTCCCAAAATGTTCCTAACCCTAACATTCCCATATCTCCTCCTATTACTACTCATACCTTGTTAGGATGTCTTTGGACAGGTTAAGTACCTGGCAAAAAATGGTTATTAGTATCACACCATAAAGAGAATTATATTTAATAATGCAGGTTAAAATTGTTGTGAACCAAGCTTCTCGCTTCTCCACATAAATTCAATGAAATCAGAGCCTCGTACAACGATCATACCGTATGTTTTCTTCAAATACAGGCAGTTTTGAAATGCAGGTTATCAAGTGAACAATATTGAAAGCTCTCAAAAACTAAATTTTATATTTTTTTTCGCATTACTATTCGAAACTCAAACATTACTTGCTTTAAATTTCACAACTGGTTAGTACCACAGGTTTTGCAGAACCGTGATTTGCTTATAAAATCTAATGAAAGTATTAGTTATCGTTAGCTGCCTAGATACATTGATAATAAGAGTGATGACAGAGAATATAAAGCAGTCAAAGCTGTCCTGCAGTCACCCATATAAAATTCCTATGCTGACTTCAGATGGTAGATTGCTTGGTACGCTCTATAAAACTGGCTAAATATGTACAATGTAAACTCCACATAGAAGAATTGGAACATGAAACCATCACTGTGAGTGGCATCCCTCATAAACAACAAATGGAGCGGTAGCATGCTTATCGTATAACGTGCCCACATACCTGACTAATGCAAACCTCCTGAAGGATAACCTTCGACCAGAGTGCACACATTAAAGTAGAACACATTATTGTTGAGTATATCGAATTCCACCCTGTCAGACGAATATTAGTGAACAAAACAAAGACACCTAATGATGATGTATCATTATATATATTATTCGAATTTTTAGAGAATTTAGCATATTTTGACAATATATTTTAATGATTTTATTTTTTCCTTGACTTCACATTATATACCTTTTAAAGACTTTAGCATCTTCCCTTTTTATCTCTACCGAGTAGCCTAGTGGTCTAAAGCGCTTACCGTTACGGATCACTGCCATCTCATCTCTGTCTGCGAAGGTTCCAGTCTCGGGTTCAGCCATGTGGGTATGTGAGAAAGCTTACCAGTAGCTTCTCGTGGGTCGGTGGTTCTTTCCGGGGTTTTCCAAAGTTCTTCCTCCACCATTAATACTGGCCGCCATATATAGCCTATCTTGTGCTGAAAAATGACGTTAACCCATATAAAAACAACAAACTTGTATCTTGTTTCGTTACGTACTTCATGTATTTAGCTGCATATAACAGTTTATTTTATTACATATATTTAAAAATAAGTGTTTGCAATTCTTTATATTCAAATGTTTATAATTAAACTTTGAATCAGCACAATGTTGGTAGTAACGTGCAGGCATGCTGTTAACATTATTCATATATAAATGAATTGTGTGTAACTGTCGTCTGCTGTATCTCATCGAACATATATACCAATGATAGTGAATTCCTAATGTCAGAATGTCGCTTACCTTTTACTACCTCGACACATATCAATACTCTTCCCTCCTATCTAATCTAGGACGGCAGGGGCTAATATTTAGCTTTATAGGGTCAGTGTTTGGGTGGACGAAAGCCAGCTCACGTTGAAGGGCATCAAGGTAAGGTCGGTGTAATTGCTAAACAATACAAGTGCTTCTACATTTTGAACCTTTGTTTATACCGTAACTTGTTTATTAATTTTGTATGTGTAAGTAAGTTCACTTTGAGAATTATTCTACGCATTTTTCATTTTGGGAACATAAAGATCAGGGATCTCAAACACATGGCACTCGGGCCGCATGCGGCCCGCCAAGCCGTATCTGTTGTATTTACGTGACGTAACAAAACGTGTGTACTTCCATATCCGCCATTTCGATTCTCTAGCCACACAAACCGGCACCTCACATCATTGTTCATCCCACATAATTATGAGGGCATGTCTCATTTTGTGCGCAAGGATATAATATAACACCACACTCTGTTGTGCATATCAGTTGTACGAGAACAAATGCGTGACTTTTCTTCTTTTTTTTTTTGTTCAAGTAAAACATTGAAATTTCAACAATCTTTGTTATTCTTTTATAAACAAATAGATCCATCAATAAATAGACGCATAAACAAATGGATACACAAACAAGTATAAACATGTAATGATTTTCAATTTACATATGCTGAAATCAATCACTGAATTATAGTTCAAGTTAAAAAGCCAATTGTTAATATATATTTTCATATTTTAAAAAAGTATTTCAAGAATAATCGATTTTGACATTCGGTACAAAGTCATGCTCCGTTAGGCAAATGTTTCGTTTTAATACACTAAAGACGAAATTTCTTTGAACGGTTATCGCTTACATTCAATATCATCCATCCTACGTCCATAATCTCCACCACAAATACCCTACTTATTAAAACTAGTTTGTGAGCTGTCTTTGGAACATGCACGTGTTTGCGAAAAGCATTTGTATATAAAAATTCTGGCATAATACACATGCTATGAAATTTTATTTCCGTAACTGTTATTGTATCCCCGAGATCATTTTCCAAAAATACTCTTTCAAGGTGACAAGCTTAGGGACATCATAAAATATTTTTAAAAAGACAATATTGTCTGTTTTTATTAAAAATAACTGCATTTATATTTGATAGAAATATACTCAATTACGATTCAATTGTCTCTTCTGTCTTTCGATATAAGCCAGGTAACTTAAAATTTTAGTTTTAGTTTTGTGCTATAGGGGCACAGAATTTCAAGTATAATCTAAGTATCATTTTGCTTGTGGCCCGAAAATTAATTGGCGTTACAAGGTATCCCGACAGATAACAAAGGTGGTGAGGCCCTTGGACCATCGAAAATGCCATCATGCGGCCCTCAGAGTGTTTTGAGTTTTAGACCCCTGATATTGAGAATATTTCTTTTCCTACGTTAATACCGGATATATTTCATCGTGTGGTACCGAAAACCTGATATATTAGAGAGTGGCGAAGCCACGAATTAAAATATACAATTTTTGGTACCACGAGATAAAATATATCGGTATTTACATTTTCTTTTTAAAGCGTTTATTTTTATTATACATTAAACTTGCTCCAGAATCGAAGTTTAGAAGACTAAACTCACACTCCGCACAACACCTCACCCCACGTCTTTTTCGTTAATTCGCCTCACATTCAGAGGCTAATGGTATAAATAAGAAGCAAGATTGGATTTACCTGTAGCAGTAAATTACATTGTTTGATATTTTTACAAATAATTGACCTTTTCTGAAAACAAAGATAGTCATAATTTATCTCAGTGGTTTATCATTGCAGTCAGTGAAGTGTGGGGAAATAACTGCAGAGAGATGTCAAAGGAGTCTCATCAAAAGTTAATTCCCATGTCTGATGTGTAAAACAGTTTCTTTTATTTGTTCCAGCTCACAAAGTACTCGTTTTGTTGCCACAGGTACAACTTTTGTAGGCACACACAATACAGCGCCGAAAGGCATGATGGGAAATATTGTTTTTTCACATGTGAAATATGAGGATATATTTTTCACATACGAAAATCTAGGAATGAAACATACGAAACTTATTTCGCCAAGAAGTTTTAATATTTCACATTTAGGAATATTATAAACTGCTGTTATATGAGGCATCCATAGCTTATAACCAGCTAAGGTCATCACCACTTTTGACCCTCTGCTGACGTAATGATGCCAAATTTTGTAGAGATAATTTCACAGTGCTCCCTGTCGGAGTCAACGTGACACGTAAACATTAAGATTGATGTATCAGCCAGGTCTGCTATAACTTGGCAGCTCGCAGTAATTAACTTCCCCTGCTTGGAGGCATGAACTTAATTTTAATTAGTGTTCATTGGGTATTTGTCCGACTGATATGTCAGTGTAAGGTCATGTAGCATTAAATGACAAGAGAACAGACGAACCATGGAAATTTGAAGGAAAGTGTGGTGTATTTAACACAGGTGCCATAAAATGATATTTTCCAGAATAGTTCTTAATACACGTGGACTTAAAACGATTATTTGAAACTCGATGGAAGTGACAAAGAGTTTTTGCGGGTAAAGTAGACATTCTAATTGGCTAAACTGAACGAGTGTGTTTACATTCCCAGACGGAATTCGGGGTTTTAAATTAGTTCCTAATGTAAATTTAATCAGTCCAAGTTTTTCCTCGAAGGGGGAAAGTCCGAGGGACTCCGAGGAAAATTTTATTATGTAATTTCTCTCGTTAAAAAAAATGTCCAAAGGACAAGGGGGTCTTCATCTTTTAGTGGCCCGTATCCAGAGAAGAGACAGAGTCAATTCTCTCGGGAAAGCAAGGAAAAGAAAACAGTGGGGGAAAAAGAGCATAGTGTAAATCCAAGAGAGTTTTGATCAGATGAGGCGAGAGAGAGAGAGAGAGGGGAGAGAAACAGACAGACAGACAGAGGGGGGAAGGCGACCAATCACCAACAATGATTGTGAAAAAACCGGAAGCGCCAGCTTATGCAGTCATGCCGGCAATTTGAGATTGATCAGTCACTTGATCATATGACGAATTTTGTTCTATCAGTATAATAGAACTGATAATTGAATTTCACATAATTTTGTAATTCTATTTCTGAGAGAAAGTGACTCATTCACGCAACATGTACTATTTCATTTTTTATGTAATTGATTAAATTGTTGCATATTACATACGGGGGCTCGTGTTCTTCTATTATACATATCTGTTCAGATCTCTATTATTGCATCTTTAATTTCATGTTTTATTTTGTTGTTTACTCGATCCTGGCATTAATACCGCAGTCGGTCATCTAGATAACGATAACCATCTAGATAACGACAACCATCTAGATAACGATAACCAAAATCCTTAAGGAGTAGGGGAGGTCATACATTTCTACAACCTCCTGACAACTTACTTGTAAAATCAAGTTGAATTATACTAGCTTGCTATCCGATTTATGTCATGCGGTATAACTAAAATGTCGTGCTGATTTTGTAGGCCTTAGGATGGATGTAACGGAGAAAGTAAACAAGATTTTCAGTCTATACGAGAAACATGGAGCTAGTAACTATCTTGGAGAGTGCGTATCCAAAACTGAGCACTCTATTCAATGTGCTATGCTTGCGGAGAAGGAAGACTGCCCAAACGAGGTGAGGCAGAATGACTGATATATATTCTTGTCGGTACTATTTTTACGTTCTATGATCCTGTGCTAAGCCAGTTATGTGGATATATATGTATGTATGTAT
The DNA here is from genome assembly GCA_028554795.2 of Sinohyriopsis cumingii. Taxonomy (NCBI): domain Eukaryota; kingdom Metazoa; phylum Mollusca; class Bivalvia; order Unionida; family Unionidae; genus Sinohyriopsis; species Sinohyriopsis cumingii. Next base: position 9,911,537 of record CM068830.1, read on the forward strand.
GTATGTATATATATATATATATATATATATATATATATATATATATATATATATATATATATATATATATATATATATGTGTGTGTGTGTGTGTGTGTGTGTGTGTGTGTGTGTGTGTTCAGCTATCTAAATGAGAACATAAAGACAATCAATCAACCTAGCTATTTGCACCATAAACTATTATTTATAATTTCAAGTGATAGCCCTCATTGTCAGAGGATATCACTGCTCACCAATTTGCCTTCTGATTACCTTAGCTCGACAAAAGGTTTATCTGTATATCCTGTCACAGCAGAGAATGTGTGTGTGTGTGTGTGTGTGATTGGGATTTTGATCTTAACCTTAACAACGTTTCGGTCATATCAGTAGTATATGGGGTCACCCTAGCGTCAAGTGGACTTACCATGCAAAAACAGTCGATTCACTCTGGCGTCAAGGGGAATTTAACATGGGAAATTTTAACATGGATGGAACTGTAGAGCGTCAAGGGAATTGAACATGGAAATTGAACAGGACCAGTACTTTAACGTCAATGGGACTTTAACGTTAAAATATGGGGTTTGCACTTTGTCGTAAATGGAAATTGAACATGGGAATGTCACCTGGATGTCAATGGGAATTGAACTTTGGGTGACGTCATGAGGTTTATAGGGTCAAAAACATTTTATAGGGATTTTAATGTATTTGTAAGGACAAAGGGTAGATAGGGACAAACATACAAATACACATTTAAACACACAGAAAAGACGACAGAAATGTTCTAAAACAAGCCTCACAGAGAGAATAATGGCTCAAAAAAGAAAAGTCTATTGTATGGGTTCAAAACATTTATTCAAGTATATACATGGGCTCTCTGGCCTGTGCTTTGGTCTAAGCACTATCCATTTAATACATAAACATTTCTACATCAAACAAACCTATTTACTAGTTATTTAGTTCTTGGCTCTAGTAAACCTGTTTACATTTAATGTTCATTTATAAGAAAAAGCTAACACAAAACAAGTAACATGCAATCAAATAGGACAAAGTTCATGTTTCTCTCTCTCTCTATTCGTCTCACACGTTGTTAAAAATCTGGTCAGCTAGCACTTGTGTCCCAGCGTAGATATTTCCCATCACTTAATCCGTTTCATTCATAAATCGGTTGTTATATCCATCGTGCTAGGTACACTTATCAGTAAGCAGATCAAGTACAGTCATCGTCTTCTTCCCATGGAGGTACAATGTATACCATATGAATGGTTACTTGTCCTTCGTTGATGTCAAATTTTCCTCTCATCGACTGCACGTCTTCAATAGCCCTAAAAAGTTTGGACGAAGTTATTTCTGCAGGTGTGCTAAATCCGAGACATACAGGTGAGTTCAAACTGTCGCGATACATAGATAGGCTCAAACGACCTCGATCTTTGACTTGGCAATGACATTTGAGTTCCTCTAACAGTGAGTCAAGTAGGTCCGTAATGAAACCTGCTACTTCCTCGGCTGAAATGTCAGACGCGAAGTCTCTAAATTTCACCGTGTAGGTGTAAGTTGTCGTTCTAAATTTTCTTGAGGTCGCTGTCTGAGTCATTTGGATGCTAAAATACTCCTGTAGGTCTACTGAATCCTTTCCCTTCTTGGACGCACTTTGCTGTGACGGTATGGTAGTGAAAGAGGTCAGTGATGTTTGTTCCTTCTCTTTTTTCATCTGCGTATATTTATTCATCTTTCTCGTTGCTTGTCCTCGCAATGAAGTGTCGTTCTTGGAAGTCGTCCCTTTTTATACTGGGTGATATCAGTATGTCCATAAGGTAAAGTTTTGTGGTCTGGAAGTTTCACTAGCTGCACGTAGTTTGTCATGGCGTTAGTACATAAATAACTAAGATGTGTTACTGCATTGGTGATGTGATAGTGAGGCAAAGAATCACACCTGAGTTTCTCGTTGGACTTGAGTCTTACGCTCTATACTTGCTGTTTGAAGGGATTCATTTTTTCTCAATTGGTCTTAGTAGTGACAATGAACTGTTGGTCTTGGACGTTGTCCTTTTTTATATGCTGACCAATATTGATGTGACCGTACGGCAAAGTAAAGTGGTTGGGAAGTCGCACTCGCTTCTGGTACACGATTTGATAGACTTTTTCCAAGGGTCGACTGACGATGTGGTGAGTGGGTAAACGTACAATCTTGTTCGGCTGGTAGGTGGTCACTTTAAATTTTGCATCCTCTCCAGACTGCAATGCTTCTTTCAATACGCCAAAGTTGACCACACGACTGGTACGATAATTCAGAGTCAATCCTTTCACTTTACACTCTGTGTGCACTTCTCCTTGTGGGTCCCGGTATTCGTAGCCGTAATTTTTAGGACCGCCACTCGCGAAACTTAGAATCTTGTCGTCAGGATGTTCGTCTGTCCAGGCTCCTAAACGGTCTCCTTCGATGTTAGGGTGTTGCTGACCCGGTCGATCGATGTAGATGCAACTGTCCGTGTCAAAGTACAGGACGCGATCCCCTAACAGTTCTAAAGCTTCGTACAATTTTAAGCGAGCATGAGCTGTCACGTAAGCCGCAATGATGACATTTCCAAAAGGGTCGTCTTGTACAAAGTCCAGATCTTCTTCGTAATTGACCAAGATCAAATTCTCTCGAACGACGTCCACGTGTTTCATGTATTTGGTTTTGTCGTGAATCATCTGGAAGTAGCGGGAAGGTTCTGTCAAATATTCCGTCTTGGGTAAACACGGTCGTTGTGCCATTTTACCCCACAAGCAATTTAACATCACTTTGGCAAACGATCGCCTGCCTTCGTTTTTCTCGATGTGGTCTAAAGTGATGCCTTCTTGTTCCAGGTATTTCTCTTTGAATTTTATTTGGTCTTCGGGAGTGTGACACCAGGAAGGATAGCCGCTGGCTTCTTGCTTCAGTTTCAAAAAGGCATCCACGTAGTCTGCGAAAATGCCTTTCTGAGTAGGGTCACCCTTGTGGTATTGTTGTGTCTTGGGAAAGTGGCAAATTTCGTACACTTCTAACAGTTGGTATCCCATGTCCATAGCTTTGAACAATTCTACGCTGACCCAGGTTCCCGTCAAGGCACGTTCTTCCTGGGTGTGCTGACAAGGCTGATCTTGGTTGCACGTTTCGGCACAAGTACGGCACAAGGGAAACATCAGTTTGCCTGGACAATGGTGAGGTAAGACGGGATGGTATAGGTTCGTGGGAGGCAAAACTTTGCACTTGATCAAGCCTTCGTATTGTCGAATGTTGACCAGGTCGATGTGTTCCGTCAGCAATCGCGGGTGCCCTGTAGGAAAGCGACAATATTTGCACACGTAGGGATACAGCGAACACACATCCAAGTATTTGATTTCTTCTCCTTTCTCTTCGTCGGCTTGGTACAGCAAACAGGTGGCATTGGTCCTTCCTCCGTACAAACTATCCCTCGGGTTCAACGGGTCCATGAACTGGTAACTTTCCACGACACGTTTAAACTCGGGATCGATTTTCAAACGGTGATCGTATTCGTGTTCCCACATTTCCACCACTTGGTATCCTTGCTGTTCTAACTTCAAGCGTCGCTGACAAGTGTCCTGGTACAGGTCTTCCATGGTCCGTTGTAAAAACTGATTTTTAGTGTCACGGTCAGGGTAGCAGACGGGACATCCGTGAAATAAGCAACCGTTAAACTCATACACGATCTTGGGGTTTTTTAAGTCCCAGCCATCGACCGAATACGTTCCGATGGTCCTTTCGCCTCCTCCGTTGCGGGCATGCTGAATCCATTTGCCTTCCTTGTCGCACAAGTAATGTAACCAGCGTAGGGCTTTGACCGAGTATTGACGCTTGACATAGTTGGTCGTTTGAGGACTGATGACAGCCACGGTCTTTTGAGGCATGAATCGTTGGCGGTACACTAAGGAACACGCTTTGGCAATGGTACAAGCTTCTTTCAAAGGATCGACCCCTCCGTGTTCCATGAACAGTTCTCGAAATTTTCCACAGCAACGTCGTAAAATGTCCACGTCGGAACGACAATACTTTAACATTTCTTCCTGAAAGTCGAAGGGGTCAGAGGCATGAGCCTGGTACCAAGCGTAGAAATCTTCTCGTTGTTCGGTACGCATGTTGTCGGGGTCGTAATAGTGAGCCTCAGGCAAATGGGGTAGAACGGCATGTTGATTGGCTTCCGTATTGAAAAAGTGTGGAAAGTACCCTTTAGCCATTTCTGTCATTCCAAACGTTTTAGGCATTCGACTCAAAGGCATGGCCAAGTAACTCATCGAATCTTTAAACTGCACTTGTCCCACTTGCATGAAAATGATTTTGGCTCCGTTCAAAGTGACTTTAGGACGTTCGGTGCCATGTTCCGTATAGTACCTCAAAAGAAACTGTCCATCGTATCCGGAGAAATTGTGAGCCATCACTGTGGCATGGCGATGACAATCTCGGTAACGTTCGATGTCCTCTTTGCTCCATGTCTTGTCGATGGGGTCTAAGACCCATTTGGCAAAATCGTCTAGCGTCTTTGGTCCTCGAAAGATTTTTTCACGCCCTCCAGGAATTTTGCTGCAGTGAGGGCAATAACTGAAGATAGGTTCTTGAATACACTTCTCGCACGCTCGATGAGCCACGCAGAAATTAGGAATGTGAATGCCAGTCTCTTGCATGCATTCGAAATCGAAAAAGATGAAATTGCCTTTCTTCTTGTGACCGGCCTCTTTCTCTGGTGGGGGTTGGTATTTTTGCACGTAACATTGGTGTTCCAAGTCCACGATGTGGTGACAAATGTGACATTTTTTCTTTCCTGAACATACGTGTGCCTTGACACTATTGGTACGTATGCCTTGTCCACACGCGGGGCACAATCTCAGCAGTTGACAAGCGCATTTCTTCTGTGAACCTTGCGTCTTCAAATGTTGTTGGTAACAGGTAGGACTGACAAACGTGCGCAGACAAGTTGAACAAGGCACTGGTTCTTCGCTCAGACAGGGTTGAGAGGCCAAACATCCTGAGCATTTCCATCCACAATGTTTGTGTTGCTCTTGATTATTATAACCATAGTCACATTTCTCACAATAATAAACATATCCCAGGAATGCAGTGATACTGGTAATGGTATCGAAATGTTCATCGTGATGATAAAGGTGAATGTATTTTCCGTCCTTAAAATGTTGGCCTCGAAACAACAGAGGCCCGCGCATTTCTTGAGGGTGCACTTTCAAGGTGTAGCGTGGAGCTAGGGCATCTTGCAATTTTTGCATCTCAGGAATGCCACAGGGTGTGTCTTTGGACAGTCCGGCTTGTTGTAACAGGAGTTCTGCTTCATTTCGTTGTTTGGCTCGGTCGGATTGTTGAATAGTTTTCCAGATTCTTTTCCATTCTACCGTGTCGTTCTTGTTGGCATAGGTTCGTCCCACCACGATGGCACGGGCTAAACACATCTGGTCATGAGGGTTGTTAATTCGGACGAGACTTGTTTTGGTGTTGCGAAGGTCGTCCACCAATAAGACCTTTTTGCGTCCTGTCCCTTGAGGAAGAGAGACGTGAGCCATTTTCAGTGTGGCTTTACCATCGGTGATGACAAACTTGTCATTGGATTGTTGCACCTGTTGTATCTTGTCCATGACTTTGGAAGGGGTCAGTTCTGCGGGTCTGCTAAACTCGATCCAAACAGGGGATTTCAAGCTGTCGTGTTGTATGGATAGTGTCAAGCGATCGTCTTCTTTGGGTTGACATTGTCGCTTGAGTGTGGTGAGCAAAGAATCCCACATCTCGGTGATGAACCCTTCTGCTTTCTCCAACGGTACGTCGGACTTGAAATCTTTAAACTTCACCGTGTAGGTGTAAGCCGTGGTTCTAAATTTTCTAGAGGAGCGCTTTTCCGTCTCTCGAATGTGATAGTACTTTTCAGGGTTGACTGGTGAACTTTGGTTTGGAGTAGACTCTCTCTGTCTGGTCGCAGACGTGGAAGGTGTTGGTTCAGGTTCGCTCATGTCTTCTATTTGAGCGAACACTTCTTTTCGTGTGTGAGGCGATACGTCACTTCGCTGCCTCTTACGTTCTTCTTCTCTCTCACTGAAATCGTGCGATCGTTTCATCTCGATTGCTGATTCAGAAATGATTTAACCAAGTTCATTCTTTCCATATATACCCTCTCTACCTCTCGTTGTGACAATGACTTGGTATATTTCACAAGGCAAGTGAAAGCCAAGCATATAGGAACCCAACGACAGCGTTGCGTCTTAAACACCTCATGCATCTTGACGACCCTTCGATTCAAACCCTACCACAAAAGAAAATAGTTGCAAGAAAAATAAAACAGACAGTTGGTGTCTTCAAGAGAGCTAGAGACGGCACTGTGTCGCTGGGACACGTACGTACGTACTCCAGAAAACTACGCTACTCGACAACGTGAGTGTGCTTGTCAAAATGTTTGAATAAGATTAAAAATGTTTGTCAGTTTCAAAACGCGAACCAGTACTGTGGCCGTTTAATATTTGACGTGGCAAGAAGAAATGGTACAATACGCAACAAAGGGTTTGTACGTTTACACTCCAATCTGTCTGTACTGCAATGGTAACAGCGCTCTTGCGTTGGCATTATTTTGCCACACTACCTTTTAAATAAAACAATGCATCACTCATCATAAACGATTTCATTGGCTATACTTATTTTCTTACCGCTTTCGCTTCGAATTGACTTCAGTACCTTTTCGCACAGCGACAAGATCGGACGTGTTTTTTTATTCTGCGTCTGGTCGCTACACTACTTGCCCTGAATTTACAACCAAACAATGTGTTACACATTGTAATTGACTTCATTGGCTAACCGATATTTTACACTTCTGTCTCTGTTGATGTGAGTGTGCTTGTCAAAATGTTTGAGTAAGATTAAAACTGTTTGTTAGTTTCAAAACGCGAACCAGTACTGTGGCCGTTTAATATTTGATGTGGCAAGAAGAAATGGTACAATACGCAACAAAGGGTTTGTATGTTTACACTCCAATCTATCTGTACTGCAATGGTAACAGCGCTCTTGCGTTGGCATTATTTTGCCACACTACCTTAAAAAAAACCCAATGCATCACTCATCATAAACGATTTCATTGGCTATACTTATTTTCTTACCGCTTTCGCTTCGAATTGACTTCAGTACCTTTTTGCACAGCGACAAGATCGGACGTGTTTTTTTTTATTCTGCGGCTGGTCGCTACACTACTGTCAACAAGCCCTGAATTTACAACCAAACAATGTGTTACACATTGTAAGTGACTTCATTGGCTAACCGATATTTTACAATTCTGTCTCTATTGATGTGAGTGTGCTTGTCAAAATGTTTGAGTAAGATTAAAAATGTTTGTCAGTTTCAAAACGCGAACCAGTACTGTGGCCGTTTAATATTTGACGTGGCAAGAAGAAATGGTACAATACGCAACAAAGGGTTTGTACGTTTACACTCCAATCTGTCTGCACTGCAATGGTAATAGCACACTTGCGTTGGTATTATTTTGCCACACTACCTTTAATAAAACCCCAATGCATCACTCATCATAAACGATTTCATTGGCTATACTTATTTTCTTACCGCTTTCGCTTCGAATTGACTTCAGTACCTTTTCGCACAGCGACAAGGTCGGACGTGTTTTTTTTATTCTGCGGCTGGTCGCTACTCTACTTGCCCTGAATTTACAATCAAACAATGTGTTACACATTGTAAGTGACTTCATTGGTCAGTCGATATTTTCCACCGCCTTAGCTTCAAATTGGTTTCACTTGTTATTCGCACCGTGAGATGATCAGACACGTTTTTCTGTACCTGACCATTAGTCACTTCACAAACAATAAAACTAAAACACAAATGATCACGCCATGAGCGGCTCATGGAAATTATGTTAGTCATGTTACGAAATATAGCACGACTTGTTTGGATGTACTTTTCTGTGGTCACTCTTTAATTACATGCGTCTTCAGTTCACTCTTGTGATATTTTTTGTAAAGGATGTATTTTTTCTATGGATGTGATTGTGTAATGTTCTATATGTTCTTTTATGTTTTCAGTGATTTTACTTTATATCTATATTTTAATTTAGATGTATAGACTATGTAGTCTGAAATAAAGAATTCTTCTCTTATCTTATGTAAATGGAATGAGTGTTTCTTTGAAACTTTCATAAGGAAAATGTGCCATAAAAACAAACGTACGTGTCGTCATATTTTTAAAGTAGGAATACATGATCTCTCCCTCTCTCTCTCTCTCTCATTGTAGTTTTGATTTATACCCTAATGGAATATGTTACCGTTTGAAGATACCTCTCCAAAATTGTGATCAGTAGTCACCATAATTACGTGAACTGTTCGTCATGTCATTTTTTTCAAAAGTTTACACTCTAAAAAATTGTAGAACGATTTTTTTTCTTCCATCAGTAAATCTTTGTATGAAATAAAAGCTTGAGTTTGCACAATTCTGGTATCTTAACTTTATCCGGTTTTGGAACTGCAATATGTCACGCAATTTTTTTCTTTTAACGTTAGATTTACAGTTTTTCAGAAAAAAGACAATCACACGGCTTTTTTTAAGAATGAAACAAATGACATTGCACTGTATAACCCTGCCTATGGTTAACTCTGAATTCTAAAGTCAAAACATGGTTTCAGGAAAAAAATGTAACAATGTTCGTCCTATCCTCAGTGTAAACTGAGAGAATATAGGACAAACATTGTTACATTTTTTCCTGAAACCATGTTTTGACTTTAGAATTCAGAGTTAACCATAGGCAGGGTTATACAGTGCAATGTCATTTGTTTCATTCTTAAAAAAAGCCGTGTGATTGTCTTTTTTCTGAAAAACTGTAAATCTAACGTTAAAAGAAAAAAATTGCGTGACATATTGCAGTTCCAAAACCGGATAAAGTTAAGATACCAGAATTGTGCAAACTCAAGCTTTTATTTCATACAAAGATTTACTGATGGAAGAAAAAAAATCGTTCTACAATTTTTTAGAGTGTAAACTTTTGAAAAAAATGACATGACGAACAGTTCACGTAATTATGGTGACTACTGATCACAATTTTGGAGAGGTATCTTCAAACGGTAACATATTCCATTAGGGTATAAATCAAAACTACAATGAGAGAGAGAGAGAGAGGGAGAGATCATGTATTCCTACTTTAAAAATATGACGACACGTACGTTTGTTTTTATGGCACATTTTCCTTATGAAAGTTTCAAAGAAACACTCATTCCATTTACATAAGATAAGAGAAGAATTCTTTATTTCAGACTACATAGTCTATACATCTAAATTAAAATATAGATATAAAGTAAAATCACTGAAAACATAAAAGAACATATAGAACATTACACAATCACATCCATAGAAAAAATACATCCTTTACAAAAAATATCACAAGAGTGAACTGAAGACGCATGTAATTAAAGAGTGACCACAGAAAAGTACATCCAAACAAGTCGTGCTATATTTCGTAACATGACTAACATAATTTCCATGAGCCGCTCATGGCGTGATCATTTGTGTTTTAGTTTTATTGTTTGTGAAGTGACTAATGGTCAGGTACAGAAAAACGTGTCTGATCATCTCACGGGTCGAATAACAAGTGAAACCAATTTGAAGCTAAGGCGGTGGAAAATATCGACTGACCAATGAAGTCACTTACAATGTGTAACACATTGTTTGATTGTAAATTCAGGGCAAGTAGAGTAGCGACCAGCCGCAGAATAAAAAAAACACGTCCGACCTTGTCGCTGTGCGAAAAGGTACTGAAGTCAATTCGAAGCGAAAGCGGTAAGAAAATAAGTATAGCCAATGAAATCGTTTATGATGAGTGATGCATTGGGGTTTTATTAAAGGTAGTGTGGCAAAATAATACCAACGCAAGTGTGCTATTACCATTGCAGTGCAGACAGATTGGAGTGTAAACGTACAAACCCTTTGTTGCGTATTGTACCATTTCTTCTTGCCACGTCAAATATTAAACGGCCACAGTACTGGTTCGCGTTTTGAAACTGACAAACATTTTTAATCTTACTCAAACATTTTGACAAGCACACTCACATCAATAGAGACAGAATTGTAAAATATCGGTTAGCCAATGAAGTCACTTACAATGTGTAACACATTGTTTGGTTGTAAATTCAGGGCTTGTTGACAGTAGTGTAGCGACCAGCCGCAGAATAAAAAAAAACACGTCCGATCTTGTCGCTGTGCAAAAAGGTACTGAAGTCAATTCGAAGCGAAAGCGGTAAGAAAATAAGTATAGCCAATGAAATCGTTTATGATGAGTGATGCATTGGGTTTTTTTTAAGGTAGTGTGGCAAAATAATGCCAACGCAAGAGCGCTGTTACCATTGCAGTACAGATAGATTGGAGTGTAAACATACAAACCCTTTGTTGCGTATTGTACCATTTCTTCTTGCCACATCAAATATTAAACGGCCACAGTACTGGTTCGCGTTTTGAAACTAACAAACAGTTTTAATCTTACTCAAACATTTTGACAAGCACACTCACATCAACAGAGACAGAAGTGTAAAATATCGGTTAGCCAATGAAGTCAATTACAATGTGTAACACATTGTTTGGTTGTAAATTCAGGGCAAGTAGTGTAGCGACCAGACGCAGAATAAAAAAACACGTCCGATCTTGTCGCTGTGCGAAAAGGTACTGAAGTCAATTCGAAGCGAAAGCGGTAAGAAAATAAGTATAGCCAATGAAATCGTTTATGATGAGTGATGCATTGTTTTATTTAAAAGGTAGTGTGGCAAAATAATGCCAACGCAAGAGCGCTGTTACCATTGCAGTACAGACAGATTGGAGTGTAAACGTACAAACCCTTTGTTGCGTATTGTACCATTTCTTCTTGCCACGTCAAATATTAAACGGCCACAGTACTGGTTCGCGTTTTGAAACTGACAAACATTTTTAATCTTATTCAAACATTTTGACAAGCACACTCACGTTGTCGAGTAGCGTAGTTTTCTGGAGTACGTACGTACGTGTCCCAGCGACACAGTGCCGTCTCTAGCTCTCTTGAAGACACCAACTGTCTGTTTTATTTTTCTTGCAACTATTTTCTTTTGTGGTAGGGTTTGAATCGAAGGGTCGTCAAGATGCATGAGGTGTTTAAGACGCAACGCTGTCGTTGGGTTCCTATATGCTTGGCTTTCACTTGCCTTGTGAAATATACCAAGTCATTGTCACAACGAGAGGTAGAGAGGGTATATATGGAAAGAATGAACTTGGTTAAATCATTTCTGAATCAGCAATCGAGATGAAACGATCGCACGATTTCAGTGAGAGAGAAGAAGAACGTAAGAGGCAGCGAAGTGACGTATCGCCTCACACACGAAAAGAAGTGTTCGCTCAAATAGAAGACATGAGCGAACCTGAACCAACACCTTCCACGTCTGCGACCAGACAGAGAGAGTCTACTCCAAACCAAAGTTCACCAGTCAACCCTGAAAAGTACTATCACATTCGAGAGACGGAAAAGCGCTCCTCTAGAAAATTTAGAACCACGGCTTACACCTACACGGTGAAGTTTAAAGATTTCAAGTCCGACGTACCGTTGGAGAAAGCAGAAGGGTTCATCACCGAGATGTGGGATTCTTTGCTCACCACACTCAAGCGACAATGTCAACCCAAAGAAGACGATCGCTTGACACTATCCATACAACACGACAGCTTGAAATCCCCTGTTTGGATCGAGTTTAGCAGACCCGCAGAACTGACCCCTTCCAAAGTCATGGACAAGATACAACAGGTGCAACAATCCAATGACAAGTTTGTCATCACCGATGGTAAAGCCACACTGAAAATGGCTCACGTCTCTCTTCCTCAAGGGACAGGACGCAAAAAGGTCTTATTGGTGGACGACCTTCGCAACACCAAAACAAGTCTCGTCCGAATTAACAACCCTCATGACCAGATGTGTTTAGCCCGTGCCATCGTGGTGGGACGAACCTATGCCAACAAGAACGACACGGTAGAATGGAAAAGAATCTGGAAAACTATTCAACAATCCGACCGAGCCAAACAACGAAATGAAGCAGAACTCCTGTTACAACAAGCCGGACTGTCCAAAGACACACCCTGTGGCATTCCTGAGATGCAAAAATTGCAAGATGCCCTAGCTCCACGCTACACCTTGAAAGTGCACCCTCAAGAAATGCGCGGGCCTCTGTTGTTTCGAGGCCAACATTTTAAGGACGGAAAATACATTCACCTTTATCATCACGATGAACATTTCGATACCATTACCAGTATCACTGCATTCCTGGGATATGTTTATTATTGTGAGAAATGTGACTATGGTTATAATAATCGAGAGCAACACAAACATTGTGGATGGAAATGCTCAGGATGTTTGGCCTCTCAACCCTGTCTGAGCGAAGAACCAGTGCCTTGTTCAACTTGTCTGCGCACGTTTGTCAGTCCTACCTGTTACCAACAACATTTGAAGACGCAAGGTTCACAGAAGAAATGCGCTTGTCAACTGCTGAGATTGTGCCCCGCGTGTGGACAAGGCATACGTACCAATAGTGTCAAGGCACACGTATGTTCAGGAAAGAAAAAATGTCACATTTGTCACCACATCGTGGACTTGGAACACCAATGTTACGTGCAAAAATACCAACCCCCACCAGAGAAAGAGGCCGGTCACAAGAAGAAAGGCAATTTCATCTTTTTCGATTTCGAATGCATGCAAGAGACTGGCATTCACATTCCTAATTTCTGCGTGGCTCATCGAGCGTGCGAGAAGTGTATTCAAGAACCTATCTTCAGTTATTGCCCTCACTGCAGCAAAATTCCTGGAGGGCGTGAAAAAATCTTTCGAGGACCAAAGACGCTAGACGATTTTGCCAAATGGGTCTTAGACCCCATCGACAAGACATGGAGCAAAGAGGACATCGAACGTTACCGAGATTGTCATCGCCATGCCACAGTGATGGCTCACAATTTCTCCGGATACGATGGACAGTTTCTTTTGAGGTACTATACGGAACATGGCACCGAACGTCCTAAAGTCACTTTGAACGGAGCCAAAATCATTTTCATGCAAGTGGGACAAGTGCAGTTTAAAGATTCGATGAGTTACTTGGCCATGCCTTTGAGTCGAATGCCTAAAACGTTTGGAATGACAGAAATGGCTAAAGGGTACTTTCCACACTTTTTCAATACGGAAGCCAATCAACATGCCGTTCTACCCCATTTGCCTGAGGCTCACTATTACGACCCCGACAACATGCGTACCGAACAACGAGAAGATTTCTACGCTTGGTACCAGGCTCATGCCTCTGACCCCTTCGACTTTCAGGAAGAAATGTTAAAGTATTGTCGTTCCGACGTGGACATTTTACGACGTTGCTGTGGAAAATTTCGAGAACTGTTCATGGAACACGGAGGGGTCGATCCTTTGAAAGAAGCTTGTACCATTGCCAAAGCGTGTTCCTTAGTGTACCGCCAACGATTCATGCCTCAAAAGACCGTGGCTGTCATCAGTCCTCAAACGACCAACTATGTCAAGCGTCAATACTCGGTCAAAGCCCTACGCTGGTTACATTACTTGTGCGACAAGGAAGGCAAATGGATTCAGCATGCCCGCAACGGAGGAGGCGAAAGGACCATCGGAACGTATTCGGTCGATGGCTGGGACTTAAAAAACCCCAAGATCGTGTATGAGTTTAACGGTTGCTTATTTCACGGATGTCCCGTCTGCTACCCTGACCGTGACACTAAAAATCAGTTTTTACAACGGACCATGGAAGACCTGTACCAGGACACTTGTCAGCGACGCTTGAAGTTAGAACAGCAAGGATACCAAGTGGTGGAAATGTGGGAACACGAATACGATCACCGTTTGAAAATCGATCCCGAGTTTAAACGTGTCGTGGAAAGTTACCAGTTCATGGACCCGTTGAACCCGAGGGATAGTTTGTACGGAGGAAGGACCAATGCCACCTGTTTGCTGTACCAAGCCGACGAAGAGAAAGGAGAAGAAATCAAATACTTGGATGTGTGTTCGCTGTATCCCTACGTGTGCAAATATTGTCGCTTTCCTACAGGGCACCCGCGATTGCTGACGGAACACATCGACCTGGTCAACATTCGACAATACGAAGGCTTGATCAAGTGCAAAGTTTTGCCTCCCACGAACCTATACCATCCCGTCTTACCTCACCATTGTCCAGGCAAACTGATGTTTCCCTTGTGCCGTACTTGTGCCGAAACGTGCAACCAAGATCAGCCTTGTCAGCACACCCAGGAAGAACGTGCCTTGACGGGAACCTGGGTCAGCGTAGAATTGTTCAAAGCTATGGACATGGGATACCAACTGTTAGAAGTGTACGAAATTTGCCACTTTCCCAAGACACAACAATACCACAAGGGTGACCCTACTCAGAAAGGCATTTTCGCAGACTACGTGGATGCCTTTTTGAAACTGAAGCAAGAAGCCAGCGGCTATCCTTCCTGGTGTCACACTCCCGAAGACCAAATAAAATTCAAAGAGAAATACCTGGAACAAGAAGGCATCACTTTAGACCACATCGAGAAAAACGAAGGCAGGCGATCGTTTGCCAAAGTGATGTTAAATTGCTTGTGGGGTAAAATGGCACAACGACCGTGTTTACCCAAGACGGAATATTTGACAGAACCTTCCCGCTACTTCCAGATGATTCACGACAAAACCAAATACATGAAACACATGGACGTCGTTCGAGAGAATTTGATCTTGGTCAATTACGAAGAAGATCTGGACTTTGTACAAGACGACCCTTTTGGAAATGTCATCATTGCGGCTTACGTGACAGCTCATGCTCGCTTAAAATTGTACGAAGCTTTAGAACTGTTAGGGGATCGCGTCCTGTACTTTGACACGGACAGTTGCATCTACATCGATCGACCGGGTCAGCAACACCCTAACATCGAAGGAGACCGTTTAGGAGCCTGGACAGACGAACATCCTGACGACAAGATTCTAAGTTTCGCGAGTGGCGGTCCTAAAAATTACGGCTACGAATACCGGGACCCACAAGGAGAAGTGCACACAGAGTGTAAAGTGAAAGGATTGACTCTGAATTATCGTACCAGTCGTGTGGTCAACTTTGGCGTATTGAAAGAAGCATTGCAGTCTGGAGAGGATGCAAAATTTAAAGTGACCACCTACCAGCCGAACAAGATTGTACGTTTACCCACTCACCACATCGTCAGTCGACCCTTGGAAAAAGTCTATCAAATCGTGTACCAGAAGCGAGTGCGACTTCCCAACCACTTTACTTTGCCGTACGGTCACATCAATATTGGTCAGCATATAAAAAAGGACAACGTCCAAGACCAACAGTTCATTGTCACTACTAAGACCAATTGAGAAAAAATGAATCCCTTCAAACAGCAAGTATAGAGCGTAAGACTCAAGTCCAACGAGAAACTCAGGTGTGATTCTTTGCCTCACTATCACATCACCAATGCAGTAACACATCTTAGTTATTTATGTACTAACGCCATGACAAACTACGTGCAGCTAGTGAAACTTCCAGACCACAAAACTTTACCTTATGGACATACTGATATCACCCAGTATAAAAAGGGACGACTTCCAAGAACGACACTTCATTGCGAGGACAAGCAACGAGAAAGATGAATAAATATACGCAGATGAAAAAAGAGAAGGAACAAACATCACTGACCTCTTTCACTACCATACCGTCACAGCAAAGTGCGTCCAAGAAGGGAAAGGATTCAGTAGACCTACAGGAGTATTTTAGCATCCAAATGACTCAGACAGCGACCTCAAGAAAATTTAGAACGACAACTTACACCTACACGGTGAAATTTAGAGACTTCGCGTCTGACATTTCAGCCGAGGAAGTAGCAGGTTTCATTACGGACCTACTTGACTCACTGTTAGAGGAACTCAAATGTCATTGCCAAGTCAAAGATCGAGGTCGTTTGAGCCTATCTATGTATCGCGACAGTTTGAACTCACCTGTATGTCTCGGATTTAGCACACCTGCAGAAATAACTTCGTCCAAACTTTTTAGGGCTATTGAAGACGTGCAGTCGATGAGAGGAAAATTTGACATCAACGAAGGACAAGTAACCATTCATATGGTATACATTGTACCTCCATGGGAAGAAGACGATGACTGTACTTGATCTGCTTACTGATAAGTGTACCTAGCACGATGGATATAACAACCGATTTATGAATGAAACGGATTAAGTGATGGGAAATATCTACGCTGGGACACAAGTGCTAGCTGACCAGATTTTTAACAACGTGTGAGACGAATAGAGAGAGAGAGAAACATGAACTTTGTCCTATTTGATTGCATGTTACTTGTTTTGTGTTAGCTTTTTCTTATAAATGAACATTAAATGTAAACAGGTTTACTAGAGCCAAGAACTAAATAACTAGTAAATAGGTTTGTTTGATGTAGAAATGTTTATGTATTAAATGGATAGTGCTTAGACCAAAGCACAGGCCAGAGAGCCCATGTATATACTTGAATAAATGTTTTGAACCCATACAATAGACTTTTCTTTTTTGAGCCATTATTCTCTCTGTGAGGCTTGTTTTAGAACATTTCTGTCGTCTTTTCTGTGTGTTTAAATGTGTATTTGTATGTTTGTCCCTATCTACCCTTTGTCCTTACAAATACATTAAAATCCCTATAAAATGTTTTTGACCCTATAAACCTCATGACGTCACCCAAAGTTCAATTCCCATTGACATCCAGGTGACATTCCCATGTTCAATTTCCATTTACGACAAAGTGCAAACCCCATATTTTAACGTTAAAGTCCCATTGACGTTAAAGTACTGGTCCTGTTCAATTTCCATGTTCAATTCCCTTGACGCTCTACAGTTCCATCCATGTTAAAATTTCCCATGTTAAATTCCCCTTGACGCCAGAGTGAATCGACTGTTTTTGCATGGTAAGTCCACTTGACGCTAGGGTGACCCCATATACTACTCATATCACCACGATGTCTGCAGTGTGGCAGTTTATAAGGATGTCTAGCACAGTGGCATCGTGCCGTAGACATGTATCATGATGTCCCACCCAGTCACATTAGCCTGACACCCGGCTGACAAGTCCTCACACTAACTTCCCAATTGTGAGAGCCTAAGCAGCTGTTAGTACAATTGTTATTAGCCTTTGGTATAACTCGGCCGGGTTTCAAACTCGCGACCTCCCGCATCTGAGTCGGACCTTCTAATCACTATGCCACCGGAGCGGTACACTCAGCAGAGAATGAAACGAGCGTTCTGATTGGTAATTTAGTATTAGCGTCAAGTACATTATAGCCCTCGTAGGGAAACAACATTCAGGCGAATTTGGAAGGGTGTGGTCATCTATGGTAATTTAACATTACAGGTTTATAGCCTCAATGGCAAATAACATTAAGGCAAATTTTGAGCGGCATAGCCCCCACCCACCCCCCACCCCAGTGAGAATCTACAATTGGCTTCTTATAGGGTAAACCATGAATGAAACACAAACGTTTTTTTGTTTTTTTTTTATATTCCACCTCCCCACTCCCAGGAATTGAACAATATCCAATACATTATAGTCTCCTAATGGGAACGGAAACTTGACATTACATATATGACTTATGGGGGCACATGGGAACACGGAAATGTAGCATGACGGAACCAGGTTTGTCTCTGAAACATGAACATAGTGAGTCACACACACACACACACACACACACACACACACACACACACCGCTACGCCTAAGGACAGACAATAACTCATCATAACTATAAAATGCCTATTCAGATGACCCACACCTCTTTAACTGACCAATGCCTAATTTTACTGGCGTTACCTATTTTGCTGGACAAACGTCTATTTAGCCAACACCAAATTTGACTGACTAAATTCTGTTTAGGCTAACCAACACCTACTCCGTCTGATCAACACGTGTTCTGACAGACTGTATCCTCTCTGCCCATAGCCTATTTTGACTGTCCTGGGCATATTTCTACTCAAAGCACATAATTTAACTGACCAGTATCTATTCTAACTGACCATTTTCTATTTGTACGACGTAAAGATAGTATATTAGCACAGAGTCACTTACACAACTACTCACAGTACCTACACACTTACGTATAAAATGAATATTTGTTTTCATTATATTTTGCATTGAATTAGAAAAACACGTGCAATCACAAATTACCAAGGCAGAGTAAATTATTTAAGTTATATTTTAAATACAAATATATGCATGGACATCAACACACAAAATTCAGAAAAATACACACAATACATACGAATTTTAATAATATCATTATGCTCTTATCGAATGCTAGATGACCATGTAAAGGGCCTTCGGATTTGTCTGAAATGATATATATATATTAATATTGGCACATCCCGAACTGTATTAGTAAAGTTTCCACATATACTCGATTAATTAGCATTCGATTGACATATGGCAAGTGCATTGATCCCGCTTCATCAATCTTCTTCTGTCTGGCAACAAGTCCTGTCTCTGGGTCAGGAGGTCTCTGACTATTCCCCAAATGATCACCTCCAGATCTAGGCGTTAAGTCAAACTCGTATTTGTTTTCTGTTCTACTGACAAGAGATTTTAGCTAGCTTTGGTTTGACACGTTGAAAACCGTAGCGGATCATTTTTAGGCTGAGACAACCAGGTACAGCTTATTAATTCTACCCGTCAGTTTCCTCGTGCACAATGAGAGATTTATATGATCAACAATCACTCGCGTTGTACAAGGTAACAATAAAATGCCAGATAAGGTACAAAGATAACATTGGGGGAAAAATGTCGATTCCTAAACCTACACAAGTTTAAAATAGGGAACTGCTTGGAACTACTTGGAAACAAAATCGCTTGAAATCAAAATATTCCAAGAAAAGTAAAGAAAGTAAGTTATTAATATTTAGATGTCATAAACAATTTTTTTTAAATTAAAGGAATCATAAAAGAATGTTGAATACAATAACTTTGTTGATGACAGTGAGATCGACTTATTATTTCAGACAAATATTTTGTGTTCTTTTGTGACCGTGCAAAAAGAAAGTTATATTAAAGAGAACATATTACAAATGCCACCGTCACTTACTTGTACGTTTATGGAAATTTCTGATTAATAAAGCATCAGCCTTCGTCCTATATCTCCATGTTTGTGTTTGTGTATGTAAAAGTTGTTAGTAGGTTCTAATAGTGTGTTGTGAACAGGTAGCGCATTTAGCGCCGTTTAGTGACAGGTTACAAGTATGTAGATAAATTTAAAAAAATTGATATTGTGAAATTGTTGCTGTTAAGAATTCTTCACATGGTACATGAAGATAATGATTGAATTGCATCAGATCTCCACAAGCTCAACACCTTGTTTAGTTTCGATTGCAAATCCGTGATTAGCATATATTTCTGGATAAATCTGGACATGAAAACGATATGGTCCTAAAACAGATCGAGAAAAGGGTGCATCCTGAGAGAGGAGGAAGACTTTTTGCCAAAGAGAAGACGATTGATGACCTGGAGTTTAAAATAATTCGGGCATACTCAAATGATGCAAATTGATGTCGTGAATGACTAAACATAGCTATAAGACCAGTTTTAGCACCAAGAAATAATCTTGCCTAAATTAGAGAACGTGAAAAGTACGACTAATGAGGCTCACAACTTACTTTTAGTCAATATAGATTGACTGAGACACGCTTGATGGGCATTAAGGTGTCTTGGCTGTACAACCTGGTTCAGCGGGTTTCAAGATTAAACGGAGCTCTTTTCAAGACTAAATCAGCGGACCTTCTTGGCGGCAGAAGCATAATTCTAATCATTCTTATCAGTTTCTATATTTTTATAAGGTTTGTGCGTATTTTATGGTCTATGTTTATGTCCTTCTTTTTATTCATAAACAAAGTTAAATAACATAACTTTCTACCTTTCTCAGGTAATGTGTGATATTACGTGTTTGTGTCTTTTTGTAAATCACGTGATTATAAAAATATAAAAAGATAACAATAAGAAGAAACATTACTTTCCGTTATCTTCATAACTTCTTTATAATTAACTTGATATTTGAAGATAACAGCGTGTAATAATGATTCTATGATAACACAGAGCATTTTCCCTCATAAGTTTCGTTTATACTAGTGCGTTGTTGGATATTTAATACGCCTGTTAATATCCATAATATAATTTCTCTTTCCATCGTCCGTCCTGTTTGTACGCATGGGAGTTGTCTTTATAAACGTGTATGTTACTGACGATTAATTATCTCATACCTATCCTCATCCATTCTGGACTACAGTTTTGTATGTTAGTGCCCAACACATAACTCACCTTTCCTTCATCCGTTTTGTTTGTAAAGGTTTTTGTTGGATGGTACGGGTGGTTGTTGGTTTGTACTGATTTGAGATGTTGACCATTACATATTACCCCTTTCCCTCATCCGTGTTGTTTGTAAGAGTAGGTGTTGGCCTGTAATGGTGGTATTTGGATAGTTAAGACATGTGTTCGATTGTAAAGGTGGGTGTTGAATAGTAATGTTGTGAGTGTTGGATAGTACAAAAAGTCAATGTCTATAATTAAATGTTTATTTGTCCTTCTCGCCATGTTATTTGTAGTTTCTTATAATATTTGCATACAGGTATATAATGGTCCTAATGTTAAGCTCCCAGCAATTGAAAACAAGAACGTACTTCATGCTTTCTGTTTAATTGTACACGAAACCTTACTGCTAATTCTAGAAACTGAGGGCTTGTTTTTACAAGTTTATAAAATATTACACAATTTTCATAAAACAGGTGAACTTTCCTATTAGTTTGTCAATATATAGTCGGAATTCCCAGTTCTTAGGGCAGTCAACAATGGTATGTTCAGTCCGAATAGGTGCCGCTTAGTCAAAACATGTCAGCCAAAATAGGTGTTGGTCGGGCAGAATCGGTGCTGGTCGGGTACACTAGGCAATGGTCAGTCGAAAATAGATCTTGCTGTGTCAGAATAGATGATATTAAGTTAAAATAGGTTTTGGTCAAATATAATATGTATTGATTAATAAGGGTAAATCTATGTTTGTTCTTAGGTGTGTCAGACCCCTCTGTTCAACTTTCATAAATCGTATATTGTCCAGTTAAGTTTCGTTCCACAAAGAGTCCACAATGCCATGCGTAATGTTAAATTTCCATAAGGAGCCTTTAAGCTGCTTGTGTTGACCCCCCCCCCCCCCCCCGTTAACATCATAAACTGCTAGTGGTAATTCCGATAGACAACCATATTGTCCAAAATGTGCCATAATTCCCATAGGGAACCATACCGTCCTAAATACTAACGTTAAATTCCCATCAACTCAATATCGATCCAAACCCAAGTTTAAATTGCCATATATCTCCATAGTACCCCATAATGTTACATTTCCACAAACCCCCATTAAGTCTCGACCCATTTTAATATAAACGTTTCATATATCGTCAAATCGTGCCCTAAAAGTACTTATATACTATCAGATAATTTAAATTTTTCCCGTGCCAAGGTGGTTCTAGGGGCTTTCCTCCATGACATCGGACACCTGATAGGACTGGACCAAGGACTCGAGGAGATGATAACAGATCAAGTAAATCTAGGTACCAGAGATCATTGTAAAGTTGGAGGGGATTATCTGCGCGAGATGGGATTTTCAGACATTGTTTGTGAGATCGTGGCGAGCCATGTGCAAGCAAAGCGATACCTCGTGTATAAGGATCAGGAATATTACAAAAGTAAGTTATTAATAGCTGATGCATTTGAGTTTATTTAGTTGTACAAGGGTAAGCTATTAATAACTGATGCATTTGCGGTTTTTTTTAGTTTGTAAATGTATTCTCATCCTTAAATGAGATTTTCAATAATTTCGATCACTTCATACAAGTACGTAGTGGTGTGAAATATTTCCTTCTATATGATTTTATTTTCCTAATTTCATAGCTCAAGCTTTGTTTCGCAAAC
The DNA here is from genome assembly GCA_028554795.2 of Sinohyriopsis cumingii. NCBI lineage: Eukaryota > Metazoa > Mollusca > Bivalvia > Unionida > Unionidae > Sinohyriopsis > Sinohyriopsis cumingii. Next base: position 9,933,497 of record CM068830.1, read on the forward strand.
ATTTCCTTGAAAAACAAGATTAGAATGAATACTATCTTCATATATATGAACTATATACCCAAAATAAGTGAACACTACGAAAGCGGGTAAAATACCTATACATAATGTTTGCACTTCTTATCGGAAAATAGACACATTTTTCTTAAACCCGACGCTCTTAAAAAAAAAAAAGTTCGGTCAACATATCTTATTTACTGCACAAGCTTTTGAGTTAATTGATAACACGAAAGTGGGGGATGGTGAGGGTACTTAATTCTAAAACACATTTCTATCTCCAGATCTATCATCAGCAAGTAAGAAAACACTTGAACATCAAGGTGGCCCTATGACGTCAGAGGAGGCTCTGGCTTTTGAGAAAAGTCCATTATTTGACATCATTGTGCGCATGCGCACATGGGATGAGAAAGCCAAGGAACCTGATATTGAGATAGAACCTCTTGAGAAATACAGAAAAATGTGTGTGGATGTCCTTGAACAGTAGCATTATAGATTTTAAATGTCTGGTAACAATGCTCTTACATAGTAATTCCCATGTTTCAACAAATCCCAGTATTCGAAACACGGTTGGTCCAAAGTGAGGAACTACTCAAAGTGTTTATAAAATCGAGATAGTGAGAATGCTTTTACATGATTTGAAAATGATTAAAGCTTTGTGCTAGTGTTAGCTAAAGTGACGTTGCCTTTTTCATTTATATGTGTACAAACTGTATAATGTGTTAAAATGCTGCAATATCTGACCGGATATTCATAGTATTGCTGCAGGATATCTAGTTTTAGTACTGCCATCAAAACGCAAATATTCCGGAAGATATTTTTCAGGGAATGTGTAAAACAAATTACTTCTGTAAATTTCGAATTCCAAAATAAGCGCTTAATCAGCAGTTACACATGTCTTCAGTGGAATTCAAGAGAAGTATATAAAAAATAAATTATTAAACTCATTAAAAATGGTGCACATTTAGTTTCAATTAATAACTGATAATCTCTAGGAAAAAGTTTTAAATATATATTTTACTGAAAGAGTACACCTTCACTTCTAGAGAAACTTATTAAATCGATCTAGTACTGAAAGAGAAAGTTTTCACTTCCAAAAGTGTGTTTTAAGTTAATATTGTTTTTATAAAGTAAAAAATTAATATTGTTATTTATAAAGTTTCACGTATAGTAGAGTAATAGTTTGAATTTGTAGTATCAATGAAATAAAGTTTCGTATATTAACCAATCTTTTGTTCTGCATAGGGTTGCCATTGAAAATACATTTAAATAAAATTACTTTTAGTGACAATAAAAAAACCTAGAGAGTAAATATCGTGTATTGATCGTACCAATCAGTTCCTTGTCGGATCCACTGGGATCTAATAACCTGAACAGATATTAGCTTCATGTAAATGCTTGGCCGTTATTTAATGCTTCTTGAGCCTACCTGCTGATGTAGCCATTACTGTGCTGAAACACGCAATACGTTTAAAGCTTTGTATACGACATTCTTTTAGAACACTGCAACAGAGGGAGAAGGGTCGAAAAGTCGATGAATGGTTGCATGAGAGGATTGGAAGAGAAGATAAACAACACCCGACACAAATGAATAGTAATAATTGTAAGTCCCATTCTGGACAAAATTTTGTAATCGATCTTGTAATCGATGTTGTAATCGATGTTGTAGTCGATGTTGTAATCGATGTACAAGAAGATTAATTATGATGTGTAGGTTATGTGTTTCCGAAACTTATCATTGTTATGTTTGTCAGCTTGACTGGTGTTTGAGTAGTGTCATGGGTCAAGCGAGATCTAAGACAAGAAATGTTGAGCCATGATACGACCTTTGCGTGTCCTAATTCTTGCTATAACGGTAGTCATTATAGCGAGGTTATGCTACATGTTTGCAGTTTTGTCTGTAGATGTTCTCTGTTTAAGTTATATTAATGTCTGTGTTGTTGGACTGATCGCATGCCATCTATGTTTGTAATTTGTTATGTTTCGTCAATAATCATACATTTTATTTCATTAATTCAGTTGTTGAAATTAGTCAGCAATTGAAGAACTGAAGAGCAGTGATAAGCACCAAACGTTTTAAGAGCTCTGATTGGTTTGACTATATGGCACTGCAATCTTGAACGAAATAAAATCTACCTGGTTGACATAATTAGAAGCAGAAAGTCAAAGTTGGTACATTTTAAATAGAACGTGTGCTGTTTTAATATTTTTATATCAACATAGTAACATATCATTTTGTGCGAGTCAGATTGGTCCAAATAAGCCCATGAAATTCTTACGTAGCATTATCTTTAATGATCGGCTGCGACTGTGAAAACATGTCTTACCCCGCCTGTTGGAACTTTTTTATTATTACTATCAACATTTTGGTGTTCTTTTTATCGAATCGATTACTCTAGCGGCACTGGGGAAAAGTCACATCTGCCGGAATATGGCCAGTTTATCCCACAGGAGCTCATTACAAATTCAATTAAGGGTATGTGTCAGTGGACAGAAATTGGGGGAGGGGGGCGGTATCTGTAACATGGACCCCTGCTTATGATAGGCATGATTTAAAAGTTAACTAATAGGAGTAAATAAATAAACTCATTTCTGTTTAGAGAAGACTGTGCTCATTTGCCGATCTCCCAACTGACAGAGTTCTCCAACGACAGCATTTTTTCGCAGTCAAATAACTACAGAGAGCTAATGTTTCTTATGCTGTGATACAATTCCGAGGCTAACTTAAATTTGTCTATGTCTTTGACTAAGATTACAGTACTGTTCAAAATCAGCTATTAGGTCATAAGTACATTAAACCTAGAAATTCTGCATCCAGTTGTCATCCTTTACATTAATAACCAACAACCTGAATGCTTTATAGTGGAGTCGATGTTACTGTATAAATAAACTCCTCCAACCGAACACGACAGAATGATCAACACCATAATTTACAGAGGTTTTCCTCGGAGACCCAGTCTTGACAAATGATGATCACTGTCTAATGTTCTATTGATTTTGGAAGTGTGATTACTCTTTGAATTATAATTTGTAACAAAAGTCTACTTTATGGAAATGAGCGTTAGTAATTTAACTAGCGTCAAATGGAAATGAGCATTAGTAATTTAACTAGCGTCAACTGGAAATGAGCGTTAGTAATTTAACTAGCGTCAAATGGAAATGAGAGTTAGTAATTTAACTAGCGTCAAATGAAAGGTGCAACGTTTAAGTCAGAATGAACTACATTACGCCTTCTTCTTTCTCTTTAAACTATTTGCATTAAAATAAAAACTACGCGATAAACAGAATCTAACGCCAGGGTTCGCAAAAGGTGGACATTATCGTATCATAAATTAGCAATAAATAATTACCCATTTGAGATCATATCTTTATGAGACTAAGACAGACAAAAACTTAATGCTCCTAACTCTGTATACTGCCGGAGGTACAAAGATTACTCTAATAATTATCTGTTAATTGTTGGCTTAACTTAGCTTGAGAAGATTTAGGAAGGGGGATGTTCGCGTCTATTGCACGCGCGCTGGTGGCTTTAGAGCCCAATACGCGACAGGCACTTCCGTCCACAAAGACTGCAAGGAAATGTCTCCCTTGTGGTGGGTACTGTCGATGGTTCCCGGATTTTTCTTCGCCGTCGTTTTTCCTACAAGTTTGTCCATCTATCACGGTCGCTAGTGAACAGTTCACAATTACAGTGCAGTCTTGGGCAGGCGATGAGCAAGGCCTCGGCGCTGGTGATACCTACTTGCTTGAGGACTATAACACAATAAAATCGAAGTTTGTCTTCTTTTTTAGTTTCATTAAAATAATATATCTTACCACTTTTGGTCTCCTTATATTGAAACCTTAAGTGCCAACTTATTATATTTAAAATCTTAAATGCTTTTAACTTCATGTTCTAAGTATACGCTTATTAGTGTGGCTTTAATAAAACCGCGTGATTAGTGTGGCCTAATGAAATTCTCTTAAACGATAGCTGCAAATAGAACGCTGCTTTTTATAGTTAAGTGGTATGATGTGATTTGGATTTTTAACGTAGCTTTAACAATGTTTCAGTCATATAGCCACGATGTCTGCATTGTGGCAGTTTATAGTGATGTCTAGCACTGGGGCATCATGCCGTAGACATGTAACATGATGTCCCACCCAGTCAAATTATCCTAATACCAGGCCGACCAATCCTAACACTAATCTCTTAATGATGAACACCCAGCGATGCAGCTGTTAGTACCATTTTTGTAAGTCTTTGGTATGACTCGGCCGGGGATCGAACCCACGACTTACCGCATCCTAGGCGGACGCTCTAACCACTAGGTCACCGGAGCGGTTTTTATAGTAAAATACACGGAAGAAAGAACTAATAAGTGAATACCAAATGTGCAACTTATTGTCTTAATAGTTTTATTCACCCACTATAAAACAGCTAATTTATACAAAACAACTGTAAGAACACTTTCGTATTTAAACTTTAAACTTAAGAAAAATGCCTTTATTTGGTTAACAAAGGTCACATAGAGGTAGATAGATTTAGTATGAATTTACAATAGTTACCTCTATGAAAGGGCCAAGAATCGAATAAATAACTGATTAAAAAGGAATATATGTGTGTGTGTGTGTGTGTGTGTGTGTGCGTGTGTGTGTGTGTGTGTGTTAATTAGAAACAATTCTCTTTTTAAATATTACACCATATGTTCTACTGAGACAAATACAATATAATGTTCTATATTGTATTGCAAACTCTCATTGCAAAACTGAATTTAACATACCAAGAACAATACAACTTTATTTAAACTATGATAATTCGCTCATTTTGTCCCTTCCAAGTAATCTTTTATATATAGTTTGTCTAGCAATTCTGACATGTCTTTTCACACGCACGACCACACAAATCAAACACACCTGTATATCCCTCCCCCCACCCTTTATTTCTCTCTCGTTCTCTCTCGTTCTCTCTTTCTCATCTATGGTTTAGTATCAATTTAAACCCTATTTAAATAGGAATTGAAATTGTCATAATAAAGATAATAATACTCCGTCAGCTGCAGCAGTAACACAGCAAACTTTTTCAGTTATGTGACTTATAAATATACTGGTCAAGGACGACATATTTGTCGTTTGCCTCCAAACTGAGAAAAAAAGAACGTTTACAGTTGCATATAATGGAGAAATGATATATGTTTAGTGTAGAAAATATTCAACGAGAATCTTGTATAGTTCCAAACTAAACAGCTAAAATCGTTTCTAAGGAAGTCGAAGATTTTTACTAAATTATCCCACCACGTAATTATCTAAAAATTATTCAGAATTGCTGAATCGTGCATGAATTATACGATTTTAGGGATATGAATCTTTTGAAAAATATGCCTTTCTTTTTTAAATCACAGAGTTACTGATGTGAAAATGAGTATTTTATTTTTATAAAGATACATAAGTAGTAAGGGGGGTAGGATTAGCGTCAATGGGAATTAGCATTAAAAACACCCTTGGGTCACTTTAGCGTCAAGGGAAATTTAACATGGAGAAAAATCGTGGGTAGGATTAGCGTCAAGGGAAATTAACATGGGGAAAAAATCGTGGGTCGGTTTAGCGTCAAGGGAAATTGAACATGGGATTTTTTTTTAAAAAAAAAGGGGTAGGCAATTGAAAGGCTATCTCTTTTCGAGATATATGGCTGGCCCTGAAAAGGGCCTTTGGTTTATGTTAATATGCCCTTAACATAAAGGGCATTTGCGACATCTTTTTGTCCTCAAACTTCGTCTTACAGCAGGGCCATACATCAGAGTCCTCTTGAGGCAACCTTGTCTCTCTATATAGACTCTTCTTATCCACAGGCTGCTGCTGGTCCTGTGGACAACGGTCCACTTGGATCGGACATACATGAGCAAGTCCGTCCTGAACATCATTGTTGACACAAGGGTTGAAGATTCAACGTCGGTCCACATGTTGAGGCTCCGAGAATAGGTGAATCAATGCAGTGAACTACGCTTATTTATAGGGACAGAAAGGATTGAAACGGATTGAGTTCATTCACCAATCCGAACACGCGTTACAGAATTCAGTCAGCCCGCATCCAATCCGAAGAGAGCAGTCTGTGACGTCACGTAGTCAATATAGATTCGCTAGCGCTTGTGTGCAGTCAATCTATGCGACAGTGATTCAACATGACGGAAACTCAGAAAACGATCCAATGGGGTGCACCAGCAGGGGAGACCGCCCAAGGGAACCCGGACTTACTTTCAGAAGAGGTGAATTGGGATTTTGTGGATTTTCTCTCCTCGCAAGAATTTGTTCCGGAACCTGTGTTACCTTCTTCATTACCGCAAGTGGAGAATTTTAGACAGAGACAGAAAGAAGAATTGGAGAAATTTATACAACGACAAAAGGAAGCCGAACAAGTTTTTCTCCTACAGCAACAGCAGCAAGAAGAAGAGGTAAGAAAAAAACAACATCAGCAACAGCAAGAAGAAGTAGCAGCAAAGGAACAAGAGGGTGAAAATCAAACGGTCACGGTACTGTTGGACATTTTAGCGGAGTTAAGAAGTCTGAAACAAATGTATCAGACTTCTTTATCACGACCGAAGAGAATACGACCTTCCCGAGCTAAACACGTTAACCCTGTGACTAAGCCTACCGTACCACCCTTAGTGATTTCAACCCAATCATCAACATTACGCAGTTCAGGAGTAGGCCTTGGCCGTGGCAAAGGCATAAGGCAGTTAAAGTTGATTGGTTAAACTCACCCCTGCACCGAAATAATAAAAGGCCCTTTTCAGGGCCAGCCACATTTCTCGAAAAGATATACAATTTCAAATTGCCAATAACTCAAAAAAATATTCAACAGCCCATTTTACCCTTATAGTACGTGTCTGTGTATGAGTGCGTGAGTGTACGTTCTTATTTTAAAATCAAAACTCAAAGACACTTACCTTATATCATTCATTTATTCTTTTCTCCATTTTTTACAATCCAATTCACAATTCACAACACAACACTTTAATAAAAAGTTCATTGACTTCTTCTGTCTCCCTGTTTAGTCTCTCTGTTTTTTGAATTTTTTCACCGTCTTTTCCTCATTTTCTTCCCTTCTTCTTTTCTTCTTCTCCTGTTTCTTTGCCTCTTGTAAATAGAATTGTCTTTTTTCTTCCTCTTCTTCCTCTGAAGAATCCCTCTCTTCTTCCGAAGAATCCCTCTCTTCTTCTGAAGAATTCCTCTTTTCTTCTGACTCCTCTTGTTTCTTTTTTGGGCAATCTGGAGACCAATGTCCTTTTTCTTTACAATAATAACAGGTATCTTGACTTTTGTCTTTTTTATCCCCTGTTTTTTTTTCTTTTTTGACGGTCTGGACATTCTGAAGACCAATGCCCTTTCTTCTGACAGATATAGCAAGTATCCTGACTTTTATCTCGAAAGGAAGGAGAGTAGTCCGTAGGCTGGTCTGAAGAGAATTTTCTAATGACCCCTCGCAAAGCTCTGACGAAACGTTCGATTTGGTTAGTCTCTTCCATCGTTGTGCTTGGCTTGAGAGTGAAATGAATAGTGAAAGAACAAGACACACACCCTTTTATATACGCTAGTCTGCCATGACTATAAATTAGTCTATGGTGTTTGAACTTGAGTCATTTGACGTTTTTCACTCAAGATGAAACGATCCTATTCATTTGAGAGGAAAGAAAAAGAAAGTAAGAGGCAGAAACGTGATCTATCGCCTCGTACCAGGGCTGAAATCTTGGCACAAATTCATGCCAGTGATTTTGAAGAGGACATGAGTGAACCAGAATCCGAACCCTCTAAACCAAGTTCGTCACCCTTACTCAACCCTGAAAAATACTATTCCATTCGAGAGACGGAAAAGCGCTCCTCTAGAAAATTTAGAACCACGGCTTACACCTACACGGTGAAGTTTAAAGATTTCAAGTCCGACGTACCGTTGGAGAAAGCAGAAGGGTTCATCACCGAGATATGGGATTCTTTGCTCACTTCACTCAAGCGACAATGTCAACCCAAAGAAGACGATCGCTTGACACTATCCATAGATCACGACGGTTTGAAATCCCCTGTTTGGATCGAGTTTAGCAGACCCGCAGAACTAACCCCTTCCAAAATCATGGACAAGATTCAACACGTACAACAATCTAATGACCAGTTTGACATCACCGATGGTAAAGCCACACTGAAAATGGCTCACGTCTCTCTTCCTCAAGGGACTGGACAACGCAATAAGGTGTTATTGGTGAACGAACTTCGCAGTACCAAAAAGAGCCTCGTCCAAATTCACAACCCTCAAGACCAGATGTGTTTAGCCCGTGCCATCGTGGTGGGACGAACCTATGCCAACAAGAACGACACGGTAGAATGGAAAAGAACCTGGAAAACTATTCAACAATCCGACCGAGCCAAACAACGAAACGAAGCAGAACTCCTGTTGCAACAAGCTGACCTGTCCAAAGACACACCCTGTGGCATTCCTGAAATGCAAAAATTGCAAGATGTCCTAGCTTCACGCTACACCTTGAAAGTGCACCCTCAAGAAGTGCGCGGACCTCTGTTGTTTCGAGGCCAAGATTTTAAGGCTGGAAAATACATTCACCTTTATCATCACGATGAACATTTCGATACCATTACCAGTATCACTGGATTCCTGGGATATGTTTATTATTGTGAGAAATGTGACCGTGGTTATAATAATCGAGAACAACACAAACATTGTGGATCGAAATGCCCAGGATGTTTGGCCTCTTCACCCTGTCTGAGCGAAGAACCAGTGCCTTGTTCCACTTGTCTGCGCACGTTTGTCAGCCCTACCTGTTACCAACAACATCTGAAAACGCAAGGTTCACAGAAGAAATGTGCTTGTCAACTCCTGAGATTGTGCCCTACGTGTGAACAAGTCATACGTACCAATAATACCAAGACACACGTATGTTCAGGAAAGAAAAAATGTCACATTTGTCACCACATCGTGGACTTGGAACACCAATGTTACATGCAAAAATACCAACCCCCACCAGAGAAAGAGGACGGTCACAAGAAGAAAGGCAATTTCATCTTTTTCGATTTCGAATGCATGCAAGAGACTGGCATTCACATTCCTAATTTCTGCGTGGCTCATCGAGCGTGCGAGAAGTGTATTCAAGAACCTATCTTCAGTCATTGCCCTCACTGCAGCAAGATTCCTGGAGGGCGTGAAAAAATCTTTCGGGGACCGAACACGTTAGCCGATTTTGCCCAATGGGTCTTAGACCCCGTCGACAAGACGTGGAGCAAAGAGGACATCGAACGTTACCGAGATTGTCATCGCCATGCCACGGTGATGGCTCACAATTTCTCCGGATACGATGGATAGTTTCTTTTGAGGTACTATACGGAACAAGGCACCGAGCGTCCTAAAGTGACTTTGAACGGAGCCAAAATCATTTTCATGCAAGTGGGACAAGTACAGTTTAAAGATTCGATGAGTTACTTGGCCATGCCTTTGAGTCGAATGCCTAAAACGTTTGGAATGACAGAAATGGCTAAAGGGTACTTTCCACACTTTTTCAATACGGAAGCCAACCAACATGCCGTTCTACCCCATTTACCAGAGGCTCACTATTACGACCCCGACAACATGCGTACCGAACAACGAGAAGCTTTCTACGCTTGGTACCAGGCTCACGCCTCGGACCCCTTCAACTTTCAGGAAGAAATGCTAAAGTATTGTCGTTCCGACGTGGACATTTTACGGCGTTGCTGTGGAAAATTTCGAGAACTGTTCATGGAACACGGAGGGGTCGATCCTTTGAAAGAAGCTTGCACCATTGCCAAAGCGTGTTCCTTAGTGTACCGCCAACGATTCATGCCTGAAAACACCGTGGCTGTCATCAGTCCTCAAACGACCCACTATGTCAAACGTCAATACTCGGTCAAAGCCCTACGTTGGTTACATTACTTGTGCGACAAGGAAGACAAGTGGATTCAGCATGCCCGCAACGGAGGGGGCGAAAAGACCATCGGAACGTATTCGGTCGATGGCTGGGACTTAGAAAACCCCAAGATCGTGTACGAGTCTAACGGTTGCTTATTTCACGGATGTCCCGTCTGTTACCCTGACCGTGACACTAAAAATCAGTTTTTACAACGGACCATGGAAGACCTGTACCAGGACACTTGTCAGCGGCGCCTAAAGTTAGAACAGCAAGGATACCAAGTGGTGGAAATGTGGGAACACGAATACGATCACCGTTTGAAAATCGATCCCGAGTTTAAACGTGCCGTGGAAAGTTACAAGCTGATGGACCCCCTAAACCCGAGGGATAGTTTGTACGGAGGAAGGACCAATGCCACCTGTTTGCTGTACCAAGCCGACGAAGAGAAAGGAGAAGAAATCAAATACTTGGACGTGTGTTCGCTGTATCCCTACGTGTGCAAATATTGTCGCTTTCCTGTAGGGCACCCGCAATTGCTGACGGAACACATCGACCTGAAAAACATTCGACAATACGAAGGTTTGATCAAGTGTAAAGTTTTGCCTCCCACGAACCTATACCATCCCGTCTTACCTCACCATTGTCAAGGCAAACTGATGTTTCCCTTGTGCCGTACTTGTGCCGAAACGTGCAACCAGGACCAACCTTGCCATCACAGCCAGGAAGAACGGGCCTTGAAGGGAACCTGGGTCAGCGTAGAATTGTTCAAAGCTCTGGACATGGGATACCAACTGTTAGAAGTGTACGAAATTTGCCACTTTCCCAAGACACAACAATACCGCAAGGGTGACCCTACTCAGAAAGGCATTTTCGCCGACTACGTGGATGCCTTTTTGAAACTGAAACAAGAAGCCAGCGGCTATCCGTCCTGGTGTCAAACTCCCGAAGACCAAATCAAATTCAAAGAGAAATACTACGAACAAGAAGGCATCACTTTAGACCACATCGAGAAAAACGAAGGTAGGCGATCGTTTGCCAAATTGATGTTAAATTGCTTGTGGGGTAAAATGGCACAACGACCGTGTTTACCCAAGACGGAATATTTGACAGAACCTTCCCGCTACTTCCAAATGATTCACGACAAAACCAAATACATGAAATACGTGGACGTCGTTCGCGAGAATTTGATCTTGGTCAATTACGAAGAAGATCTGGACTTTGTACAAGACGACCCTTTTGGAAATGTCATCATTGCGGCTTACGTGACAGCTCATGCTCGCTTAAAATTGCACGAAGCTTTAGAACTGTTAGGGGAACGCGTCCTGTACTTTGACACGGACAGTTGCATTTACATCCATCACCCGATTCAACATCACCCTGACATCGAAGGAGACCGTTTAGGAGCCTGGACAGACGAGCATCCCGACGACAAGATTCTAAGTTTCGTCAGTGGTGGTCCCAAAAATTACGGCTACGAATACCGGGACAAACAAGGAGAAGTGCACACGACGTGCAAAGTGAAAGGATTGACTCTGAATCATCGTACCAGTCGAGTGGTCAATTTTGGGGTATTGAAAGAAGCCTTGCAATCGGGAGAGGATGGAAACTTTAAAGTGACCACCTATCAACCGAACAAGATTGTACGTTTACCCACTCACTACATCGTCAGTCGGCCCTTGGAAAAAGTCTATCAAATCGTGTACCAGAAGCGAGTGCGACTTCCCAATCACTTTACGTTGCCGTACGGTCACGTCGGTATTGGTCTGTATATAAAAAAAGGAACCCTAGGCAAGATCGATAGTTCATTGTGACTACCAAGACCGAGCGAACAAGATGAATACTTTGAAAGAGGCATCGTTCCAGTTTGGGGATTGTAAAAAAGTTGTATCTTCCTCTAGTGTGACTAATATTGGATGGATAAGACCCATGCATTGCGACGGAAAATGTCCGGAAGGAAACTGCGATTGTCCATGTGGTTACCATTGTAATTGCGTAACGGAGTTTGCAGATGAGTGCGATTGTGAGCCTTGCGATGGATACGATGCTGTACCTTGTGACCTGAGCGATGCCGTAAAGCATCATGGGAACTTTAGTGTCCCTACCCCTATCATGGAAAGTGATGCTGTGCGTGTCAAACCTGTGGGATGCGAAAGCGATGCCGCTCGTCCTCTTGGACATTTTACTGGGTTTCGTTTTAAAGGGGAATGTTCACCTTCACGTCTACCCCCCTACGGATGTCATCCAGCCCTGAACAAACTCCTGCCCATGTCACTCAACCCTCATCGAAACGAACCTGTGAAAGACGAATATTCGTTTCCTGTGCGTTTGTCGGAATACTGCGACTTTGAAAATCGTCTTCAATCGTTCAAAGGAAAATGGCCAAAGTATCTGGGAGGACCGACCCCCGAAGAATTAGCCAGAGCCGGATTTTTCTACTTGGGCGAAGGAGATAAAGTCAAGTGCTTCAGTTGCGGTGTGTCACTTCACCACTGGGAACCGCAAGATTCGGCCTACGTAGAACATGCTCGATGGTCACCGAATTGTCATTACTTACCCTTAGTGGGACCGAGACATTGAAGTAACTTCTTACCATAATAATCTGTTCATGGATACTTTACAAGAGAACATTCGTGCTTTGCCTGTGGAGTTGAGAGAACGCATTTACCGAGAGCTGGTCAAAATACAAGTGAAACGTAAAGAACAATTGCATCCGTTACGTCACCGGTGTTTGAACCACTGGTACCTGAAGGCTATACAAGGATTGATTCAATTGAAAGTGTTCCATCGGACAGACATTGATCAACGATCCTCTAGTTTTAAAAAGGATTGGTTTGGTATGGACGATTGTAGTTACATCATTGTAAACGTACTGCATCGAATTCCAGAGGAAGAGTTAACGAATTACCAACATCTTGAACACAATGTCAACTTGGTGAAAGAGGAAACTTCTGAACGAATTGTAATGTGTAGATTAGTGACTCAACGATTTAAATTCGACACTGAAGTGAAACCATGTTTGTGCAAAGAGTACATTTCTTGTGTCAGACCAAAGAGGATTTAGTATGACCTATTCATGGATACTTTGCTAGAGAACATTCGTGCTTTGCCTGTGGAGTTGAGAGAACGCATTTACAGAGAGCTGGTGAAAATACAAGTGAAACGTAAAGAACAACTGCATCCGTTACGTCACCAGATCTTTAACCACTGGTACCTGAATGGTATAAGAGAACTGATTCGTCAGAAATTGTTTCAGTGGTCAGACCTTGTTCAATACTTCCAGGCCCCCGATGACTCACTTGTTGATCATTTTGGTTACTTCGAGATTCACCTAGAGCAACCCATTGAGGAAGACAAGGTAAAGGATTACCAACATTTGTTACGTGGAATCTACTTAGCGGAAGAGGAAACTTCTAATCGAACTCTAACGTTTCGGTTACAGTATGCAAGATTTACATTCCCAACTGGAGAACGAAGATCTCTGGCTAGAAAGTACGTGTATTCTTTTCGAAACAAAGAGACTATAAAAACAGGCTGTTATGCCACGACTTATGTCGTATGTCATCCAACAGATTCCGTGGAAGGAACTCAATGACCATATTCAAACCGTGGATCATTACCATCAATTATTACAACAACTGTATCGATTCAATTTGGGACGACAAGTGGTGTGTGTCTTAGTGACTTGTTTTCTGGGATTTCGTTTACCAGCCGATTCTTTGTGGACTCTTTACGATCAGTACTTACCACCTCCATGGCCTTAAATGGTCACGAAAAACTCCTTTTGCTCAAAGCCTTGCGTTTTCATCTGGATACTTCTCGACCTCAACAGGAAAAAAAGATTCGTCAACTTTTAGCTACCCAAGACGTGTATGACGATGTGTGTGTAGCTTGTGACTTACATCCCCATTGGACAGATGTCCGTGCCTGGAAAGAATGGGGTTTTGAGGCTTGGACTCAAGAAGTGGCCCAGTATGCACGAGAGTTGTTCAAGGAAAAAAGTTACTTTTCAACCCGTGTTAGTGACGGTGCCAGAAGAACCCGTCACCCAGGACAGGACTGTCGTGGACAGGCCTGAAAGACCCTTTCGGGAGGACACTTGTGTGACCTTACCCCCTACTATAGAACTGGTTAGAACATTACCCAAAACATGTGATTGTTGTACAGATACTTGTGTTTATTCCACGTTCATAGTTATCATGTGCCTTTTATTGTTGTACTTAAGCCTTTGGCTTTTATGTATTTTTGTCTTTCGTATTCATGTTTGAAAAAAACAAAAACATTCAATAAACGTGTTCTGAAAAAGTATATAAACTCTTGTCTTGTTTGTTTTCGTGTCACAAGTGACATTTCTCACACCATGGCTACCTCTACTGTCTCTGCTCCCTCTTCCTCTACTGTCAAAGTCATCGACGAACACTTAGATCATGCCAGTTGGGAGGCTTTGTATCTTCGCCATCCCTTTAACATGCTCATTGCTGGACCTAGCGGTTCTGGCAAAACCGAATTCGTCAAACGTTTGATCGAACATAAACATCATTTGATCGATCGGCCACCTCAACGGATCGTGTGGTGTTACAAAGAGTGGCAATCGGCGTACAGTCTCTTGCGAGAAAGTCAAGGAGATTCCATCGTGTTTGTGGAAGGCATTCCTAAAGAAGACGACGGCATCGTCTCTGACTCCCGTCAAACCCATTTGGTCATTTTCGACGACATGTTAGGAGAAGACGAAGAAGAAATTAAATTGTGGTTCACGCGCAAAGGGCATCACCGTAATGCCAGTGTCGTTTACATCACCCAAAATTTGTTTCAACAAAGTAAAGCCGTTCGCACCATCAGTCTCAATGCGCATTACGTGGTCTTGTTTAAAAGCCCTCGAGATAAATCGCAAGTGCAAGTCTTAGCCAAACAGTTAGGAACGCCTTGGGTGACTCAGGCGTACGACGATGCCACTCAAACGCCACACGCCTATTTACTCTCGATTTGAAACCTACGACTCCGAGGATTTGCGATTTCGTACCCACTTGTTTCACCACTGGTGCCAAGACGGAGGGCCTGTCCTGTACACGTCTCCGTCCTCGACTTCATTTCACTCCCCATGAAAAAAAAAATCTATAAAAACCTCAGACCCTTTTTCGTCTGTCTCACACAGTGTGAACATGACGTCCCTTCAGTCGCATCTTCCCGTCAAATTGATTCGTGCCTTGTATGGCATCAGTCGAGAAAAAGATCCACAAACACGAGCCCGTGTCTTAGAAGCTAGTCTCAAAGAAGTCTTACGATGGTTCACGGTGACGGCACGTCAAATACTCCAAGGAATCATTCAGATTCCTCATCAAACCCAACGCTTTTTCGATCGAAACAAAGTCGCTTTGGTCCAACTGGCCGATCTCCGCATCGACACTCAAACCAAAAAACAAATCATTTTGAAACCTGGAGGGAGCGGTACTCTAGGAGGGGTCATCATTCGCTCACTCTTAAGATGGGATCCTAATGCCCCCAAAGTTATTCCCAAGACAAAAGTCCAACGAAGCCCCAAGAAGAAAAAGAAAAAGACCAGGTCCCCAAAGAGAAGAACTTCTCCAGTGGCGGGACCCTCCTCTTACCAGACACCACCACCCCGGAAAAAGAAAAGAAGCCCCCAGAAAAAGAAACAGAGAAAAAGTCCTCAGAAAAACAAAAGTCCACAGAAGAAAACTAGTCGCAAGAAAGGCACTTCGGCCAGGACGCAACCTTACACTGGCAAACCACGACCTGCCACAGCGGTGACTGCGTCTCCGACAGCCTCACGTTTGTCCACTTCTCCATTGATGTCACCAGGAACTGAAGAGTACTTGGAGACGTTGATCACACCAAGAACTTCTCCGTTGATGACCCCCAAAAGAACTTCCCCAGTGGCAGGACCTTCCAATTTAGCGGCAGTGGCTGCTGCTCACAAAGTAGCAGCAGGGGGGGCGAATCGGACATTTTGTCCAAACGTCATTTGGCTTAATTAATACTTTCTGCACTCAGCGGATCCGGTGTCGTCAGCGCCTGGTAAAAAAAAACGACGTCGTCGTCCTTGTCATCGTCGAGGGGCCAAATCGACAATTGTCCGGACGTCATTTGGTTTAATTAATACCTTCTGCGCGCCGATCCCAGCGTCGTCAGCGTCCGGTAAGCACATCGACGACCGCGTCGATGTCATCGCCCCCCCCCCCTGCTGCTAAGGAGTTATTTACAATGAAAATTATTTACAACTAACCGAATATTTGGTCAAGTCCGATACGATATCGTGTCCGAGGGTCATGTAAATTTATCGTTACAAATCCATGTGGGGTCGACTGAGCATGACTAAAAAAGTTTCGAAAACCATTAAAGTCCATGTCACCGCCGCACCATGTCTGCCAAATATTTCGTAGCGTGTGTGTATCAACGCCGTTGAATACAGCAAGAATATTACAGTTGTCTCTGATTACTTTTGGAATCTGAGTGTATCGTTGAGTGACATATATCACGTCGGTGTTTTTATGCCTGCCTCTGGAAAATATCCTAGCTGGGTTTTTTTGATTGTCTAACATAACATCATCGTACACGACTAGATTGTTAACGTCGCCATCAATATCATCAATACCTGGTGCATCATTGATATCCGTAATAAACTCAATGACATTTTTTTTAGCGATCGCTGATGCATTCTCGTTGAAATCTTTCAACACCTCGTAGCATCGTTGATCATCTACGCTAGGAGCAACCAAATACAACTTATCCCACTTCATCCATCTCATTATTAAATTGAGTAACAATTGCGTCTTGCCGGATCCAGATGGTCCGATGATAATCATCCGGATCGAGTTTGGTAGCGCTGCAACATGCTTAACTGGTTCTCTTGTTTTAGTCGCTGAAAAGTCAATTATATTCATGTCTCTATACATAAATTATGGATCTATATTGTGTAAAGTGTAGAGTGCGTACTGGCACAAATGATATGACAACCGCTACAACAAAAAATAACAGATCGGCGCTTACTGGCAAGTGTGTACAATGCGGTACAAAGAAATTTAGATTTATTTCTATTAAACCCGGGGATGTTTTAAAAAAAAGCGAGGAGGTGATATTGCAGCCAAGTTATCAAAACTCCCCGGAACCCCGTGGGCAAAGTATCCAGGAGAAAAACACCTCCCAGGATATAACTACTGTGGCCCCGGAACACGATTAGATATCAGACTCGATGATCAAAATCAACCCAAACCCGGTGAGTATCCAATAAACGCTATCGATAAGGCGTGTCATGTTCATGATGTTGCCTACTACAAAAGTAGCGATCTGCAACAGCGTCATATCGCGGATGTAAAATTAATTCACGCGTTAAATGCTATTCCTGATAAATCCGTCAAAGAAAATTGGCCTCATGGTTGGTAAAATCGGCTATGAAAGGTAAATTAATGATTGCAAGCGGAGCTTCTCGCGCTGGTAATTGAAAACGCTAGCGTTTATAATAACAACATGGAATCCATCTATTATTCTCCGAGAGGATACTGGAAGGGGAAGGCCGCAATTGGTAAGCTTGCAAGCGCTGCAAAAGTAACGAGGGCCGTTGCGGCTAATTGGTTATCCAAACAGGCTATATGGCAAATTTATCTACCACCGCCTAAACAAATCAACTTCTCGCGCTTTGATGTCAGCGTACCTAATGAAGTTCATCAGGCTGATATACTATTTCTGCCGCATGACAACGGTTACAAATACGCGCTAACCGTAGTTGATGTTGCGAGTCGATACAAACAAGCGGAGCCGTTAAAAACAAAGTCAGCAACTGAAGTAGCCGATGCGTTTGAGCGGATTTATCGAAGAGGTCCTCTGCGCTGGCCAAATCTATTACAAGTTGATCCTGGTAGTGAATTTCGCGGCGTTGTTTTATCAACGCTGAAACATCATAGCGTCGCGGTACGACGAGGTCATACTGCGCTACATCGTGATCAGGCAATTGTTGAACGATTTAATCGGACTGTTGCTGAACGGTTATTTGGATATCAATACGCGAAGGAATTCATCCAAGAAAAACGATCTCGTGAATGGGTCAAAAGGTTGCCAGGCGTAATTGCAGCGTTAAATAACGAGATTACCCGAGCAATCAACATGAAGCCCAGCGACGCGATTAAATACGAGTATATACCCGGAAGATCAAAAATAGATAGCGTTTCCAAGCCGATTCTCGGCGATGTCACCGTGAGATATCTGTATGAACCAGGAGAGCTTGAAGGCGGTAAAAAAAGAGCTACTGATCCTATCTGGAGTGTTACCACACATAACATATCAACGATAACACGATCAACTGGTAGACCACCGATCTATAGACTGGATTTAACTGCCCCGCAGCGGGGGTTTACACGCGAGCAACTACAAGTGATACCTGACGATACTCAATTACCCCCGCGTGGTCTTAACTAGCGCCGTTGCGTCTATTACACTCAAGACATGTCAACCTCACATTGTTTTTGACATGACCGAGACTGTTATCGATCCTGTCCACGGTAAATTGGCGAGCGTCTTTATCCAAATAGCGCCAACTCATTATACAATTGCAACTCGCGCAGTGATTATTCTGTTGTTGTCGTAACGCAATTATTAATTTGGCATCAATATCAAAAAGCCGCTGTTTTTTTTTATCCTGTTGGCGGTAACCCGAGAGTTTTCTATCAATGACGCTTGCATCGATGGTGACTCCGTCACTGACTCCGTCAATAACAATTCTTCGAAGCTGATTTATCCTCCGTACTCGGGACACCGCAAGATAGACTAGATTTGACCATTCGATGCGATTCTCAACTATCCAAACAATTGTGTCCGTGATGGTTAGTCCCTGCGAGGAATGTATTGTTGTTGCGTATCCTAGCGTCCACGGGGATTTATTAGCACGTAGCGCGTCCTCGACGACGCTGATATCAACGAGCACAATATCATTCAGCACGAGAATTTGTTTTTCTGTCCGGCCTGGAATTTCAACTTCAATGTTCTGCCGCCGTGTATCCGCGGGTCTATAACATAACGGCACTGGACGCGTTGGAAACTTTTCCTTATGCAACGTAAACAACTTTTGCTGAAGTGTGTCTCTGACTATCTTTCTACTCGCTACAATCAAATCGTTTGGTCTCCATGTTTCCCAGAATTCATTTAACGGCGTTTCCGGAATCACCTCGTGGATTATTTCACACTGAATTCTATCCGGCTGTAATCTGATTAATTTTTTAACCCCGCGCAGTTGTTCATCAAGTGCCCGGTAATCAGTATCGGTTTCTTCATAATAGTCCACGAACCCGCTCAACCAATTATGTGGACCCTCGCCGACAAATGGTGGTGGTTGGCCATGGTCGCCACACATGATCACCGCTGTATTCGCGCGCAGCAACCAATCAAGAAACATTTGTAAAACGTCTAACGAAACAGTACATATCTCATCCCAGATGATAACTTCAGAAATAAATTTTTCACCCATTCGATCAGGAGTCCACTCGCCGCCGCTGTATCGAAAAAAGCTGTGATAAGTAACGGCGTCAACATTTCGTTGTTTTATCTCTCGCGCTAGTCTATGGGTCGGTGTAAGCACGATTATACTTGCCCGCGTTCGAAATAATTCAATTGCCCGAGTCGTCTTTCCTGACCCGCCACAGCCGCTTAAATAAACTGTTTTATGTCTACAAATTGGATCAGAACACGGTGGTGCATTAGACCATTCTGACAATTTATCACCGCGTAGGTAATTGTTTTCAACGGTGACATCTGCTGACGGGGAATAATCGCGTCGTATTTCATTTTTAATTCTCCATGTACCCCAACTCTCGTCCGGACTAGTAAACCCGGCTACGTTTTCCTTATACGCTACGTCAACATAAAACGAATCAACGGCTACTCTAACCGCGGTGTCGGGAAATTTATTTATCATCGAGAATAAATTGATAGCGGCGTAACCCAGCATAGACGCCCTCAAATGCGGGTATGCCGGGCTGTCTCCATCGCTGTAGGTAACAACTGTACCCAACCTTGTTCCATTGGACAAGAAAGCTGTTTCGCAGTTTACGTATTTATTTTTCGCCACTGCGTCCTTGATTACGAAATCATATTCTGCGTCATCTATAATCAGCCGTGAGCAATATCGTTTGTAGTCGCAGTTTTTTCCACCTTGTGTGAACTTACCGATTATTCTTCTACCGAGATCTTTTGCCTCGCGGTTTCGTTGGTTGAATATCCTCCTGGACCATTCGACGATATATTCCTCGTCGGCATCAATGTGTTTTTTGGACTCGTCAATTATGCTATCTAGACGCTCCGGTTCTGGTAACCAGACTTCAGTCTGCGCTCGGTATGATATAATCGCGTCACTGACAATCAACGATACAAGCATGCTACAATCAATCATATACCGTAGCAGCGCTATTGGCAACCACTTTTTTTCAGCCATGTGCCTACCGATCCAAATATAGCAACAGCGATGAAGTCCTGCCGCGAACTCAAATGATACTACGCGAGCGAATCCGGTTAAATCAAAATCAGGCAGTGGTCCATTAATAGCAACACGAGTCATTTCATGTCTGGGGTGTCCAAATCGTTTGAAATACTCAGCGGCGGATTCATACCCGAGAAAACTCGCTGAATAACAGGCAACCATATCAACCGAGATCATAGCGTCGCGGCTGTATTCAGTGTTCCATAGTCCACCGTGATAATATTCCAAACAACTGGATTGTACATCCGGTAGAAATTCCTTGCGCGTTGGACTCCACGCATTTTTCCTTGCTGCAACATGAGCCGCAACCGATGAAATCGTAAAACAATTTGTTAGCAGTTGTTCATCATGCTCCTCAAATTCTATGGCGGTTTTTTTCATCCTGTTGTGAAATGCTTCAGTGCGATATAATTCACCGTTTGGTCTTACAAACTGATCAAAGGTATCAGCGCTGCGAAGTAACCACACTGATACAGGGTCGTTTTTACACAAATAAGCGATAGCATCAAATAGTTTCCTCTCCGCGACAAACCCGTTCTCTTCCAGGAATTCTTCGGGTATATACTTTACTGTTCTGTCCCGTGGAAACACTGTGATCGCGGGCGTCCACGCGTGTTCGTTATGATCAATAATTTTGATTGGGGCTCCCTTTGATTTATACTTTGATTCGTGTAATACTTCACCAGTTATCGTTGTAACGGTTATTGGAAATCTTAACGATGTTTCTAATCTCGCTATGTCGCTGATGGTTGCTCCTCGCTCTTTTACGGTTAGTTCCCATTGGTTTATTTTGCTACGTCGTAAATCAGTCAATTTGTTTCCTCGACATGCATTTGTAAAATGCTCTATTATTCGTTCTGCTACACAATTTATCCCCGTTGACTGTTTCATCGGCGCTAGTTTTCCGATATCAGGTTTCTTATCTAACGGGTATATTCCATAAACAACTGCTGTTTCAGGATACGCTCGTTCATAGTATGGTCTGTCAACTCCGGTTAACAGCCCCGGCTTGGAGTCGCGGCTAACAGTGACTGTTTTCTTGTCGCTGAGAACTGGTTCAAATTTATCACGTATGATCCAATTACCTGATTCCACCCGGACAATGAATTTTACTCTGAAGAAATACCTTTTACCGTCAAGTTGTGATATTATTGTTGCTGCGCGGTTGTCGTTCATGGTAGCATCAACAACGCCATCAATTCGAAATGTTGACCAACCATGAGATGCGCCATCACGCTTGAATTCATCGATACAATCGCGTATTTTACTCAACAGGGTTCTATCGTTTATTAACGCTTTTGGTGCGTCCTTGAGGACTCTATCGAGATTGAACTTAATATCTTTCCAGGGCTTAATTGCTGCTAATCTCTCGAACTCATCCATATAATTAAAACAAGTATTTAAATGAAAGAATATAGTATAATGAATCACTGCAAATGGTTGATGATTGGGTCGACAACCCCGTGCAATAAATCATGTAGAGGTGAATTCTGCGGGTACCATTTACAAAGCGTTCGTAATGGTTCTCTTGGCCCCCTCCCGTGCTTGGTTTGCCACGTCGGTGTAAGAGGAAAATCGCAGTTGTGTATCAATTGTGGCGGAAAGCGATACAGGGAACTAAAACGCTATTATGACAAGCGAATTAAAAACGCCGTCATTGACCCCACCGCCGACTTCGTCATCAAAACCCCCCAAGACTACGTTGAAAGATTTATAATTAAACCAAATAATAAATTAGACAAGTAGTATTATTATATAAATGGACCAAGAATTTCAGCCGCATCCTGTGCTCGTCAATTACGAGGCATCTCGCGACGGCATTGTCAGAAACCGCAAACTGAAGAAGCCGGTTGGTACCGTAAGTAATCAGGGGTATCTGATGTTTGGTGCCGGAAAGAAGAAGTACCATGTTCATAGGGCGGTATTTGAGGTATTCAACGGATTAATCGAAAATGGACTTGTGATTGATCATATTAATAATAATAAGACTGATAATTCTCTTATAAACTTGCAAGCTGTCTCGCAGAGTCAAAATACCAAAAAAGGCCAAACCGGTAAATACCCAAAGAAAGCAAAACCCGTAAAGTCATTTGATACAACAACTCACGAGGAAAAAATATTTCAGTCGATGAATGAAGCCAGTAGATACTTTGACATTTGTATCGCCTCAATACGAAAAGTAGCAGAACGAGTATATCAAACAGCAATCTCAAAAAAGACCGGGCATAGAATTCGATTTTCATATGTAAATACCAGCGAGTGACGAAGTCACCGGCGCCTATGGCGCTGACGAAGTCGCCATGACAATAAATTGTCCATTCCGGAAGAAAACAAAGTATTCAGTATTGTTGAACACCTCGGGATTGATACACGGGGTTTCATTTTTTTTTTATTTAAAAACAAGATGTTCTATAAGAATAATGAATATCGAAGACATCAATAATATATTAGCCGAGATTTCAAAATTAAAAAATCAAGGAATTGAATTATCTGATGGTCTCGACAGTGAAAAAATATTATCCGGTTATGAGATTATTAACGAACAATCGAAACGGGGGCGTTTTACCCTGGCCCGCGAGTACTTTTTTATAAAACGATTACAACATACGATCAATGAAAACTTGTACCACAATGACGCAAATGCATTCATTGGACTATTCACTGCCGTTGAAATAATACGAAAAAAACTCGGACGTGTTTATGAACGACGCCGGGAGATTTCTAGTAAGATCAAAAACATTAGAAGGATTATAGACGAAAACTCCGGCGAGAAATTAGAAATTGCTTCGCAATTGCAATAATGGTAGGCGAATCATTTACTACTCGGCTAGCCAGAGAGCGGCTAGCAGCGCTTAAAAAGTTCATACCGTTACGAGACAGGGTCCGAGAACAACTTCAAACGCGGCAGCAACTACAAACCGATTTTACTGTTGGAAGCGAACAACTCTTTGCCCCGGTAACTAAAGCGACCAAAGATGTTACGGCGGCAACTGTACCCGTCCTCGATGCGCTTGAAAAGATAGCGGCTCAGACCGAACAAACAAAAAGGTCTTTAGAAACACTCCCTGCAAAAATAGCGGCTGCCACAACACGGAGGCCACCACCACTCGCTATAACCGAACCACAAGAACCTTATGTTACAATGGCCGACGAAGAAGAACTAGGTGCTACCGCAAGAGAACCAGAAGAAGAAATACCGGAAGAAACATCGGAAGAAACATCGGAAGAAAAAGAGAGAGAGAGGAATATACCCAGTAATATACTCAAGAAGGGCACAATAGATCAAATCAGGCCCTTCAGCGATGAAGAATTAATTGATTTTGCCGCCAACAATTTTGCTAAGAATTTACGAGATAGGCATATCAATAGCGGCTACGAGAAAAATATAAAGTCGTTAAGGGATTGGACAAGAATGGTGTATTTAGCGAGTAAATACAAGAATGCATTACTACGTGGTGATGGCCCCGATTACGACGCATTCCACAATAAAGTAAAAAGTAGAATACCAAAAAAAGGAAAAGGATACTCTGTTGGTAAAGAATCCTACGGCGTTACCTGTCCTAACAGTGTTCTCAGTGATATATCACGGCTAGAGGTACTAATCGGAGGAAAACGAGCCGGAAATAACTCTCCGGAAATAATCAATGAGGCCGCTGATATTTGCAAGCGGTTATTTACGGGCGGTATCATGGACGTTAGTGCGTATCGAACGCTCATAGACGAACTCGTGGATGATTAAAAAAATTATCGTTTTGTTAATTTTGACCGTTTTTGGTCGTTTTTTGACCGTTTTTGGTCGTTTTTGCCATTTTTTGACCGTTTTTTGAGGGCAAAAACCCCAGGAAATCATTTAGAGAAAATCGATGTTTTTGCTGAAAAATCGAAAAAAAGACGACTATAGGCAACAAAAAACGACCAAAAATGACTAGAAATCAGGAAAAAAAAGGAAAAAAACCGGATTTTTATCGAGGGCAAAAACCCCAGGAAATTTTGATAAAATTTATTCCGGTTTTCCACACGGCGGTGGGGAGAGGTGATGATCACAATCACTAATTGAAAAACCGGTGTTTTTATAATAAAGATGATCATACACTACAACCATGATAAACCAGTACTCGTCTACGTGGTAAACTCGCGATTGCCTGTTTACCGCGCGTACTATGGAGATGGTCTCGGTAGCACCATTGCGGGGTTATTTACAAGAATGGCTCCAAAAGTAGCGCCGTTAGCCAAACAATTAGGAATGAAGGCTATTGATGTTATTCGTGATAAGGGTATTAGTGCTATTGGAGATGTTGCCGGAAAGGCGCTTTCTGCAGCAAAGGACAAACTAATGTCGTTGGTGAGGAGAAAAAAGCAAAAACCACCGGTGATGCCATCAACGACAGTGATGCCTGCAAATGTCAGTAAAGTAATAAATAACGCCGTGGAAGAAAAACTAGAGTCGTTGGTAAACAGTAATCAAGATGACGCCGCAAACATAATAGCGGGGAGTGGTTTAAAACGACGACGATGATTTAGATGCATCAGCGTATTATTAAATAAAATGTTTAAACGAACAGCTGACCCGGCGTTTGATATGGACGCACCAGTGCACAAGGATGATTCTGTCCGTAATTATCAATTTTATTCCTATCATGCAGTACAACCCGACATACGATCGCGAATTGAACTTCAAGTCCATGATACCAGTAAATACTTTTTACCGTGTGAAGCGTTTATTGAAATCGAAGGAGAACTTGTAACAGAGGCCGATACTCCTGCTGTACCAGCACCGTATCCAGATGGTACCAAAGTTGGCTTAGTCAATAACGGCGTAATGGCGCTGTTTGAGAGCGCAAAATATCTCATTGACGGGCGAGAGATCGAGTCTATAGAACGCGATGTTGATGTTGCTACAACAATAATCGGGCTAGCAAGATATTCCGACGATTACACAAGATCAGCGGGTCCATCTATGATGTTTGCAAAGGATACTAGAAACACTGCCGGAAACTCGCAATTTGTGGTAAGACGACCAAAAAAAAATGCTGGTGACGCTGATGCTGATGTTGAGAATATGATTATAAACAGAGATCCTAATTTCAACATCGGAGCTGCAACACGCATATCAATGTTAACAGGACCGCGTAGATCTTTCTCATGCGCGATTCCACTGCATCATATATTTGGATTTTGTAGGAACGTGCGAAAAGTTATCTACGGAGCAAAGCATACCGTGGTACTTGTGCAAAAAGGTGATGATAGAAATGCAATTTGGAGAATTCCAGCGGATACTGCAAATCCAAATAATGACCCTGGTAAAGTCGTTTTAACTAAAATGTCATTGTGGATGCCGGTGTTGACTCCATCCATTACCACAGAGGCACGATTGCTATCCTTCATGGAGCAGGGAGGAAAATCATTACTAAGTTGGCTAACAACAACAACAGATACTAAGCAATCAAATATCAATGGTATATTCACATGGAACCTGGCATCACAACAAGGTATTTCGGCTCCGCGTCATATATTTGTTGCGTTGCAGGATATGACGAGAGTTGATAATCAATTATCCAGCCATATGATATTTGATCGATTAGGCGTTACTGACGTCTCGCTGAGAATAAACGGCCAGCAGGAACCATCTGAGGATATACAACTTAATTACGGTCAAAACCATATCGCACGTGTGTATCATCGATTGCTGTCGTACATGGGTCGTGATCAAAACGTCGACACTGGTTTGCAAATATCACAATATGATTTCAGAGAACTATATCCGATCTATTACTTTTCGCTGGAACATCTTGATTTAACAAGACAATCCGTCGTTGATATACACTTCCGAGCTAATGTAACTCGCGGCACTATTGCTAATTATAGAGCTATTGCTGTCATTCTCAGCGATAAATCAATGCTGTTGGAAGGCGTTGGTGGACGAATGAGAATCGTTGATGCGCCAGTGGAAAACATGTAATTGAAAGCACAAACACGTTTACAATAAAATGTCGTATAGTGTCGTCAGTGTAGAGTTGACTGATGGTCAAGTCAAGAAATTACGATCAAAGTCGGCTAAACAATGCGGAACCACAATAACGCTGAAGCCGTCGCAGATGGCGGGTGGTAATCATAAGATATCGTTGACGGCGCGTCAAATAAAACATTTCAATAATGCGATGAAGAACAGAAAGGGTGTTCAGGTAGATTTCTCGGCCGCAGCGATCAAAGACATGGAAAAGACCGGTGGGATATTTCCGCTGTTAGCCGCGATTCCAGCGTTGATTGCCGCGGCGGCCCCGGCAGTGGCTAAGGCGGCCGCGTTAGGGGCCGTTGGTACCGCGGCGGGAATGGCACTGAAAAAGGCAACCGGGAAAGGCTATAAAAAAAAACGACCCGTAGCCGGAAAGGGTCTAAGACTACCGGGAACCCCGTATTCATGGTATTCGGGAAAGGGTCTAAGACTACCGGGAACCGTTTATTGACCCGGGGGTCAATGACTCCCATGTCTAATTTTGATTTAATAGACGCCGCAAACGCGCTAGCGATAAAAAACTTCAGAGGTGTTTTTATGAGGGATCAATTACCGGCGGCACCAAGGAATATTGAAACAGGCATAATTAACCTCGATGGGTCCTCCGGAGCGGGAACTCATTGGGTTGCATACGCGATTGATCCGCGTGCGATCGTCTATTTTGATTCATACGGGTTAGCTCCGCCGAACGAGTTCATGCGGTATATCCGGGCGTGTTCAGCCCGGGTTTTTTATTCCACGCTGCCAACACAACAGTTAAGTGACCCGCCGATATGCGGCCGTGAGGTATTGAACGTACTCGCGGCAATTTCATCATCGCGGAAACCACCTCATGTGGTTGTAAACGAATACACTAGTGGGGTCGTAGAGGCCCGGCGGGTTAATTAGAAACGCCGTTTTTTTTTACAATAACGATGATTGATATCTGGGGACGACCGGTTTCGGCGCTGAAAACGCCCGCCACCGATGACATAAAAAAACTAATCGAGGATGAAATCACCGATACGTTGAATTTAACAAGTGTTGACCCAGGTGAAATAGTTGTATTTCAAGACCGCCAGGGTAAATTGAAATCCAGTAATGTGTCGCTGGATGATGTTTTAACACGACGGCGTGATGCCGCCGAGGACGCTATCGCGTTGTATACCGGCGACGGACGACTCAAACCGGGTGAACATATATCGACGATAACATTAATCCGAGACGGTTTTACAACGCTGTCGGGTCAATTTTACACGTTACGAAAAAATTTTAACAGGATCGATAACAACTTTGATAAATTCTTTGGTAAAAAAAATGTCAAGCTGGATGAGATTACAACAACTATAAATGATATCACTGCGTATGGACAGGAAATAAAAACAATCAAAACTGATGTTGAAATGAGCACAGGGAGTATAAACGTGCATGCAAGGGAAATAATAACGCTCAAAATCGAGGTTGACGCGAACACAAGGAGTATAGACGCGCATGAAGGGGAAATAGCAACGCTCAGAACCGAGGTTGAAGCGAACAAAGGGAATATAGACGAGCATGCACAAGAAATAATAACGCTCAGAATCGAGGTTGAAGCGAACACAGTGAGTATAGACGCGCGTGCAGGGGAAATAGTAACGCTCAGAACCGAGCTTGAAGCGAACAGAGGGAATATAGACAGGTGGGTAAGGAAAATAAATACACTCGCTGTTAATACTGAAGTGAACAAAAAAAATATCGACGAGCATACACAGGAAATAGAAACGATCAAAACTAATGTTGCAGCGAACAAAAAAAAGTATAGACGGGCATACACAGGAAATAGGAACAATCAGAACTGATGTTGAAGCGATTAAAGACGGACTACCGAGAGTAGCAGAGCAACTCGAAAAAATAAAAATCCCCTCATGAGAACATCATCAACATAGTATACACAATTCGGCATGGATCATTCGATTGGACTCCTACACAGAATACAGTAAATATCACCGCAACTGTTAAGGGCATTTATCGATTGACATTGATTTCGGCGATGCAGTTTAGTATATCATCGTCGAGTTCATCCGGGTTTAACAATACAGTGTCAACAATCATTGACAAGGATACAATTGAACGGTTTGTAATTAAGGCCGTTGATAGCAGTCTATTTAGGACAAACATCACATGGTATGTGGAATTTGTAGCGGATCTAAGTAATTAAAAACACTAGCTCTTTTAAAATAAAAATGACCACCAGGGTAATTGAATCAGAGGTATCACCGACGTCACATCAATATCGATTCGATACCGCAAAAGAATTCTCCGCGAATTTGAAAACGCTTTCCGAACAATACCGCGTAAAAATAAAAAAATACCGCAGAAAAATAACCACCATCGACGCGGTCGTGTACTCGGTGTCGGGTATAGTAGCCGGTACCGGTGTTATTTTATCCACGGTAACCACGATAGCCCCGATCGCTGTTCCAATCGCTATCTCCGCGATGACAACAATTGCTGGAGTCGCCAACGCAATCACTAAAAAGATATCATCGTGTTTTCAGAAAAAACTCGACGAGTATACAGTAAAACATCAAATAGTATCCGACGCGTACTCGAAATTATCCGGGTTGATCTCGTTATCGATTGATAATTTGTTCATATCCGATGTTGAATTCTCCACGATGGTCCAGTTGTATAGCTCCGCGATGTCAAAAATCGAGGATTTTTAACTGGAAGTCGGAACCACCTGGTTGTTGAAATTAGACACTAAAAACAACGAATAATAATAATGTCGCTGAACCCCGAAGGGTCTCAATTACTTCAGCGGATCGCGGAGAACACCACTCCGGTACAAACAAGTATGATATCAGCGACATCAACGAAACCCGAATTCAGTGTGAACTTCCCATCGCCGGTTCCAGTGAAGGAAATAGCGCTGGCAAAATTGCGAATATATCACAGTTGGCCTAATATCCGAGCGGACGCATTTAACGGACAACAACCTAATAACTCGCTGGTTTTTGCGTGGACAAATAAGCCCGATGGGACCCCAGAATGGAATGAGGTTACAATACCAACTGGGTCATACCAAATAGAACAAATCAATGGAGAATTTCAGCGCAGGATAAAATCGATCACAGGAAAGGAATCAAAAATCGCTATTACGGTTCATGAACCGACGTTATCGTCGACGATTGAAATAAGCACACCGGGGTATATGGTTGATATTTATAACAGTTCAGTCAGAACCATACTAGGATGGCCCGAGAATCCACCTCGTGAAACCCCCGAGGACTTGCACACGAATGCGCAATCGTATCATGAAATTACCCCCCGGTATCTAGATAAATTATCTACTATAAAAAGCACGTTATCACCCAGTTGGTTTTTATTTCAAGACAGGAATATCATGCAGTGGTATTTTCAGCATAAGGAAACTCCTGAATCGGTCGCCATATTAACAGTTATTTTAAGTGATATCACTGATACTTTTGTCGAAATTAATCATTATTACCAATTGCAACTAGAACAACTACGGAAAACAAAAGCACGAAAACACGTTGAGGTGTTAAATCAACTTATATCAGACATGGAATATGTCAATGAACGAATCGTTAAAATGATATCCGATAACAGCGATGGTAGTAAACAAAAATTCCTAACCGAGTATAATATCACAGAAGCCGATTTACCCGATTTCAAGTTTCCAGGATACAACGCGACAGAACTAAGAAAGTCTCTTAATGATTTTCTCGGTCCATCAACTTATATCCTCAGACACGATAACGGAGATGGTGGTAGGCATATTGCTCCATACAACGTAAATATCGCATCGGTGATAGCGATTAATCTAGTGTGCGATGTTATCGAAGGGAGTTACCAGGTAGATACCAAGAAATCAAATCAGGCTCAACAGGGGTATATCCTTTATTCATTCTCACCAACAGCCCCTCCGGGATTTTTAATCGTTGAGAACCCGATTAATCCGGTCTATATGCGATGCCATAATCGGTTTTTAACGAGAATTAATTTCAGACTTACCGATCAGTCAAATAACCTAATTGACCTACAAGAGGAGGAGTTAGTGATCACTCTGTTTGTAAGATCATAGCAGCAGGGGGGGCGATGACATCGACGCGGTCGTCGATGTGCTTACCGGACGCTGACGACGCTGGGATCGGCGCGCAGAAGGTATTAATTAAACCAAATGACGTCCGGACAATTGTCGATTTGGCCCCTCGACGATGACAACGACGACGACGTCGTTTTTTTTTTACCAGGCGCTGACGACACCGGATCCGCTGAGTGCAGAAAGTATTAATTAAGCCAAATGACGATTGGACAAAATGTCCGATTCGCCCCCCCCCCCCTGCTGCTAAAGTACCTTCTCCAAAAATCAAAGTCCATGAAAGATCGGGCATGTTACAAAGTTTACTGGATTTGTCCAGGCAAGAACTGGCTCGATTTAGTCCGTTGCGTACCCCTGCACGACGTGTCATGCCTGTCCTCAAACTGATACGACGTAAAGACAATCAATGGCGACGTGTTCCAGTATAAAAAAGGCTTGTGACCGAGTAGGGTATCAGTGTTTTTTTGGTGCTCCTAAAGACTCAAAGATGTCACCCTCCAGAAAACCCCAAGGAAAGAAAAGGAAAGGACTGCCACCACGTTTAGCCAAACATGGGGACCTGTTATCTGTCCTGTCCAAAGCTTCTCCACCCCTACGAAAAAAACTCATTCAAACGGCCTCCAAAGAGGTCATCGATACCGTGTGCGAATGTTGTTTGAACGTTTTGAAAGGCACGATCCCTTTGTCCAAACACCAGAAACAATGCTTAGGCAAACATCGTCACGTTCTTCGGAAAATGGTTCAAAAGAAAATTCCCATTCGTCAAAAAAAGAAGATGTTGGTCCAACGTGGAGGCATTTTACCTCTCTTGTTAGGCCCCATACTGAAAGGAGTCTTGGGAACCATGTTGGGAGGACTGGTGGGAGCAAGATAAAAAGGCCTTCGGAAGTTCCAAGATCTCAGAATCGACCCCTGACAACCCCATGGAAGGACGAAAACTAGCTTTAGTGCCTTACAAACGATGGATGGAATACCATCGGTGGCAAGAACAACGCACCCCGCATTTACCTCCCAATCCCAATTTGAGCGAAATGTCCCAGTTACAACACGAATTGCAGTCCTTGATGGATCGCCAAGATTTGTCCGAAACAGAAAAATCGCAAAAGTACGGTCAACTCTTGCAACGATTGCAACTCTTTCACCAGAAAGCTTTAGACGAAACAGCTCTACCCACTCTGAAAGATTTTAAGACCTTGATGAAAAGTCCAGCACCATCACCAGTACCAGTACCGGTACCAGTGGTCAAGACAGAAAAAGGAAAAGAAGAAGAAGAAGGGTTTCAAACTCCACCAGAAAAAGTACGCAAGTTAACAACACCACCTACCTCCAGAATTGGATGGATTAAAAAGATGATGGCCACCCCTTCTTCATCACAAGAGAAAAAGAAAGTGAAGACAGAAGTGAAGACAGAAGTGAAACAAGAACCGATATCCCCCGTTCAGACATCCTCCTCTTCGACACCTATTGCTGGCCGCACATTGCAATCCAAGAAAATACCCCAAGAGAAAAAGAGTAGCATCCTCCAAGAGTGGGTGTCTTATTAACACACCAACCAACACAAAAAAATGGAAAAAGTCTTAGCCAGCATTTACTACGATCCCTCCCATCCTGCAGGTTACGCAGGAGTTCAAAAATTGTATCTTGCTGCCAAAACGCGACTGAAAAGTCTCCGTTTACCTCAAGTGCAACGATGGTTACAAGAACAAGCTACCTACACTTTACACAAACCCATTCGACGCAAGTTTGCCAGAAGTCGCACCCGAGTGGAAGGCATCGATCATCAATGGCAAGCCGATTTAGCCGATGTCTCTCATTTGGCCAGCTACAATCGTGGCTACAAATATTTGTTCTGTGTCATCGACGTCTTTTCCAAATTTGCCTGGGTCGTGCCCTTGACTTCCAAATCGAGCAGCGAGTTAGTGCGAGCCCTGCAACGGGTGTTGAAACAAAGCGGTCGTCACCCTCTTCGATGGCAAACGGACAAAGGCACCGAATTTCTGAACCAAGCTTTCCAAAAAGAATTAAAGAAACGTGACATTCATTTTTTTACCACCGAGAATCCCGAAACCAAAGCCAGCATCGTGGAACGTTTTCAACGCACTTTGAAAGAACGCATGTGGAAATATTTTACGCATCACCACACTCTGAAGTACATGGACATCTTACCGCACCTGGTGCAAGCGTACAACCAATCTTACCATCGAAGCATCGGACGTGCCCCGCAAGACGTGACTCCCGAGAACGAAGTGTTGGTGTTTGAGCGCCTGTTTGGTACGTCCCCGACGAGGGCTGTCCCCAAGAAAAGTGGAATGTTGGCCGTAGGAGATTGGGTGCGCATTGGCAAAACCAAACGCACTTTCGACAAAGGTTACTTACCTAACTGGACGACCGAATTGTTTCGCGTCACTGGACGAGTGCATGGCCGTCATCCTGCCGTCTATAAATTGGAAGACATGAACGGAGAAGTGCTCAAAGGAACGTTTTATTTGCCCGAGTTACAACGTGTCACCAAAAAAGAAGACGACGTGTACGACATCGAAAGCATTCTCGAACGCAGAACCCGTAAAGTGGGCAAACGACGTGTCAAAGAAGTCAAAGTACGTTGGAAAGGATATCCACCCAGTTTTGATTCTTGGATCGACGCTTCGCAAGTCATCGACTATAAAAAGAAGAAGTGACCATCATGCCCTTTCACTCAGCAGACGCAGCTACGTCGACCAGTCCTTCTTCACCTAGTTCTTCTGTGCAAGATTTACAAAAACAACCCTTGTGGGTGTGGTGTGGAGAACGTGTGCCTAAAACGCAAATCGTCTTTTTCTGCCAAATCTTCGTGGTGTATTGTGTCATCGGGGCTGCCATCGCCAATTTGAGTTTGCAACAAGGAGACAAACAATTGTGGACCATTTTATTGAGCAGTTGCATCGGTTACCTGCTTCCCAATCCCTCCCTGAAATTCTCCTCGAACGGGAACGTTGTGTCCAGTGCCAGTGCCAGTCACCACTCCAACAACAACATCAACCACAACCAGAACCCCATTTTGGGCGGAGACACGCCTCTGACATCCACTAACCCCTCGGACAGCCACAGAACTCTGGAATTATGAGTCACCAAAACCAATTTTACTTAACTTTACCCAGTGACAGTTCCATGGAGTTGTTTCCCAAGAACACGTTGTGCTGTTACACGGCCAAATTACCTCAGGCCATCCCCTTAGATCACGAAGCCCATTGGGAAGTGGCTTTAGTAGAAATGATTCACCCGACCCAAGTCCTCAATGTCGTTGCCGATCAAAATAAATTTGTGGTGGAAGTTTATGACGATACATTGCAAAAGTGGATGAATGACAATAGCAAATATCCCCATAAAACAAAAAACAAAGTCAATCCAAATTGGACCGACTATCAGTTGTCCATTCCCTCAGGCTATTATTTTAGTGGTCAACATTTGGTCAACACCATAGTCACCAAGTTTAATGGCGTGTTTGAGGAAGCTTTTAAGAATGTCAAGAATGCCAAACCTGTCACCATGGAATACCACAAAACAGCTCGTCGCTTCCTTATGAAATTTCCTGAGGGGGAAAAAATCATGGGTTTCAATTTTATTGATGATGAATTGTTTGACATGTTGGGTGGTGACGTGAAGATGAAGAAGAAAACAGAACAAACACTAAAAGAAAAAGCCATCATTCACGACAACGATACTTTTGTCAAGTATTTTCGTACCCCGGTAGAACTGAACCAAGGACTGAATTTGATGTTTGTGTATTCCGATGTGGTGGAATACAACGTGGTGGGACACACCTCCGTACCGTTACTGCGTGTCATTCCTTTCAAAGTAGATTCTGCCACGAACGCTGACGAGGAAGGTGGAAACACTTACCACGTCCACCGCGAATTTGTCCATCCTCACTATTTGCCGGTCAGCAAGTCATATTTGGACACGGTCAACATTACTATAAAAGGAGATTTGGGACAAAATATTCCATTCACCAAAGGAAAAGTCACGGTGAAACTCCATTTTCGAAAACGGTTCTCTCACGACTCGTAAGTAAGTCATGTATCCAGTGTACCGAGGGGTTGCTCGACAGCGAGGACACGGTTTAGGAGACATGTTAAAATCGGCCTTTCGTTCGGTGGCTCCGGTGTTGAAACCGATGGTGACACGCGGATT
Organism: Sinohyriopsis cumingii; assembly: GCA_028554795.2. Classification (NCBI taxonomy): domain Eukaryota; kingdom Metazoa; phylum Mollusca; class Bivalvia; order Unionida; family Unionidae; genus Sinohyriopsis; species Sinohyriopsis cumingii. The sequence continues at coordinate 9,968,140 of CM068830.1, forward strand.
GCACGCCTTGAAAGATGCGGCACTGACGCAAGGCAAAGAATTTCTCCAAAATGTCATCATCGACAAACAAAACCCTAAAGAAGCCTTCATGAGGGCTGGCAAAAATGTCTTGCTGCAAACGGGTAAAGACATTTTGGGCCGACGAGACACACCTATAAATGCCCTGCACGCTACCGAGTCTGGCATTCAGCAAGGACAAGGCAGAAAGAGACGACGAAGAAAACACCCTTTCACCAGACTTCAAGCTAGAAAGGCCAAGAAAAGAAAAACCGTTCGAGACTTAGACGTTTTCGATTATTGAGACACAGAAAACAAAATGATGCACCGAGAGTCTTGCGCTTGTTCCAAGACGGAACTGGATCTGTTTGCCATGCCCCCCCACCATGATGACCATGCAAGAATCCCAGTGGGTGGAATTTAATCCCATCTCCTCATTGACCGATTCTGCTCCCATCGAGTTCGAAATCAAAGGACAGCCCGAAGATTACATCGATCTGAATAGCAGTTACCTATACTTAAAAGTGAAAGTGATCGAATCACCCAACGATGACCTAGCCGATGATGATGCAGTAGCTCCCGTCAATAATTTCATGCATTCCTTGTTTAGCGAAGTGAACTTGTACTTGAATAACAAACTGGTCAGCAGCAGCATGGATACTTACCCTTATCGAGCCTACCTGGAAAATCTCTTGACGTACGGAAAAAACGCCAAGGACAGTCATCTGGATGCTTGCGTGGTATGGAAACCTGACCTAGCGACTAAGTTCAACGCTATTGTACTTGCTGCGGATGCTTCACATTCAAAGGGATTTGTAGACCGACGAGCGAAAATTGCTAAAAGTCGTAGTTTAGAACTGATGGATCGCTTGCATTTGGACATGTGGTTACAAGAGAAGTATTTGCTGAACGGGGTGGATGTCCGCCTGAGACTGAATCGTAGCAGTGCCGCTTTCCATTTGATGGCTAAAGAAAATTCCACTTACAAAACTATCATTCAAGAAGCCAGACTCTACGTGCGTCGCGTAGAAGTGTTACCTAAAGTAGGTAACGACATCAGTCAGACGTTGAGCAGAACAACCGCCAAGTATCCCATACGACGCGTGGAAGTGAAAACGTTCACCATTGCCTCTGGACTCCGATCCAAGATCGAAGATCATCTGTTCCAAGGACAGTTACCCAAACGTTTGATTGTTGGTATCGTCAAGAATTCAGCTTTCAATGGTGTCTACAACGAAAATCCTTTTGAGTTTAAACATTACAAAGTGTCCAAGATCGAAGTCAGTCGCGACGGCAAGACCTTGTGTACCCGGCCTTTCGAACCTGTCTTTAATGACGCCGATAGGACTAAGTCGAATTACTTGAGATCGTACTTGTCCCTGTACGAAGCCACCGGCCAGTTAGGAACCAACACCAGTCACGGCATTACGTACGACGAATATGACGGAGGCTATGCTTTGTGGGCTTTTGATTTCACTCCTGACCAGGGCAGCGACGAGGGACATTTCCATCCTATAAAATCTGGCCAGATTCGTGTGGAACTTCAGTTTGCGAGTGCTCTACCAGACACAGTGAACGTCATCCTGTATGCAGAATTCGATAATACCATAGAAATCAACAGTTTGAGAGAAGTCATTCTAGATTATTAGAAGCTATGGAAGACTGTTATCCCTCTTTACCTAGTGGAGAAACTTTGGACATGGAATGTGAGGAGACCGTGGAAGGAGAAGAATCTCAAGACAAAGACGAAGAAGATATCATAATGAAGTCAAGATGGCCAGAACAAGAAGCCCATTTAGTCTGCTGTTTTGCCAAACACTTGGTCGACAAAATGACGGAATTGATCAAGAAAAATTGTTATGGATGTCAAAACGATCATCCCAGTCAAATTCAACACGATAAATGCCTGATGTTGAGTCAAGAAGAAAAATTGGACGAGTATCTGGACGAAGCTTGGAGTCTCATCTCGAACAAAGACGTGTTGCACCAGTGGTATAAAGACTTGCGTGAACATTCTTGTCCACCATTAACCACTCAAGAGATCCATCGTATCGAAGCTCTCCTGAATCAGAGTGAGGAAACAGAACGAATAACCGTTTATTCGTCAGACATTTTCAAGCAAAAAGTCAGGATCGAATTGACGACTTATTATTACCTGTGAAGAAGAAAAAAAAAAAACACACAAAACAATGGATACCTGGGAACTTTATTACCTTTTGAACCACAGTTCGTATACGTCTTCTTGGAATCCTGTTGTCTGTGCTAAAGATGAACTCCCTCATCGCAAACCTAAAGACCATCAAGCTTACGTGATCAACACGGACGACAGTCATCTCCCAGGAACCCACTGGATAGCCGTTTACTTTCCTCAAGAAGGATGTGTGGAATATTTCGATTCGTACGGATTGCCCCCTTTGGAAGACGATATCATCGACTTTATGAGAAGAAATGCTCAAACCACCCGATTCAATAATGTGAAATGACAAGGCACAGATTCCTTGGTGTGTGGACAATACTGTGTGTATTTTCTGCATCATCGCAGCCTGGGCTATTCCTTAGAACATTTAGTGACTCATTTTGATCCTCGTTCTTCTGCTAGAAACGATGTGAAAGTAGATCGATGGTTTTGTGACCATTATGCTTATCTTTTGTCTCAAGCTAGGAAACGTAGTGTCCATCAATGGCCTAATGATTTCCAACAGTGGAAATCACAATTTCATTCACAACGTTGTCAGCCCTGTTCAAAATAGATTGTCCATTGAGAAAAAAATTGTTTGATGTTATAGTGTTGGATTATTGTTAAAAAATGTTAGAAATGTTGTTGTTTAGTGTTAAGTGATTTTTGAATAAAAAAATGTTGTGTTTAGAAAAAAATGCCTTTGTGGTTTGTTTAGCTATAAGAATGTTGAATTGATGCTCTTTCATTTCTTACTATCCCTCTCATGACACTCACTAAACGTTGCGACTCAAAAACCGTGTAGGGATGTTTTCCTTCACGTCCGCGCTTTGACTTTAAGAACCGGGGTTGTTTCCAGTCTAACCATCCATTGTCGACTCATCCTCCTAAGAAGATGTGCTCCAAACTAGCTAAGCTCAACGAAGCCTACGTGAATTTGCATAGGGTCAGACACTGTCTGATACCGAAGCCAGAAGAAATAGAGAATGTGAGAATGTTAAAAATCACTGAAGACCTGATAGAAGAGCTCTTCAGAGAAGAAATGAACAAGGAAAAAGAAGAATGGACAGAGAAGTACAGACTTCAGAGACAGCAGCAACAGCAGCAACAACAGCAGCAGCAGCAACCTGAAGCTGACAGAGGCTTTGTCGATTGTCGTATCGACACCAAAGAGTTCTTCTTCTCTTTCCAGAGAAGCAGACCTATCGCCAGAAAGTCTATCCTCAGAGGACATCGCATTCTTAGAAACTAAAAAAAGAATGCCATAGCAAAACAAAAAAACAGCCCTTTTCAGGGCTACCCAATACTCTAGAAAAGAAATAACGATCGATTTGCCAATGTGTGTAGGTAGAGTAGTGTGAAAATAAACACTAACTCTTTATTAAAAAATGTGAGGGTATGTGTTTGTGTGTTTGTGTGTTTGTAAGTGATAAAGTAGGTTGGTGTGGATAGTAGATTAAAATGATGTTTGTTTTTTTGGGGCTGTTTGAGGTGTATATTTGGGGTTAGATTGGATTGCTTTGCGTATGTGGATAGTCTATTGAAGTGATTTATAAAAAAATTTAAAATAGTGATGGGTAGCATAAAAAGTGAGTGAGTGTTTCTTTTAGGTCCGCGCGTTGTTGTTGTTGTTGTTTTTTGGTCACGATCTAGGTAAGATCAATTTTATGTTATTAGGGGGATGTTTTCCATCACGTCCGCGCTTTCACTATAAATTGAAACTCGCTGGGCAGTCTAGCTACCCTTGTTGATTGATCAACACAGCCAGAAGAATGAATAGCAGAATAGTGAAACTGTTAGAACTCCAGATGCACCTGGAATATGCCAGGCGCATAGTAAACGAACTATCAGCGGAGGCTATAGTAGAAGAAGCAAGAGTAAAGAAGGAAGAGGAGGAGAGAAGAGAGAGGGAAGAAGAGGAAAAGAAAAGAGAAGAGAGGATGTCGTTCAATATTCCCGAGACAGAGGATTGGGGTGTTGAAGCGAATCATCCTCCCTCTGCGCTCCCCAGAAGAAAGGTGAAAGAAGACTGGTGAAAGAAGACTGTGTGGCGCCAGGCCAGGAAGGTGCAACCATTAGATAGGTGCATCAGGAGTTCAAAAAACAGCCCTTTTCAGGGCTACCCAATACTCTAGAAAAGAAATAACTATTAATTTGCCAATGCGTGTAGGTAGAGTAGTGTGAAAATAAACACTAACTCTTTATTAAAAAATGTGAGGGTATGTGTTTGTGTGTTTGTGTGTTTGTGTTTGTAAATGCTGAAGTAAGTTTGTGTTGGTGTTTGTAAATGCTGAAGTAAGTTTGTGTGAATAGTAGATTAAGGGTTTATTTATTGATTCTTAGCGTATGTAGAGAGTATAGTTAGGGTTATATTATATGAAATGAGAAAGTAGGGGGATGTTTTCCTTCACGTCCGCGCTTTCACTATAATAACCCACCACGTTCGTCGTTCGAACCATTCTACGGAATAATAAAAACGAAGATGGTGGTTGCAAGTGACTTGTTCAACAATTTGGTACATATATACAACTGGATAATAGATGGTATCTATGTAGTGGAGAGACTGGAAAAAGAATGGAAGATAGCAGAGTACCTGGACTACGCTAAATGTCTAAACATAGCAAAAGAAGTGATAGCAGGAATGATTGAAGAGGAGGAAAAAAGATTGAGAGGTATGATAAATCCCACCTATGTCAGAGTGGGAAGCCTAAAGGAAGCACTTGACAATGCAAGCAAAGTCAGGTGCTTTCTTGAAAAAATGTCACATGGGACAGAGTGCTCTTATGTGGAGAGAGGCCAGGAAAGACTGAGGAAAGGAGAGGAGTTGATGAGAAAAGTGATGGAGGTAGAAGTCAAGAATATTAAAGAGAGATGGTATAAAGAAAGAAAAGAAGAAGAAAATAGAAAAAAAGGGATGAATTTGAAAAACTGAACACAAACTGGATGAAAATCCAAGAGAAGTTCCGGGCCATGGGCCACCCGGACTGGCTGCCGGAAACAGAAAAGAAAAAGAAGAAAGGAATGATGGACAAAATAAGAGGATGGTGGAAGAAGTTAAGAAGTTAAAAAGAAGAAGAAAAAAACCCAAAGGCCCTTTTCAGGGCCCCATATATCTCGAAAAGAGATAGCCTTTCAATTGCCTACCCCTTTGTTAAAATTTAAATTTAATTTTTTAAATTTAAAAATTTTAAAAAAAAAAAAAAAAAATCCCATGTTCAATTTCCCTTGACGCTAAACCGACCCACGATTTTTTCCCCATGTTAATTTCCCTTGACGCTAATCCTTCCCACGATTTTTCTCCATGTTAAATTTCCGTTGACGCTAAAGTGACCCAAGGGTGTTTTTAATGCTAATTCCCATTGACGCTAATCCTACCCCCGTTACTACTTACATAAAATTTGATTTTCCATTTGTGACTACAATATCACTGATCATGCCTAATATTTACTTATCTATCGATAGTAGTATATGGGGATACCCTACGGACAATGGGAATTAGCATTACAGAACCCCTTGGGACAATCTACGGACAATGGAAATTTAACATGGCGAAAAATCGTGGGACAATCTACGGACAAGGGGAATTTAACATGGGAATAAATCGTGGGACAATCTACGGACAAGGGGAATTTAACATGGGAATAAATCGTGGGACAATCTACGGACAAGGGGAATTTAACATGGGAATAAATCGTGGGACAATCTACGGACAAGGGGAATTTAACATGGGATTTTTTTTTTAAAAAATAAAAAAGGGGTAGGCAATTCAAAGACTATCTCTTTTCGAGAAATATGGCTGGCCCTGAAAAGGGCCTTTAGGTTTTCTTCTTCTTCTTCTAATTTCTTCTTTTCCTCCACCAACTTCTTATTTTATCTCCTACACTCTTCTTCTCTTTCTTTTTTTTCTTCTCCTCCTCCTCTTCTTTCTTCTTCTCTTCCTCCTCTTCTTTCTTCCTCTTTTCATTTTCTTCTTCTTTTTCAATTTTTTCATTCCATTCTCTCATCCTTATCCTTTCCTCTTCATCCTCCTTTTCCTCCTTTATTTCTTTTAACAGATCACTGATGATTACCTTCATTTTTCGTAAATTGTTTATCTCCATCTTCACTCTATGGGGACTATATGAGTAGTGATCCTCGTTTAGGTTAACCAACATTTGCTCAAACATTCCTAAATTGTCCATGACGTTTTGCAATTTTTCCATTTTGTTAAGGTGGTTTGAAGCCATCTTCTTTTTTATTCTTTGCAGAATGGTTTGAACCACGAATACTGTGGGTTCTTATACAAAAAGCGCGGACGTGATGGAAAACATCCCCTAAAACATAAAATGGATCTTACCTATATCATAACCTAACAACGTGCGGACGTGAAGGAAAACATCCCCACTTTTCTCATTTCATATAATCAAACCCTAACTATACTCTCCACATACTCTAAGAAACAATAAAGAAACCCATAATCTACTATTCACACCAACCTACTTCATCATTTACAAACACAAACTCACAAACACATACACTTCCACTATTAATAAAGAGTTAGTGTTTATTTTCACACTACTCTACCTACACACATTGGCAAATGGATCGTTATTTCTTTTCTAGAGTATTGGGTAGCCCTGAAAAGGGCTGTTTTGTTTGGAACTTCATGGGCACCTGGTTAATGGTGGCACCTTCCAGGCCTGGCGCCACATACACATCTTATCCCCCAGTTACTTTTTACCTTTTTGGGGGAGAGAGCAGAGGCAGGATATGTCGCTTCAGAATCCCAATTTTCACTCTCTGGGATTTTGAAATTTCTTCTCTCCTTTTCCTCCTCCTCTTCTTTGTTTCTTCTTTCCTCTTTATATCTTCTTTCTTCTTCTTCTTCTTTTTTTCTTCTTTCCTCCTCTCTTATCCTTCCCTCCTCGACAATGGCTTCCGCGGCCAGTTCATTTAATATGCGCCTGGCATATTCCAGATGCACATGAAGCTCCAACAGTTTCTCAAGTCTCGTGTTCATTTTTGGTGTTGATCAATCAACAAGGGTAGCTGGACTGCCGAACGAGTTTCAATTTATACTGAAAGCGCGGACGTGAAGGAAAACATCCCCTAAAAACATAAAATCCATCTTACCTAGATCATGACCAAGAAACAACAACAACGCGCGGACCTAAAAGAAACACTTGCTCACTTTTTTATGCTACCCATCACTTCAATAGACTATCCACATACTCAAAGCAATCCAATCTAACCCCAAATATACACCTCAAGCAGCCCAAAAAAACCAAACAAACATCATTTTAATCTACTATCCACACCAACCTACTTTATCACTTACAAACACAAACACACCAACACATACCCTCAAAATTTTTAAGAAAGAGTTAGTGTTTATATACACACTACTCTACCTACACACACATTGGCAAATGGATCATTACTTCTTTTCTAGAGTATTGGGGTAGCCCTGAAAAGGGCTGTTTTTTGTTTTGCTATGGCATTCTTTTTTAGTTTCTAAGAATGCGATGTCCTCTGAGGATAGACTTTCTGGCAATAGGTCTGCTTCTTCGGAAAGAAAAGAAGAACTCTTTGGTGTCGATACGGCAATCGACAAAGCCTCTGTCAGGTTCAGGTTGCTGCTGCTGCTGCTGCTGCTGCTGCTGCTGTTCTTGTTGTTGCTGTTGCTGCTGTTTTTGAAGTCTGTACTTCTCTGTCCATTCTTCTTTTTCCCTGTTCACTTCTTCTCTGAAGAGCTCTTCTATTAGGTCTTCAGTGATTTTTAACATTCTCACATTCTCTATTTCTTCTGGCTTCGGTATCAGACTGTGTCTGACCCTATGCAAATTCACGTAGGCTTCGTTGAGCTTAGCTAGTTTGGAGCACATCTTCTTAGGAGGATGAGTCGACAATGGATGGTTAGACTGGAAACAACCCCGGTTATTATAGTGAAAGCGCGGACGTGAAGGAAAACATCCCCACACGGTTTTTTCGAGCCGCAACGTTCATGAGAGGGATAGTAAGAAATGAAAGAGCATCAATTCAACATTCTTATAGCTAAACAAAAGACAAAGGCATTTTTTCAAAACACAACATTTTTTATTCAAAAATCACTTAACACTAAACAACAACTCTAACATTTTTTAACAATAATATAACACTATAACATCCAACATTTTTTTCTCAATTAACAATCTACTTAGAACAGGGCTGACAACGTTGTGAATGAAATTGTGATTTCCACTGTTGGAAATCATTAGGCCATTGATGGACACTACGTTTCCTAGCTTGAGACAAAAGATAAGCATAATGGTCACAAAACCATCGATCTACTTTCACATCGTTTCTAGCAGAAGAACGAGGATCGAAATGAGTCACTAAATGTTCTAAGGAATAGCCCAGGCTGCGATGATGCAGAAAATACACACAGTACTGTCCACACACCAAGGAATCTGTGCCTTGTAATTTCACGTTATTGAATCGGGTGGTTTGAGCATTTCTTCTCATAAAGTCGATGATATCGTCTTCCAAAGGGGGCAATCCGTACGAATCGAAATATTCCACACATCCTTCTTGAGGAAAGTAGACGGCTACCCAGTGGGTTCCTGGGAGATGACTTTCGTCCGTGTTGATCACGTAAGCTTGATGGTCTTTAGGTTTGCGATGAGGGAGTTCATCTTTAGCACAGACGACAGGATTCCAAGAAGCCGTATACGAACTATGGTTCAAAAGGTAATAAAGTTCCCAGGTATCCATTGATTTGTGTTTTTTTCTTCTTCACAGGTAATGATAAGTCATCAATTCGATCCTGACTTTTTGCTTGAAAATGTCTGACAAGTAAGAGGCGTTTAGATCCGACTTCTTACTCTGGTCCAAGAGAGATTCGATGCGACGGCACTCCAGAGACGTTAATGGAGGAGAAGAATGTTTATCCAACCCTTTATACCACTCGTTCAACACGAATTCTATCTCGATGTGACCCCAAGCTTCGTCCAGATATTCGTCCAACTTTTCTTCTTGACTCAACATCAGACATTTGTCGTGTTGAATTTGACTGGGATGATCGTTGTGACATCCATAACACTCTTTCTTGATCAATTCTTTCATTATATCTGCCAGGACTGTAGCAAAACAGGAGACTAAATGGGCTTCTTGTTCTGGCCATCTCGACTTCATCATGACAATTTCTTCGTCTTTGTCTTGGGATTCTCCTTCCACGGTCTCCTCACATTTCATGTCCAAAGTTTCTTCACTAGGTAAAGAGGGATAACAGTCTTCCATGGCTTCTAGTAATCTAGAATGACTTCTCTCAAACTGTTGATTTCTATCGTATTGTCAAATTCTGCATACAGGATGACGTTCAACGTTGGATCAGCAGGGTCTCGATTTGCAAACTGAATTTCCACACGAATCTGACCAGATTTTATAGGGTGGAAATGTCCCTCGTCGCTGCCTTGGTCTGGAGTGAAATCGAAAGCCCACAAAGCGTAGCCTCCTGCATAATCTTCGTACGTAATACCGTGACTGGTATTGGTTCCTAACTGTCCGGTGGCTTCGTACAGGGACAAGTACGATCTCAAGTAATTGTTCTGGGCAAAGTTAGGCTCAAAGGGTCGTGTACACAAGGTCTTGCCGTCGCGACTGACTTCGATTTTGGACACGCTAGAGTGTCGAAACTCAAAAGGATTTTCGTTGTGAAGTCCATTGAAAGCTGAATTCCTGACGATACCAACGATCAAACGCTTGGGTAACTGTCCTTGGAACAGATGATCTTCGATCATGGATCGCTGTCCAACAGGAATGGTGAACGTTTTCACTTCCACACGTCGTATGGGATACTTGGCGGTCGTTCTGCTCAACGTCTGACTGATGTCGTTTCCCACTTTAGGTAACACTTCCACACGGCGTACGTAAAGTCTGGCTTCTTGGATAACAGTTTTGTATTCGTTGGCATGGGCCATCAAATGGAAAGCGGCAGTGCTACGATTCAGTCTCAGGCGAATATCCACTCCGTTCAGTAAATACTTTTCTTGTAACCACATGTCCAAATGCAAACGATCCATCAGTTCTAAACTACGTCCTTGCAAAATTTTAGTTCTACGTGTGTTAAACCCCACATTGTGAGGATTGTCATCTTCTGTCAGGGCTGTGTCGCTAAACGTGCCTGCACCTGCCGTGTCAGGTTTCCATACCACGCAAGCATCCAGATGAGTATTCTTGGCTTCTTTTCCGTACGTCAAGAGATTTTCCAAGTAGGCACGATATGGGTAAGTATCCATGCTGCTGCTGACCAGTTTGTTATTCAAGTACAAGTCCACTTCGCTGAACAAGGAATGCATGAAATTGTTGACGGGCGCTACCCTATCATTGGCTCCAGGATTGGTGTTGTCAGTTTTGATCACTTTGACTTTCAAATACAGGTAACTGCTATTCAGATCGATGTAATCTTCGGGTTGTCCTTTGATTTCGAACTCGATGGGAGCGGAATCCGTCAAAGAGGAGACGGGATGAAATTCCACCCACTGGGATTCTTGCATCGTCATCATGGTGGGGGGCATGGCAAACATATCCAGTTCCGTCTTGGAACAAGCACATGACTCTCGGTGCATCATTTTTTTCTGTGTCTCAATAATCGAAAACGTCTAAGTCTCGAACGGTTCTTCTTTTCTTGGTTTTTCTAGCTTGAAGTCTGGTGAAAGGGTGTTTTCTTCGTCGTCTCTTTCTGCCTTGTCCTTGCTGAATGCCTGACTCGGTAGCGTGCAGGGCATTTATAGGTGTGTCTCGTCGGCCTAAAATGTCTTTACCCGTTTGCAGCAGGACATTTTTGCCTGCCCTCATGAAGGCTTCTTTAGGGTTTTGTTTGTCGATGATGACATTTTGGAGAAATTCTTTGCCTTGCGTCAGTGCGGCATCTTTCAAGGCGTGCAATCCGCGTGTCACCATCGGTTTCAACACCGGGGCCACCGAACGAAAGGCCGATTTTAACATGTCTCCTAAACCGTGTCCTCGCTGTCGTGCAACCCCTTGGTACACTGGATACATGACTTACTTACGAATCGTGAGAGAACCGTTTTCGAAAATGGAGTTTCACCGTGACTTTTCCTTTGGTAAATGGAATATTTTGTCCCAGATCTCCTTTTATAGTAATGTTGACCGTGTCCAAATACGACTTGCTGACGGGCAAATAGTGAGGATGGACAAATTCGCGGTGGACGTGGTAAGTGTTTCCACCTTCCTCGTCAGCGAGCGTGGCAGAATCCACTTTGAAAGGAATGACACGCAGTAACGGTACGGAGGTGTGTCCCACCACGTTATACTCCACCACATCGGAGTACACGAACATCAAATTCAGTCCTTGGTTCAGTTCTACTGGGGTACGAAATAACTTGCTAAAAGACTCGTTGTCGTAAACGATGGGTAATTCGTTGTTCTTGAGTATGTTCATTCTCAGGTTCATGTCTCCGCCCAACATGTCAAACAATTCAGGACAAAATAAAATGGACATGATTTTACTCCGCTCAAATTTCATCCAGAAGCGACGAGCTACTTTGTGGTACTCCATGGTAACACTTTTGTTAACATGCTCCAAAGCTTTCAGAAACACGGCATTAAACCTGGAGGCTATGGTGCTGACCAAATGTTGACCACTGAAATAATAGCCTGGGGAAATGAAAAAGTGGTAGGTCCACTTTTGAGTTTTCTCATTATAGGTTTTATTGTCATATATGACTTTCTTATTCAACTCCTGTTGCAATGACTCGTCATGAACTTCCACATGAAAAAAATTTTGATTGGGAAGGACATTGAGGACTTGGGTCGGGTGAATGATTTCCACTAAAGCCACTTCCCAATGGGCTTCGTGATCTAAGGGGATGGCCTGAGGTAATTTGGCCGTGTAACAGCACAACGTGTTGTGGGGAAACACCTCCATGGAACTGTCACTGGGTAAGGTTAAGTAAAATTGATTTTGGTGACTCATAATTCCAGAGTTCTGTGGCTGTCCGAGGGAATATTAGTGGACGTCAGAGGCGTGTCTCCACCCAAAATGGGGTTCTGGTTGTGGTTGGAGTGGTGACTGGCACTGGCACTGGACACAACGTTTCCGTTCGAGGAGAATTTCAGGGAGGGATTGGGAAGCAGGTAACCGATGCAACTGCTCAATAAAATGGTCCACAATTGTTTGTCTCCTTGTTGCAAACTCAAATTGGCGATGGCTGCCCCGATGACACAATACACCACGAAGATTTGGCAGAAAAAGACGATTTGCGTTTTAGGCACACGTTCTCCACACCACACCCACAAGGGTTGTTTTTGTAAATCTTGCACAGAAGAACTAGGGGAAGAAGGACTGGTCGACGTAGCTGCGTCTGCTGTGTGAAAGGGCATGATGGTCACTTCTTCTTTTTATAGTCGATGACTTGCGAAGCGTCGATCCAAGAATCGAAACTGGGTGGATATCCTTTCCAACGTACTTTGACTTCTTTGACACGTCGTTTGCCCACTTTACGGGTTCTGCGTTCGAGAATGCTTTCGATGTCGTACACGTCGTCTTCTTTTTTGGTGACACGTTGTAACTCGGGCAAATAAAACGTTCCTTTGAGTACTTCTCCGTTCATGTCTTCCAATTTATAGACGGCAGGATGACGGCCATGCACTCGTCCAGTGACGCGAAACAATTCGGTCGTCCAGTTAGGTAAGTAACCTTTGTCGAAAGTGCGTTTGGTTTTGCCAATGCGCACCCAATCTCCTACGGTCAACTCTCCACTTTTCTTGGGGACAGCCCTCGTCGGGGACGTACCAAACAGACGCTCAAACACCAGCACTTCGTTGTCGGGAGTCACTTCTTGCGGGGCACGTCCGATGCTTCGATGGTAAGATTGGTTGTACGCTTGCACCAGGTGCGGTAAGATGTCGATGTACTTCAGAGTGTGGTGATGCGTAAAATATTTCCACATGCGTTCTTTCAAAGTACGTTGAAAACGTTCCACGATGCTGGCTTTGGTTTCGGGATTCTCGGTGGTAAAAAAATGAATGTCACGTTTCTTTAATTCTTTTTGGAAAGCTTGGTTCAGAAATTCGGTGCCTTTGTCCGTTTGCCATCGAAGAGGGCGACGACCGCTTTGTTTCAACACCCGTTGCAGGGCTCGCACTAACTCGCTGCTCGATTTGGAAGTCAAGGGCACGACCCAGGCAAATTTGGAAAAGACGTCGATGACACAAAACAAATATTTGTAGCCGCGATTGTAGCTGGCCAAATGAGAGACATCGGCTAAATCGGCTTGCCATTGATGATCGATGCCTTCCACTCGGGTGCGACTTCTGGCAAACTTGCGTCGAATGGGTTTGTGTAAAGTGTAGGTAGCTTGTTCTTGTAACCATCGTTGCACTTGAGGTAAACGGAGACTTTTCAGTCGAGTTTTGGCAGCACGATACAATTTTTGAACTCCTGCGTAACCTGCAGGATGCGAGGGATCGTAGTAAATGCTGGCTAAGACTTTTTCCATTTTTTGTGTTGGTTGATGTGTTAATAAGGCACCCACTCTTGGAAGAGGCTACTCTTTTTCTCTTGGGGTATTTTCTTGGATTGCAAGGCTTTGCGTGTGCGACCAGCAATAGGTGTCGAAGAGGAGGAGGATGTCTGTGCAGGGGATATGGGTTCTTGTTTCACTTCTGTCTTCACTTTCTTTTTCTCTTGTGATGAAGAAGGGGTGGCCATCATCTTTTTAATCCATCCAATTCTGGAGGTAGGTGGTGTTGTTAACTTGCGTACTTTTTCTGGTGGAGTTAGAAACCCTTCCTCTTCTTCTTCTCCTTTTTCTGTCTTGACCACTGGTACTGGTACTGGTACTGGTGATGGTGCTGGACTTTTCATCAAGGTCTTAAAATCTTTCAGAGTGGGTAGAGCTGTTTCGTCTAAAGCTTTCTGGTGAAAGAGTTGCAATCGTTGCAAGAGTTGACCGTACTTTTGCGATTTTTCTGTTTCGGACAAATCTTGGCGATCCATCAAGGATTGCAATTCGTGTTGTAACTGGGACATTTCGCTCAAATTGGGATTGGCAGGTAAATGCGGGGTGCGTTGTTCTTGCCACCGATGGTATTCCATCCATCGTTTGTAAGGCACTAAAGCTAGTTTTCGTCCTTCCATGGGGTTGTCAGGGGTCGATTCTGAGATCTTGGGACTTTCGAAGGCCTTTTTATCTTGCTCCCATCAGTCCTCCCAACATGGTTCCCAAGACTCCTTTCAGTATGGGGCCTAACAAGAGAGGCAAAATGCCTCCACGTTGAACCAACATCTTCTTTTTTTGACGAATGGGAATTTTTTTTCGAACCATTTGGCGAAGAACGTGACGATGTTTGCCTAAGCATTGTTTCTGGTGTTTGGACAAAGGGATCGTGCCTTTCAAAACGTTCAAACAACATTCGCAGACGGTATCGATGACCTCTTTGGAGGCCGTTTGAATGAGTTTTTTTCGTAGGGGTGGAGAAGCTTTGGACAGGACAGATAACAGGTCCCCATGTTTAGCTAAACGTGGTGGCAGTCCTTTCCTTTTCTTTCCTTGGGGTTTTCTGGAGGGTGACATTTTTGCTTGTGCGTTCCGGGACATTCACCGAACAGACACTAACGTCGATGACTTAACGCACACCCTTTTATCTTTTTTTGGGACTATCGCTTTGTCATAAAGGTGACAATGTTTTTCCCAAAATCGCCAAGGAATCCTCCCCTTTGTTGACGCCTCTTTTTCTTGGAACGACTGTGTCTTTTCTTAGGGTAATGTCGATGCTTGGCTAAGCGCTTTGTCGGATGACGCGTCTGCCTTTGTCTCTTTCTTTTGTGGCTTCTTGGAGGTGACATCTTTTTTACAAGTTCACTGATACCCCGACTTGGTCACAGGCTCTTTTTATACTGGAACGCGTCGCCACTGATTGTCTTTACGTTTTATCAGTTTGAGGACAGGCATGACACGTCGTGCAGGGGTACGCAACGGACTAAATCGAGCCAGTTCTTGCTTGGACAAATCCAGTAAACTTTGTAACATGCCCGATCTTTCTTGGACTTTGATTTTGGGAGAAGGTACTTTGTGAGCAGCAGCCACTGCCACTAAATTGGAGGGTCCTGCCACTGGGGAAGTTCTTTTGGGGGTCATCAACGGAGATGTTCTTGGTGTGATCAACGTCTCCAAGTACTCTTCAGTTCTGGGTGTCATCAACGGAGAAGTGGATGAACGTGAGGATGCCGGAGACGCAGTCACTGCCGTGGCAGGTCGTGGTTTGCGAGTGTAAGGTTGCGTCCTGGCCGAAGTGCCTCTCTTGCGACTAGTTTTCTTCTGTGGACTTTTCTTTTTCTGGGGACTTTTTCTCTGTTTCTTTTTCTGGGGGCTTCTTTTCTTTTTTCGGGGTGGTGTCTGGTAAGAGGAGGGTCCTGCCACTGGAGAAGTTATTCTTCTTGGGGACCTGGTCTTTTTCTTTTTCTTCTTGGGGCTTCGTTGGACTTTTGTCTTGGGGATAACTTTGGGGGCATTAGGATCCCATCTTAAGAGTGAGCGAATGATGACCCCTCCTAGAGTACCGCTCCCTCCAGGTTTCAAAATGATTTGTTTTTTGGTTTGAGTGTCGATGCGGGGATCGGCCAGTTGGACCAAAGCGACTTTGTTTCGATCGAAAAAGCGTTGGGTTTGATGAGGAATCTGAATGATTCCTTGGAGTAATTGACGTGCCGTCACCGTGAACCATCGTAAGACTTCTTTGAGACTAGCTTCTAAGACACGGGCTCGTGTTTGTGGATCTTTTTCTCGACTGATGCCATACAAGGCACGAATCAATTTGACGGGAAGATGCGACTGAAGGGACGTCATGTTCACACTGTGTGAGACAGACGAAAAAGGGTCTGAGGTTTTTATAGATTTTTTTCATGGGGAGTGAAATGAAGTCGAGGACGGAGACGTGTACAGGACAGGCCCTCCGTCTTGGCACCAGTGGTGAAACAAGTGGGTACGAAATCGCAAATCCTCGGGGGTCGTAGGTTTCAAATCGACGAGTAAATAGGCGTGTGGCGTTTGAGTGGCATCGTCGTACGCCTGAGTCAGCCAAGGCGTTCCTAACTGTTTGGCTAAGACTTGCACTTGCGATTTATCTCGAGGACTTTTAAACAAGACCACGTAATGCGCATTGAGACTGATGGTGCGATGGGCTTTACTTTGTTGAAACAAATTTTGGGTGATGTAAACGACACTGGCATTACGGTGATGCCCTTTGCGCGTAAACCACAATTTAATTTCTTCTTCGTCTTCTCCTAACATGTCGTCGAAAATGACCAAATGGGTTAGACGGGAGTCAGAGACGATGCCATCGTCTTCTTTAGGAATGCCTTCCACAAACACGATGGAATCGCCTTGACTTTCTCGCAAGAGGCTGTACGCCGATTGCCACTCTTTGTAACACCACACGATCCGTTGAGGGGGTCGATCGATCAAATGATGTTTATGTTCGATCAAACGTTTGACGAATTCGGTTTTGCCTGAACCGCTAGGTCCAGCAATGAGCATGTTAAAGGGATGGCGAAGATACAAAGCCTCCCAACTGGCACGATCTAAGTGTTCGTCAATGACTTTGACAGTAGAGGAAGAGGGAGCAGAGACAGCAGAGGTAGCCATGGTGTGAGAAATGTCACTTGTGACACTAAAAACAAACAAGACAAGAGTTTATATACTTTTTCAGAACACGTTTATTGAATGTTTCAAATATGAACACGAAAGACAAAAATACATACAACCCAAATAGTGATGTACAGGAATATGAAACACAGCAAAACAATCAAAGTGAAATATAAACAAGTGTCTGTACAACATGTTTTGGGTAACCAAGATGTCCTAGGGACAGTGTGTAATGTTCTTACAGTCTCTACTTGAGGTATTGTCACACAAGTGTCCTCCCGGAATGACCTTTCAGGTATGTCCATGACAGTCCTGTCCTGAAGCGAGTGGTTGTTCTCGGTGACGGGTTCTTCTGGCACCGTCACTAACACAGGTTGAAAAGTAACTTTTTTCCTTGAACAACTCTCGTGCATACTGGGCCACTTCTTGGGTCCAAGCCTCAAAACCCCCCTTTTTCCAATCACGAACATCTGTCCAATGAGGGTGTAAGTCACAAGCTACACACACATCGTCATACACGTCTTGGGTCGCTAAAAGTTGACGAATCTTTTTTTCCTGTTGAGGTCGAGAAGTATCCAGATGAAACCGCAAGGCTTTGAACAAAAGGAGTTTTTCGTGACCATTTAAGGCCATGGAGGTGGTAAGTACTGATCGTAAAGAGTCCACAAAGAATCGGCTGGTAAACGAAATCCCAGAAAACAAGTCACTAAGACACACACCACTTGTCGTCCAAAATTGAATGGGTACAATTCTTGTAATAATTGATGGTAATGATCCACGGTTTGAATATGGTCATTGAGTTCCTTCCACGGAATCTGTTGGATGACATGTGACATAAACCGTGGCATGACAGCCTGTTTTTATATTCTCTTTTTTTCGGATGCAATACACGTACTTTCTAGCCAGAGATCTTCGTTCTCCAGTAGGGAATCTAAATCTTGCATACTGTAACCGAAACGTCAGAGTTCGTTTAGGTGTTTCCTCTTCCTCTAAGTAGATTCCACGTAAAATATGTTGGTAATCCTTTAACTTGTCTTCCTCAATGCGTTGCACTAGGTGAATCTCGAAGTAACCATAATCATGAACATGTCGATCATTAGCGACCTCAAAGTTTTGAACAATGTCTGACCATTGAAAGAATTTCTGACGAATCAGTTCTCTTATACCATTCAGGTACCAGTGGTTAAAGATCTGGTGACGTAACGGATGCAATTGTTCTTTACGTTTCACTTGTATTTTCACCAGCTCTCGGTAAATGCGTTCTCTCAACTCCACAGGCAAAGCACGAATGTTCTCTTGTAAAGTACTCATGGATAGGTCAGTCTGTACAATTCACAAAAGTAATCCACATAGTGAGTAATTTCTGACCACTGCCATTCAGGGTAACGTCCAAGAATGTCACTGAACTCTTTTGATGTAAACGGTCTAAAGCGATATAATAGGATGAATGCACCCTTGACCCAAAGAAATCTAACACACTGGTTGACTTTTTTCACTTTCCTCTTATGAATTTCTCGACACAAAAGTTCTACAGTGACCCATTGAGATTTCACTCTGGCAAACCCCTGCCAAACTTCCTTGTAAATCTTCTCTTGCAGTTCTTTAGGTAATGATTCAATATCGTTTTTGAAATGAAGTTTAAATACTGGTCTCGGTGATGTCCAACATTTGACTCCTAGCCAATCTGGTTTCTTCTTTGTCAACGACATGGTAAGTTACTTCAATGTCTCGGTCCCACTAAGGGTAAGTAATGACAATTCGGTGACCATCGAGCATGTTCTACGTAGGCCGAATCTTCCGGTTCCCAGTGGTGAAGTGTCACATCGCAACTGAAGCACCTGACTTTATCTCCTTCGCCCAAGTAGAAAAATCCGGCTCTGGCTAATTCTTCGGGGGTCGGTCCTCCCAGATACTTAGGCCATTTTCCTTTGAACGATTGAAGACGATTTTCAAAGTCGCAGTATTCCGACAAACGCACAGGAAACGAATATTCGTTTTTCACAGGTTCGTTTCGATGAGGGTTGAGTGACATGGGCAGGAGTTTGCTCAGGGCTGGATGACATCCGTAGGGAGGTAAACGTGAAGGTCGACATTCCCCTTTAAACCCAGTAAAATGTCCAAGAGGACGAGCGGCATCGCTTTCGCATCCCTCAGGTTTGACACGCACAGCATCACTTTCCATGACAGGGGTAGTGAGAACAAAGTTCCCATGATGCTTTACGGCATCGCTCAGATCACAACGTACAGCATCGGTCCCATCGCAAGGCTCACAATCGCACTCGTCTGCAAACTCCGTTACGCAATTACAATGGTAACCACATGGACAATCGCAGTTTCCTTCCGGACATTTTCCGTCGCAATGTCTGGGTCTTATCCATCCAGTAGAGAAAGATACAGCTTTTTTACAATCCCCAAACTGGAACGATGTCTTTTTCAAAGTATTCATCTTGTTCGCTCGGTCTTGGTAGTCCCAATGAACTATCGATCTTGACCATAGCCCTCTTTTTATACTAGTCGCAATGCAGTCTCCAGCTTGTACATCTTTCCTTTTTTGCGTTTTTTATGTCTTGTTCTGGAAGGTACCGTCTCTAAGGTACCGTCAACATTGTACCGTAGTGTGATGGGTGGAAAGGCCATAGAAAGGTAAGGGCAGTGCGGAGACCATCGAGTATGTTCCAGAATAGCTGAATCTTTATAGATACATAGATCCATTCGTAACTTCAGTCCGCAAGCGAAACACTGTACCTCGTATCCCAATCCTGACTCAGGTCCCAAGTAGACAAATCCTGTTCTAGCTAAAACATGCGAAGAAAGTAATCCTTCCCTATCCGTAGGCCATTTCTGAAACGTGTCCAATCGACGGGCACAATCACAATAGTCAGGTAAGAAGACTGGAAAATGGTAGGGTTTGAACTTGGAGTTCTCATCGGGTTTCTCACTCGATTCTTGCTGTGGCGAAGTCATCTTTCTGGTGGGGGGGGCTATCCTCTTACAACCAATGTTTTATACCGACGTGTCCATACGGTAAGGTGAAATGATTGGGAAGTCGAACTCGCTTCTGGTACACGATTTGATAGACTTTTTCCAAGGGTCGACTGACGATGTGGTGAGTGGGTAAACGTACAATCTTGTTAGGTTGATAGGTGGTCACTTTAAAGTTTCCATCCTCTCCCGATTGCAAGGCTTCTTTCAATACCCCAAAGTTGACCACTCGACTGGTACGATAATTCAGAGTCAGTCCTTTCACTTTGCACGTCGTGTGCACTTCTCCTTGTTTGTCCCGGTATTCGTAGCCGTAATTTTTGGGACCGCCACTGACGAAACTTAGAATCTTGTCGTCGGGATGCTCGTCTGTCCAGGCTCCTAAACGGTCTCCTTCGATGTCAGGGTGATGTTGAATCGGGTGATGGATGTAAATGCAACTGTCCGTGTCAAAGTACAGGACGCGTTCTTCTAACAGTTTTAAAGCTTCGTACAATTTTAAGCGAGCATGGGCTGTCACGTAAGCCGCAATGATGACATTTCCAAAAGGGTCGTCTTGTACAAAGTCCAGATCTTCTTCGTAATTGACCAAGATCAAATTCTCTCGAACGACGTCCACGTGTTTCATGTATTTGGTTTTGTCGTGAATCATCTGGAAGTAGCGGGAAGGTTCTGTCAAATATTCCGTCTTGGGTAAACACGGTCGTTGTGCCATTTTACCCCACAAGCAATTTAACATCACTTTGGCAAACGATCGCCTGCCTTCGTTTTTCTCGATGTGGTCTAAAGTGATGCCTTCTTGTTCCAGGTATTTCTCTTTGAATTGTATTTGGTCTTCGGGAGTGTGACACCAGGAAGGATAGCCGCTGGCTTCTTGCTTCAGTTTCAAAAAGGCATCCACGTAGTCTGCGAAAATGCCTTTCTGACTGGGATCACCCTTGCGGTACTGTTGTGTCTTGGGAAAGTGGCAAATCTCGTATACTTCTAACAGTTCGTATCCCATGTCCAGAGCTTTGAACAATTCTACGCTGACCCAGGTTCCCGTCAAGGCCCGTTCTTCCTGGCTGTGCTGACAAGGCTGATCTTGGTTGCACGTTTCGGCACAAGTACGGCACAAGGGAAACATCAGTTTGCCTTGACAATGGTGAGGTAAGACGGGATGGTAGAGGTTCGTGGGAGGCAAAACTTTGCACTTGATCAAGCCTTCGTATTGTCGAATGTTTTTCAGGTCGATGTGTTCCGTCAGCAATTGCGGGTGCCCTACAGGAAAGCGACAATATTTACACACGTAGGGATACAGCGAACACACGTCCAAGTATTTGATTTCTTCTCCTTTCTTTTCGTCGGCTTGGTACAGCAAACAGGTGGCATTGGTCCTTCCTCCGTACAAACTATCCCTCGGGTTCAGCGGGTCCATGAACTGGTAACTTTCCACGAGGCGTTTAAACTCGGGATCGATTTTCAAACGGTGATCGTACTCGTGTTCCCACATTTCCACCACTTGGTATCCTTGCTGTTCTAACTTTAGGCGTCGCTGACAAGTGTCCTGGTACAAGTCTTCCATGGTTCGTTGCAAAAACTGATTTTTAGTGTCACGGTCAGGGTAACAGACGGGACATCCGTGAAATAAGCAACCGTTAAACTCGTACACGATCTTGGGGTTTTCTAAGTCCCAGCCATCGACCGAATACGTTCCAATGGTCTTTTCGCCTCCTCCGTTGCGGGCATGCTGAATCCATTTGTCTTCCTTGTCGCACAAGTAATGTAACCAACGTAGGGCTTTGACCGAGTATTGACGCTTGACATAGTGGGTCGTTTGAGGACTGATGACAGCCACGGTATTTTCAGGCATGAATCGTTGGCGGTACACTAAGGAATACGCTTTGGCAATGGTGCAAGCTTCTTTCAAAGGATCGACCCCTCCGTGTTCCATGAACAGTTCTCGAAATTTTCCACAGCAACGCCGTAAAATGTCCACGTCGGAACGACAATACTTTAGCATTTCTTCCTGAAAGTCGAAAGGGTCCGAGGCATGAATCTGGTACCAAGCGTAGAAAGCTTCTCGTTGTTCGGTACGCATGTTGTTGGGGTCGTAATAGTGAGCCTCAGGCAAATGGGGTAGAACGGCATGTTGATTGGCTTCCGTATTGAAAAAGTGTGGAAAGTACCCTTTAGCCATTTCTGTCATTCCAAACGTTTTAGGCATTCGACTCAAAGGCATGGCCAAATAGCTCATCGAATCTTTAAACTGTACTTGTCCCACTTGCATGAAAATGATTTTGGCTCCGTTCAAAGTCACTTTAGGACGCTCGGTGCCTTGTTCCGTATAGTACCTCAAAAGAAACTGTCCATCGTATCCGGAGAAATTGTGAGCCATCACCGTGGCATGACGATGACAATCTCCGTAACGTTCGATGTCCTCTTGGCTCCACGTCTTGTCGACGGGGTCTAAGACCCATTGGGCAAAATCGGCTAACGTGTTCGGTCCCCGAAAGATTTTTTCACGCCCTCCGGGTATCTTGCTACAGTGAGGGCAATGACTGAAGATAGGTTCTTGAATGCACTTCTCGCACGCTCGATGAGCCACGCAGAAATTAGGAATGTGAATGCCGGTCTCTTGCATGCATTCGAAATCGAAAAAGATGAAATTGCCTTTCTTCTTGTGACCGTCCTCTTTCTCTGGTGGGGGTTGGTATTTTTGCACGTAACATTGGTGTTCCAAGTCCACGATGTGGTGACAAATGTGACATTTTTTCTTTCCTGAACATACGTGTGCCTTGACACTATTGGTACGTATGCCTTGTCCACACGCGGGGCACAATCTCAGGAGTTGACAAGCACATTTCTTCTGTGAACCTTGCGTTTTCAGATGTTGTTGGTAACAGGTAGGGCTGACAAACGTGCGCAGACAAGTGGAACAAGGCACTGGTTCTTCGCTCAGACAGGGTGAAGAGGCCAAACATCCTGAGCATTTCCATCCACAATGCTTGTGTTGGTCTCGATTATTATAACCATGGTCACATTTCTCACAGTAATAACCGTATCCCAGAAATCCGGTGATACTGGTAATCGTATCGAAATGGTCATCGTGATGATAAACATGAATGTATTTTCCGTCCTTAAAATCTTGGCCTCGAAACAATAGAGGTCCGCGCATTTCTTGAGGGTGCACTTTCAAGGTGTAGCGTGGAGCTAGGACATCTTGCAATTTTTGCATCTCAGGAATGCCGCAGGGTGTGTCTTTGGGCAATCCGGCTTGTTGTAACAAGAGTTCTGCTTCGTTTCGTTGTTTGGCTCGGTCGGAACGTTGAATAGTGTCACAGGTTCTTTTCCATTCTACCGTGTCGTTCTTGTTGGCATAGGTTCGTCCCACCACGATGGCACGGGCTAAACACATCTGGTCTTGAGGGTTGTTAATTCGGACGAGACTTGTTTTGGTGTTGCGAAGGTCGTCTACCAATAACATCTTTTTGCGTCCAGTCCCTTGAGGAGGAGAGACGTGGGTCATGTCCAGTGTGGCTTTACCATCGGTGATGTCAAACTGGTCATTAGATTGTTGCACGTGTTGAATCTTGTCCATGACTTTGGAAGCAGTCAATTCTGCAGGGGTGCTAAACTCGATCCAAACAGGGGATTTCAAACCGTCGTGTTGTATGGAAAGTCTCAAGCGATCGTCTTCTTTGGGTTGACATTGCTGCTTGAGTGAAGTGAGCAAAGAATCCCACACCTCGGTGATGAACACTTCTGCTTTCTCTAACGGCACTTCAGCCTTGAAATCTTTAAACTTCACCGTGTATTTGTAAGCCGTGGTTCTAAATTTTCTAGAGGAGCGCTTTTCCGTCTCTCGAATGGAATAGTACTTTTCAGGGTTGACTAAGGGTGGTGAACTTGGTTTAGAGGGTTCGGATTCTGGTTCACTCATGTCCTCTTCAAAATCACTGGCATGAATTTGTGCCAAGATTTCAGCCCTGGTACGAGGCGATAGATCACGTTTCTGCCTCTTACTTTCTTCTTCTTTCTTCTCGAATGAATGGGATCGTTTCATCTTGAAAGCAAAAAGTCAAATGACTCAAGTTCAAACACCATAAACTACTTTATAGTCATAGCAGACCAGCGTATATAAAAGGATGTGTGTCTTGTCCTTTCACTATTCATTTCACTCTCAAGCCGAACACAACGATGGAAGAGACTGACCAGATGGAACGTTTCGTCAGAGCTTTGCGAGGGGTCATTAGAAAATTCTCTTCAGACCAGCCTACGGACTACTCTCCTTCCTTTAGAGATAAAAGTCAAGATACTTGCTATATCTGTCAGAAGAAAGGGCATTGGTCTTCAGAGTGTCCAGACCGTCAAAAAAGAAAAAAAACAAGGGATAAAAAAGACAAAAGTCAAGATACCTGTTATTATTGTAAAGAAAAAGGACATTGGTCTCCAGATTGCCCAAAAAAGAAACAAGAGGAGTCAGAAGAAAAGAGGAATTCTTCAGAAGAAGAGAGGGATTCTTCTGAGGAAGAAAGAAGACAGGTGAAGAAAAAGAAACAAGAGAAAAAAAGAAGAAGGGAAGAAAGCGAGGAGGAAGAAGAAGAGGAAAAGAGTGAGACGGTGAAGAAATTAAAAAAAGAGAGAGACTAAACAAGGAGAAAGAAGAAGTCAATGAACTTTTAATTAAAGTGTTGTGTTGTGAATTGTGAATTGAATTGTAAAAAATGGAGAAAAGAATAAATGAATGATATAAGGTAAGTGTCTTTGAGTTATGATTTTAAAATAAGAAGATACACTCACGCACTCATACACAGACACGTACTATAAGGGTAAAATGGGTGGGTTATTTTTTTTTGAGTTATTGGCAAATTGAAATTGTATTTCTTTTCGAGAAATGTGGGTGGCCCTGAAAAGGGCCTTTTTTTCTTCATGGTGAAGGGGTGAGTTTAAGCAATCAACTTTAACTGCCTTATGCCTTTGCCACGGCCAAGGCCTACTTCTGGACTGCGTAATGTTGATGATGATTGGGTTGAAATCACTAAGGGCGGTACGGTAGGCTTAGTCACAGGGTTGACGTGTTTAGCTCGGGAAGGTCGTATTCTCTTCGGTCGTGATAAAGAAGTCTGATACATTTGTTTCAGACTTCTTAACTCCGCTAAAATGTCCAACAGTACCGTGGCCGTTTGATTTTCACCCTCTTGTTTCTTTGCTGCTACTTCTTCTTCTTCTTCTTGCTGTTGCTGCTGTTGTTTTTTTCTTACCTCTTCTTCTTGTTGCTGTTGCTGTAGGAGAAAAGCTTGTTCCGCTTCCTTTTGTCGTTGCATAAATTTCTCCAATTCTTCTTTCTGTCTCTGTCTAAAATTCTCCACTTGCGGTAATGAAGAAGCTAACGAAGGTTCCGGAACAAATTCTTGCGAGGAGAGAAAATCCACAAAATCCCAATTCACTTCTTCTGAAAGTAAGTCCGAGTTCCCTTGGGCAGTCTCCCCTGCTGGTGCAGCCCAATGGATCGTTTTCTGAGTTTCCGTCATGTTGAATCACTGTCGCATAGATTGACTGCACACAAGCGTTAGCGAATCTATATTGACTACGTGACGTCACAGACTGCTCTCTTCGGATTGGATGCGGGCTGACTGAATTCTGTAACGCGTGATCGGATTGGTGAATGAACTCAATCCGTTTCAATCCCTCCTGTCCCTATAAATAAGCGCCGTTCACTGCATTGATTCACCTATTCTCGTCGCTTCAAGATGTGGACTACAGTTGAGTCATCCACCCTTGTGTCTTCCATGATGTTTCGGACAGACTTGCTTATGTATGTCCGATCGAAGTGGACCGTTGTCCACAGGACCAACACCAGCCTGTGGATACGTAGGATCTACGTCGAAAGACAAGGATGCCTGAAAAGAGTGCTGATGTACGGACCAACAGTAAGACGCAGCCTAAGGAGAAGAAGAAGACCAATGCGGTGCCATTTATGTTTATGAATACATTAACATAAACCCAAAGGCCCTTTTCAGGGCCAGCCATATTTCTCGAAAAGAGATAGTCTTTGAATTGCCTACCCCTTTTTTATTTTTTAAAAAAAAAATCCCATGTTAAATTCCCCTTGTCCGTAGATTGTCCCACGATTTATTCCCATGTTAAATTCCCCTTGTCCGTAGATTGTCCCACGATTTATTCCCATGTTAAATTCCCCTTGTCCGTAGATTGTCCCACGATTTATTCCCATGTTAAATTCCCCTTGTCCGTAGATTGTCCCACGATTTTTCGCCATGTTAAATTTCCATTGTCCGTAGATTGTCCCAAGGGGTTCTGTAATGCTAATTCCCATTGTCCGTAGGGTATCCCCATATACTACTATCGATTAACTCCTTTTTCTCGCCCAGATAACTGAGGTTTTCGTCTTTTTTAAATCCTCGCTCACCGGCGATAACGTCCATAATCCATCCGACTGAGACAATTTGTGAAGCAAGATGAAGATGCTCTCTTTCCATTACTTGTTTGTTAAGCACGAAATATATACCGGAAATAATCTGCCACATATCAGTTTAAAGGGAAGATAACTGGCTACGATCCCACACAGAGCATATCCAGTTCAGAGTACTCTCCTTTATGATAAAATACATGATACTAACTTTACAAGTATATTTTATCTTTGAGCCAAGATATCTAAGACTGTATAAATATGATTTCCAAGAGGCACGCCCTTGAGTTTATCAGCTAGAGTGACACTCATCGAACGCAGTATATAACTTGGGATCTGGCGATTTTATGTTGTTAGATTAAACCTATTTAAAGAATAGTGTAAAGGTGTAAAGAGATAATAACTATATTAAAGTGACTTGTGGCAAATTTGAGTAAAATGGGATCTGTTCGGTATATTCTGTATGAACCAGGAGTATCAAACACGCGGCCCGCGGCCCGCCAAGCCGTACCATGTGGCCCGAAAAATGATTGGGGTCACAAGGTGTCATGAGAGATAACAACGGTGGATGCAGCCCTTGGGCCATCGAAAAATCCCTCATGAGCCCATCAGGGTGGTTTAAGTGTTAGACCGCTGATATAGAGCAAATGGATATATTAAAATTATGTATGACAAATTTGACTGGAAAGAGATATTTTGTGTATATACTGTATACTTATTGCCAGCTTGTTCAAACTATTTCAGGAGTGTTTCTGGAGCTGAAAAGTGGGATTGCAGCCATTAATTCGAAATAAAAAAGACAAGAATTGGAGACCTTTCGAAAATAGCAGTCATGTAAGACTATATGGAACTGGTTTGTGATGATTATCTCCCTTAACTCCATGCTAGTTGTGGTATTAGAGTTAGTATGGATTCCAACTATAATCAACATGGTGAAACTGATATAACTCTATATTTCATCTAGGCTCAGAATCAAGAACGCCCGATTTCAAGGAAATTGTGCTGTCAAATCGATTTGTCGCAAGTAACGTGGATCTAATAGCGTCATTGATGTTAGTAATAAAGACTAGTTTCTACAAAATACCATTTTTTTTAAGTGTCCTTTGCTGGTCGTTGTCTTATTCCACTTCCTTTTTAATATGAAGCAAAACTTCGGATCAATATTCATTCAATACAATGAACAGTAAAGAGTTGTGTTTTTTTTTTAAAGTAAACGAATAATACATTATTTGCTGTTATCCAACGCAAAATAAATAATGGGATATCTTGAATCAGTTGTTGTTGTTGTTGTTGTTGGGTTTAACGCCATTTTTAAGCACACGATAGGCTATACATGGAGGCCAGTATTAATGGTGGAGGAAGAACCCGAGAAAACCCCGGAAAGAACCACCGACCCACGAGAAGCTACTGGCAAGCTTTATCACATACCCACATTAGCTGAATCCGAGACTAGAACCCACGCAGATAGACGTGAGATGGCAGTGATCCGCAACGGAGAGCGCTTTAGACTACTCGGGCCCCCTATTTTGAATCAAGTCACATTATAATATAATGATGATAATACAAATACGTTTGCTTATTCGTCCATATATACAACATGCAAAAGTTCAACTACACTTTAAGAATCGAATGCTCAAAGAAAGCAGAGCACAAAGCATATTTAAATCAAGACGATGACCTGGAATTTTTACAAAACAATTTGAGTGACACATGAATCTAACTTGTCCTTAAACAAATGGCCCTAAACATTCTCGCATACATTTACTTTTGTACAAAGAAAGTAGACAGGATATTCCATGTAAGGGAAAAAGCCATGATAATTTATATCTTGAATCAGGAAGATGAAGAGACCAAAACGCACGACAAAATCAAACAATTTGTATCATTTTCAACGTGCTGGATTATAATGCATTATTAGAATACTAATGCTATTTACCAATAAGAAAGAAATATAGAAACTTTTCTTTTTCGGAAAGGCACTAGTATTGTCATATTTCTAAATTACTAAATTCCACAAATTCTACTGAGGTTAGAAATCTGGGAAATTATATTCATAGACCACTAATCGAATGCAAGCACATGTTGAATAATATTATAATTGCATTTTTTAATTAATACGATATTGGCCCTTTTTATTTTCTTAAGATCACTATCACTGTCATCTCCATTTCAGTGTTTAATACATGCATTACTCGTATTTCATGTGTAATTTTGTTATGATACTACTAAGAATGTTTCTAATGTTTATATACTAGGTACAGTTATTGTGTCTTCTCTTCGAAAGAGCTTGCATTTAAGCGCACGC
The DNA here is from genome assembly GCA_028554795.2 of Sinohyriopsis cumingii. Taxonomy (NCBI): domain Eukaryota; kingdom Metazoa; phylum Mollusca; class Bivalvia; order Unionida; family Unionidae; genus Sinohyriopsis; species Sinohyriopsis cumingii. The sequence continues at coordinate 9,996,636 of CM068830.1, forward strand.
ATGTGTCTCAGCAAATATATATATATATATATATATATATATATATATATATATATATATATATATATATATATCGCTCTACAATCTCGTATCATACTCAACGTATACATCAATATTGGAATGTATGTTTCTTTGCATGTGTATGTCTCTATATGCGTATTTGTAGGCACTTGTATGCATGGATGTGTGTATGTGTGTATGTATGTATATGTATGCATGGATGTGTGTATGTATGTATGTATGTATGTATGTATGTATGTATGTATGTATGTATGTGTGTGTGTGCGTGCGTGCGTGCCTGCCTGCCTGCATGCATGCATGCATGTCTGTCTGTCTGTATGTATGTATGTATGTATGTACGTATGTTGCACCAAACCAGTGAAAGATCAACATTATCTGGAGCTATTCCCGAAAACAAATACCCAATTGTCTCTCTCTTTCTCTCTCTCGATATAGGTATGTGTGTGTATAAATATATATATATATATATATATATATATATATATATATATATATATATATATATATATATATATATATGTGTGTGTGTGTGTGTGTGTGTGTGTGTGTGTGTCTGTGAGTTGTATCAGATATAATGTACCATTGTAGTGAAAGATGAACATTAGTTTTGAGTTAACTCTAAAACGGAAATATGATCATGCGTGTAATGTACACCAAAGAAGGTACATCATTTAGGTCTTTACTTACTTTTGTTGGTGTGTAACACTTTTACATGGTTAATGAGTATGTGGTATTAGGTAGTCGAATGTAAAGTGACTGCAAGCAACTACAATAGCCAGTTCAACACCTTCTTAAGTGTCCAAGTTTCTCAAAATTATGCTGTAAACTACTGTATAACCAGATTCTAATAAGATAAAGATAAGATAAGAATTCTTTATTTCAGACTATAAAGTCTCATACCACATACGCGTCGTGGAATGTGATAACGTTTTTGTTTCCGTCTATGTTCATATCTTGGTAAGAGCTATTATTTATTAGCCAAACAGGTCCAAATAATTTTAACAACATAAATCTGAGTTTACTTTGTGCATATCGCTCTACAAATGTTTCGGATAAAAACCAATCTGATAACTAGGAGAGAATAATTTATGTTTCGTGGTGGATTTATTTGCATATTAAGTGTATTGTACAGTACTGTAGTGATGCACGAGAAATGTTATTCACATTGTTTTTACTTGAGATTTGCCTGGCGTAAGACTATGTTATATTTTACATGAAAAGGCTACATCTTTTATGGGATTGGTTTATAAGAATGTACTACTTGTCAAATTGGATTTTACATGATACAGTCGTGATTGTACATTGTTGCTGTAAGTGTCCGTCTGGTACTGATGTAGACAACGATTTATTTATTGATCAGGTTAGAGCCTGGATAAAATCTAGCTTCAACATTATTTAGAACTGGATGGGGAAGACTATTTAAAGAAACGTTTTTTTTTCTTTTTGAATATATGAACAAGAAACATAAAACAGCTGTGTTACCTCCTATTAAAAATTATACTTTGTGGTGTAAGGGGTGCTCATGTTGGGGAAGTACCTCTGGTCGGGGGGGGGGGGGGAGGGTAGCAGTCGTACTCCCATGGGGGTAGCTAGTCCACCTTTGGTCACCACTTGGCACTCAGCTCTCGCTTGTGGCTCCAAGAAGCTGTAGCATATGCAACGGTCACACCACGGGTAACGGATTTGACTGGACGGCTAAACCAGGTTAAGGGTAACCGACGGGTCTCAAACCCTCCGTAAGTTAGGGATTGTCACTTACTGTATGTGAAGACTGGACCCGGCGAACTGCGAGGAGGAACCAATAGCTGGTCAACGGGCGGGAAAACAGACCCATCAAAACAATGTGAAGCGCTAAAAACACTGCAAGACACGTAAGGCGCCTTGGTCATCCGCTGCATCCAGTCTTCATTCTAGCCTTCTTGACTACGTCTAGCCACTTGACAAAGTGGGACCTGGGCGAGAGAGTGAGGCTGATGCAGCGCAACTCTCCCTCACTTTAATCCAACTTACGCGGAAGTCATGTATGTCATCACCCTTTCCAAAGTTCGGCGGCGATGTTCGAGAAACGACGCAGCAGGTGTGGATTCACTCGAAGTCGTATTGGCGGACCTGCGTGCAGGCTGCTCAGGCCTTAGAGTCGTCTTCCATTAACCTAAAGCAGAAATGGATGTCGGCAGCCGTCTGAGCGACGAGGCAGACCTCTTCAGGATAGCGCTGCTTACCTCCGTAGTCTGAGAAAGTGTCTAGAAAATATGCCCTAAAACCTAAAAATGACCGCTTCAACTACCCCGGCCAGCTCACCGCAGCTGGAGGGAATCCCATTCTTGCGGTTGAAACACAAAGAAAACCCTAAAGGTTTCATTCACTCTTGGTGCGTTGAAGATACGCACTTTACTCGATGGTGCAGAGCCTGACAAACCGGAGAGAAGAACTGTCCTGATTACAAGAGAACATGCTCGCTAAAAGATAACGATAGCAGCCCTAAGTTAAACTCGTTTGGCGGACGAGGGCCATTTGACTGAAGTTGAAGATGGCTACACCTTTTTCTGGAATGGACATGGCACCGATGCAAGTCGTGGTTCTTGAGTTGGTTTCGCTGTCAAGTAGAGTTTGGTGAATAAGTTCTCCATCTTACCAAAAGGAATTAATGACCGGTTAATAATGTTGAAGCTGCCCTTCCATGGTAAAAAGCAAGCCACACTCATCAGTGCTTATGTACCAACCAGTACCGACTCGTAGGAAGCCAAATACATGCTCTATCAGTATCTGGAAGCTCTGATTGTTTCAGTACCAGAGTCAGACATGCTGAACATTCTTGGTGATTTCAACCCGAGTTGTCGCGGACCACATCTTGTGGACATCTACTCTTGAGGATGTGCACAACATATGATCTCCTGATCACAAACACTGTCTTCCATCTGTCTAAACGTAACAAAACTTGGATGCACCCACGGTCTAAACATCAGCATCTGATCGACTACATCTTAGTCCGTAGGAATGTCAGGCAGGATGTCCATGTGACCAAGGACATGTGTGGTAATGAATGCTGGACAGACCCCATATTACCGATTTACAAGATGAATCTTAGAATTCAACCTCCCAGACGTCCACAGGGAATTAAAGTCCAAACGCGACTCAACGTCTCCAGGCTGAAAGTCTGCAATACCGAGCAAGCTCTGTCTGAAGCTCTAAGAACCAGCTGCAAACCACATTTTCTGATACCAACGACGTAAAGAAATGCTGGACGACCTTCAAACATCTGGTGTGACCTTTCGCATCTGAAACCATTGGAGTCACTGCTCAAAAGCACTAAGACTGGTTTGACAAGATCTGTGAAGAAATCTACTCCCTGCTAGACGAGAATCATTGTCTCAATCGTGCGTAATACATCGACCCCAAGTCCGCTGAAAAGAAACATGCCTTCAGCAGAGTCCGCCAAGCTGTGCAACAGAAACTGCGCGAGACACAGGACAAAAGGCTGAGCCGAAAGGCTGATGATATTAAGTTCTTTGCCGACTTACACGGCATGAAGAATTTCTATTGTGCTCTTCGTGATGTTTATGGCCCAGTAACATCAGGCACAGCCCTACCCTTGAGCTTCGATGGCAGCACTCTCATAACCGAAAAGGAAAAGATACTGGATCGCTGCGCGGAAAACTTTCACGGTGTTTTCAACAGATCCACTTCCGTCAACAATGAAGCGATCAACCGTCTTCCCTAGGTAAATATCAAAGAAAGCTTGGCTGACCCTCCAACAGTGCTGGAAACTCAAAAGGCCTTTAAGCTCCTGCCTAGTGGGAAAGCTCCAGGAGCAGGCTTCACCTCAGCTGAGATATACAAATCTAGTGGGCCTCAGCCAGTGGAAAGACTAACAGAGATGGTATGTGGGACGTGGAAGCAGAAACGCATACCCGATGAATTCAAAGATGCATCCGTCATCCACATTTACAAACGCAAAGGCAGTCACCAATACTGCGACAGGCTGCTGTTGAACAGACTCGCAGAGCACCTTGATCATGACATTCTGCAAGAAAGCCAGTGTGGCTTCAGAAAGGAGAAATATGATCTTTGTTGCCAGGTAGATGCAAGAAAAGTGTCTTGAAAAAAATGTCCAGCTATACACCACCTTCCTGGACCTGACTAAGGCATTCGACACAGTCAGCCGAGAAAGCCTTTGGAAGATCATAGCCAAAATTGTAGAAACACAATTATTAATCCTCAGGTTTTAGAAATCCATATACAATTTTCAAGAAATATCTCTGCTCAAGATATTTTTATGAGCACAAAATATTTCCACAGAAATGAATTAATCTTTTAGAATCCGAAAAATTAAAATAAAACTCAAACACTCAAAACTCAAAAGCTCAATACTGGTCACAACAGAAGAAAACAACTTGACATCAAGTGTTTAAAAGCCCGGACTCTAATCTCGATCTCTCTCTCTCTCTCTGTCTCTCAACATCACTATTAATACTAAGTATTTCGCAATTTTGGAAATGCCTAATTGCAAAATTTAGGATCACGTGATCATGTTTGCATGTAAAACTCACATAGTTCCTGTATGTCCTTGAAAAGAACCAATCATTTTATTCCAAGGAAAAGTTGTATACTTGACCCTCAATCAAAGTCAATAACCAAGCCAAAAATAAAAACAAGGGTTTCTTTTATTAGGTTTTTATGGAAAGATTCAGGTCAAACTGAATTTTGTGGAAAATATCAAATTCTCGTAAAGAAAACTACATTACATTAACACGTAAAAACATAAAAAGACTCTAAAACCCACAAACAATCAATTCAAATCAAACACAAATTAAATCAAAGATACATTAAATCAAATATACGTAACAATCGGGACAAAAAAAGAGTTCCTCTTAAACCATCCGAACAATAACAGAAGGTGGGGGTAATGAGTTGGAATATATAAATGAAAATCCTTGCTGTGAAAATGATGGTAATGACAATGAAGACATTACATTTAATGGCTAGACTAGGAGGGTTTGGTGAAGAAATTGGTGTATATTTTGAATATGAACAGAAAACAAATTATATTGGAAGAAATGTTAAGGAATTTTGATTTTGACATTGTCTTAACTTTATTAGTTTGCAAGGTAGATGTTAACGTGATTGGCTTACTAAATATATGGATAGCTAATAAATATATGGATAGCTACGGTACAAAATATTTGGCACTGAGTTCAACAGAGAAAAGAGCCAGGTTATCTAGTTTCATGAAAACAAAATAAATTGTTGTTGTTGTTGTTGTTGTAGGGTTTAACGCCATTTTTCAGCACACGATAGGCTATACATGGCGGCCAGTATTAATGGTGGAGGAAGAACCCGGAAAACCCCGGAAAGAACCACCGACCCACGAGAAGCTACTGGCAAGCTTTCTCACATACCTACATTGGCTGAATCCGAGACTCGAACCTACGCAGACAGAGAACAAAATTAATGCTAAGAATCGTTCAAATAGAAAAGTTGTGTCTACTTACAGCATAAAAAGGAAAGTCTGTTTGGATTAAAAAGATTCAGAGATGCAGGGCACGCGACAGAGCGTGAGCAAAACACAACAAAACCTAAATATCCATGTAAACCAAAAGTTCAAGAAAAACAAGCAATAAAAACATCCGAGGTAAGAGAGGCGCGAAAAACAAAAATAAAATAAAATGCAAACAAACCGTTTGCTATACAGGTAAAATAATGAGAAAGTTAATTTATCACGTAGTTGGTACAGTTTACCTATACTGTATGCAGTTTAATATTTTGGATACGTCAGGATCTTAACATATCATTTTTTGTGAATCTGATTGGTCGAAAAAAAAGTCCATGAAATTCTTGCACAGCATTTTCCTCAATGGTTGGGAATTTTCCTTACCCTGCCATTTGGAACCTTTTTTTTTTCTTCTTCTTCCTTTTACTAATATTCTCAACATTTTTGCGGCCATTTGTTCAAACGACATTTGAAAAAAGATTATGTTCGTCTGAATATGATCTATTTACTTCACATGGGTACAAAAAAACTAAGGGATGTATCAATTGACTGAGGGATGGGGGGGTGGGGTGGGCTCTACAACATGTACCCACAACAAACGTGGTATAAATGTTAACTTGTAGGAGCAACAAAATTTAGTTCTGCTTAGAGAGTATGGACATATGCCGGTCTCCCAAAACGACAGAATGTTGTACAATTGAAGCATTTTTACACGGTAAAATGGTTCCACATTACTAATGTATATTATTAATTGATGTAATTCCGACTCTAAATAAAAGTTTTCTATGTCTACTATTCCAAATCAAATGATCCAAATATCCGGTCACACATGCATTAAATCTAGGATTTCTTCATTCAGTAATCATCTATTGACATGAATATCCACAACGAAGAATGATTAGCAGAGGAAACGTTCTAGTCGTCATTGTCTACAGTGTGGTTAGGTCTTGTCTAACCTAACACGAGTCAACTATATACGACATTGTACAGGAATTTCTATCCAAGACTCAATTTTGAAAAACGATGTTATCTATGTCAAATGTATTATTGATTTGAAAGAAGAGTTTCTATTTAAATTATAATTGCAAAAATAAAATCTACTTCTAAATAGTACTGGTTATAAAACTGCTCATCGATAATTCGATAATTCAACTAGCGTCTTGGACTATTTTAGCGACAACAAATGAAAGGTGCATCAACTGTGTCAGATTGAATGGGTCTGAGTCAGAATGAATAAATTATTTTCCTCTCTCTCTCCCTCTTTACAATATTTCCAATAAATTAAAAACTATTTAATAATCTGAGTCTTATATAGGTAATGATTTAATATCAATTTATAAAGTTCTTTGAATAAATTCATTATTGCATTATTACCCATTTGAGATCTTCTATATATTATATATGATTACCACAAAAAATTAAAGTGGAATACTCTCACCAGCAGTTAAACGAGGAAAGATAATTGAGGGATTATCTAAATAATGTAGACAAATGGAAAAAGAGTCTTTGAATTCTGATGCTGAAAACTATGAAAAATGGAAATAAGGATTTAAAGAGATATCAGTACTGAAACAGATCCAAACAAAACCGTGACTAGCAAGAACAGCTGGAAAGTGCTCAAAGCATAAAAGCACAAATGGTTGAACGTATAACGCGATTGTCGAAACATTTCGCAAACTGTTTGGAAAAATAATTTCATACATTAGAGAACATTTTCCATTAGGATAACTATTGAAACATCTGTTTAAAGAACAAGGCATTTAAATTACAGCAATAGCTAGAGATATATGTAGTTAAGAACTGTTCCTCTGTTTATTGACAACACTATATGACATTTTTGTATCTATTAGTGTTGATACTAGTTCATCGGGAGCAAAAGATTTGTTTACTAATTCTTTTAAAACAAGGTTAATTAAATACGTCTTTGAGTTTGCAACAATAACGTGATCGCCTTATATGAGTTTGTTCTAAAATACCTTTGTTTCGTATATGAGCGACAATTTACATGGGTTTTGTTGCCGCGTACGGCGATATAAAAGTACTTGCAGTTTCAGCTTCCGTTATTTCAAAACAATGAATTTTGTTCAACCACTGATACAGGTAGAAAGTGCCAGACGTGAGAAATCCTATTACCTCGAGTTCTGGCCGTGAATTTCACCAGGAAAAAAAGTACCCTTGCAGCTCATATTCTCTGTATTGTATCGTTGTATAAACAGGATAAAGTGATCCAGAGTACTACTTCGCCAGCAACAGAGTGTTGCAATGATTTGATATGTTTGCATTTTTTGTTTTTTTTTGTTTTTCGCGCATATATATATATATATATATATATATATATATATATATATATATATATATATATATATATACATATATATATATATATATATATATATATATATATATATATATATATATATATATATATATATATATGGGTGGGTGGGTGTCTCTGTGGGTGTCTGTCTGAGTGCGTCTGTGTGTGTAAAAACCATATTTGTACGACAGTTGGAGCTTTTCTTAAAGCTTTTTGCTTGGCAGCTTCGTTACAATAACTGATCCCCAAATGTTACCCCCCATTGGTAGGGACGTGTTATTTCTATGAACAACACATTACATCATGCGATTAAAAGTGTGACTATATATAATTAATTTTTTTTCAACTATGCAGATTTTATGACATCGATACATAATAACAAATGTTTTTTTAATTTTTTATGAGTTATAGACCATGTTTTGAAGTTTCTTATGTTTGTTAGTTTAATTAAAATAATTTAAATATCCTTCCAAAAACCCCATAAGCAAGTTATTATAAGTGTTCGCCTGCGCGAGCGGGCAACAATGAATAGTATTGTGTGGACGATATCCACTCTACGGATGCAATTTTTAGTTGTAGAGGTATGCACATTGAAAATGTATTCTTTTCTAGTATCCTCTCTATGCGAGAGAAATGTTTTCTATTTTGGATGTTTCTAAACTAGTTACAAATGTTATATAAGGGGTTTCACGGTTAGTATCTCCCCTTGAAAACAACCAGAGGCATATTGGTGCAACTCACTTCCGGATAGTTCAATCAGTTAAGATGACAGATGTAGATCAATAAAATGTGACAGACCGCTCACATTATGCAAGCAGGATCCATATCTCACTATCTTAGAAGGAAATTCTATCAATATTTGTTCAATTTTATTTTACATCTTTTATTTTTTTTCCACTAACTTGCGCTGCTCCCAGCTTTCAAATAAATATTATCTGCCCATTTCAGAACTTCCTTATCTTTCCATTACTACCTTATGCTCTAGTTTGTACTATTTGATTGTGCGAAAGTGTTTCGCTGCGTAAAAGGTTCTTGCAATTAATCTCGCTTGAAGAATAATGAAAATATGTTTATTTTGTACAGATTCATTCATAGCACTTAATGGAGGTTGAACGACAAAGAGAAAAAATTCTAACTTCTTAAGGTTTTTTTTTATAATTATTATTGATTTAGACTGTTGTTTTTCTATTAATGTTCATTATATTTTTCAAAATGCACAAATGTCAACCACGCTTGAACAGATAGGCTCACGTACGAGTCTTGATGATTATTTTAATTTTATTTCCTTGAACGGTTGGAAATTTTAGAGTATACAGTTTGGAGAAATATCGATGTTAGACACACTATGCATGTATAGGACATTTGTGCCTCTCACCTATCTGTCTGTCTGTCTGTATGTCTGTTTTCTTTCATCTGGTGAATGGGTATGTATATCCTCGAATGAATGTGTGTTCGCATACGTATATCACATAAACATACTTCTGGTTAAAAACGAGTATAAAATGATGCTAAGTTAGAAAGAGTGACTGATAGATAAAGACAACAAATATGAATATTTGTGAGTATCCATTTATTATTGACTTGTAGAGTATGTTCTTACAAGCAGTCTCTTTTTTAAATCATACTGTTTGCAATTTTACATCCGGTCACGTGGATCAATATAATTTAAAAGGCGAACCAAAGTAATATGACGGAATCTGTGAAATAATTGGATCTTTAAAACTTACATATTTGATGCAAGGAAAGTTAAACAGAATTAAACTAATTTCAAGAAGGCTGTTCTAGATGAACTTGCTGCTGGCAATCATAAATATTTTCTAAAGACCCCAGCAAATTTGAGAGTTATTACGTGTCAGCATAAGCAGAGAAAAATCATACTGAAAGTTATTGCATGTACCGTCCGACATTTGATGTTTCAAAAGTCAAAAAGAAAATGAAACAACAAAAAAAACGTCATTGGGCATGTTATTTAATGTGAATATTGTACGATATTTACACCCAAATATGAATAAATATTCCGTCTTCATTAATTACATTCGTTTATCGTTATGATAGCTAATGCAATTATTGCTTTGTTAAGTTCCTCTGAATACATTAAAATACTGTGTTCCATTTTTAAAAAATAAAAACAAACTTTTCTGGTTTAAAATAATCAGCATTACAAATCAGCTGACGTATCGAATTCGTGTTATAATTTTCTTATCGAACTATGTTATAACTTTCTTAACACGTGTTATAAACGAACTATTAGCTTTGTGAAAATAACCGAGAAAGAAGGATATATCAACATATGAAAAATGCAAATTGTTGAGATTGTTTTCGTTAAAGTTATATAACCAAAAATGTGCAATAAATGTTTAAAACTGGAGAGCAGAATGAAATGTTCCTACAAATGTATCTGAAATTATGGATAATGAATTTATAGTATCAGGTATGGACAGTGTATTTAATTTAATTATTTGATATCATTTAAGTATGGAAAGTAAATATTATTGAATTATCTAATATAATGTAAGTATGGACACTGAATCTATTTATCTGATTTAATGTCTATAATTATTCTCCTAGTATGAACAAAAGATGTTTGACATATATAATTGATTCATTGGTTAACCATAATAATCTGTAGTACAGCTAAGATACCTTCCAGTGTTGACTATGTTTCGCTAACCAAGTGTAGAACGGTGAACTATCCGGAACTGGAAATTTTGCATGGGCATGCGCATTGGAGCTAAGGGAGGTAATTTCAGGTACTACGATCAGTAACTCCGTTGCAACCGTGAAACCCCCCTATAGAGTCAGGCCTGTGTCACAACATCCTGTCAGACAGGCATTAGTCTGTTTGAAGTTAGCCATTTTTTAAATAACTGAACAGACAAACTGAATTGACATATATGTTGCAAGCATTAAATGACGAGCAGTGTTAGAGTTCTTATAATCCAGAGACAATTTTATGTACGAACGTGGTCATTGTAACGATGATCTCGTATAGCTGGTCCCATGTTTTACGCGGCTCAGTGTAGCTTTAGCAATTCACTGGGAGTCACTTAATTCATGGATGATGGGGGGTCGGTGGGAGAATAGCATAACCCGAATCTTGTGGTCGAAGATGGCATTGGTTTGAAAGACGGGTTTGGTTTTCTGAGTGTGAGAAGACGACGTTTCGGTACCAGCGGGATTTTAGGATAAGGAGATTCCTGGGGATCCTTCGGCAAGCCGAGATGAATGTACCACGTGATGTTATTCCTTCACAAGGGACGGAAGCTGTGGGACGGGAAATCGCCACAAGATGAATAAAATAACATGAACCACTTTTTAATCAGGTCTATTTCAGTATCACTATTAGTATTGAAATCTAATTCAGTATAATTATTTCTGTGTTACTGTGTGAGGGAAAGTAGATCATAAAACCTTTATACTTGCTGTTGAACGGTATATCAATCATACGTCCATCATACTTGCTGACGAACCATGTATCATACTTGTTTTCGAATTTCATGCATTGGTCATATCATGTCTGTGCATCCACACGTCAACAATACTTGTTTATATATTATTCATATTCAGTCATAGTTCCATAAGTTGAATGTGTCCTTTCATACACGGGATACGTTGCATTTATTTATTGAAATTCTATGCTTTGATCGGATTCGTTTAGAAAAGTTTCTTTTTTCGTTGTTGAACTTTGTGCATATCATTTTGGAATAGCCTTTTTGGACTTTATGCGTGTAAGTAACGTATCAAATTCATTAAAAATGAGCATGCCATTGGCGTGATAGTGTTTAATGTTTTCGCTAGATCCAATCAAACCCGACTTCAATTCTGTTAAGAGTAGTGCCAATTTAGTTACTTGCAAGTACTGACCAAATTGTTTCTTTTTTGGCTGAAGGCATTTTTTAAAACTGTTTTTGCATTAGTGTATATGTTATTTGCATTTTCAGTCGGAAGTGTAAAGAAAGCATGTACACAAAATAAGACGTACAGAGCACATTACATGTACACAAAATAAGACGTACATAGCACATTACATGTACACAAAATAAGACGTACAGAGCACATTACATGTACACAAAATAAGACGTCTAGAGCACATTACATGTACACAAAATAAGACGTACGGAGCATATTACATGTACACAAAATAAGACGTACAGAGCACATTACATGTACACAAAATAAGACGTCTAGAGCACATTACATGTACACAAAATAAGACGTCTAGAGCACATTACATGTACACAAAATAAGACGTCTAGAGCACATTACATGTACACAAAATAAGACGTACGGAGCATATTACATGTACACAAAATAAGACGTACAGAGCACATTACATGTACACAAAATAAGACGTCCAGAGCACATTACATGTACACAAAATAAGACGTACAGAGCATATCACATGTACAAAAAATAAGACGTACAGAGCATATTACATGTACACACAATAAGACGTACAGAGCACATTACATGTACACAAAATAAGACGTACAGAGCACATTACATGTACACAAAATAAGACGTACAGAGCATATCACATGTACAAAAAATAAGACGTACAGAGCATATTACATGTACACAAAATAAGATGTACATAGCACATTAGGGCCCTGTAAAGTTTGTGCAGCAATTAGTATCATTATACATGACTTCACTTCATGTTTACATCATAGCATTACTTGTGCCGTGTGAGCCTTTTTTGTTGTTGTTTGCTTTTTTAGGGGGAGGGGTAAATATTTACGTGACACCTGAACGTTTGAGTTTCGGATCTCATCAGCAGGTCTGCTAATACGACACAAATCAACATCCCTCTTTTCTACATATTATTTTTAGTCAATTTTTTCTTCATTTTTTCTTCTATTCCGTTCTGCTGTCACAGGACGAACTTTGTAATGCAGTTCTTGACAACACTGTAACTGATGGTAGACTTTAATCCTAGTTTACCCAGTACCACTTTAGATTTGTGTAAAGTTTGTTGTAGCCAATGATACTACTCGTTTTCATTACCATGTCTCTTGGCAACAAAAAGATACCATGCCATTAACAATATAGACCATTTTTACTTTTCATTCTAAAATATATTTTTTAAAACTGCCTAAAATCTTTATATTGTAGTCTGATACTTACCGCCCTAAAATGTATTTCTCCATTAATTATTTAGCCATGTCTCCAACTGTAGAAACAAATTTCATGACAGATGATTGGTTTGAAATGTACTCACTTATGATGCCAGTTTTGTAAGAAACTTTGCTTTAACTTTGAAGATATGCATTGGTCAATCTGTTCCTAACTTACACATAGAGAAGACTCGTGTAGGTCATTTACCCTGTTAGCCATAGGATGTAGGCTGACTACATGTTTGGTGGCAGTACTTTTTATACTTCTGGCACATTATCGATAAAGTATTTGTTTCTTTTTTGTGTTATCTCCAGTCATATTATGATGATTTTTTCGACCTTCGGCAGATAAATATTACTTTTCAATTTTACTTTATTTTTTTTAAAGTCGAAGTTGATGTTATGTTATTTGAATACTCGATCGTCGGGTAATGAACCGCATTTTTCTTATCTGGAAATAAACGTGGAACATGCAAACATATTTAACTTCTTATGGAACACTTTTTCTTGTTAAATGTCCAAACAAAATTCAACAACTAAATGTCTCCAACTTGACACTCCAGTTTAGCTGATTATGCCGAAATCTCATATTACACTCTGCTCTGTATCTACTCGTAGGCATTATTATAAGATTTTAAGTTGCAAATGTAAATAAATGTGATATTGTCTCTTTGTGAAGAGCCGAGTATCGATATAGGAAATTTTTATGTAATAAACACGGATAAGTCGATGCACTACATGCTTTTATTTGAAGTCCGTCACATTCAAAGCAAAATGTTGTTAATTTTGGACTGGAGTCCATTACTTTTGGACTGGAGTCCATTACTTTTGGACTGGATTCCTCCAATGTTATGTTTCCCAATACTATGCAAAGGCTGTAGTAAAATTTTGTCCCTTTCCTAAGGGTATAGAAAGGCTGTAATACAGCTTTGTCTCTGTTACGTTTCCAGTGTTTATATAGCAACAAAAAATAAACTAAACGCGAAATTAGCCCTACTTATACAAATGCATTAAGCCTATATTTAGTGTAATACTACATTCACATATAATTCTTTATTTTCTTTGAATCTTTTAATTTCCTCCGCTAAAATACCAATTGATCTCGATGACCCTACACAATCTATGCTTTCCTTGTTTTGTACTTCCATAATTTTATTTTTCCCGTTGAGTTTTATTCCTGCAACGGATTAATATTTGTGTAAGCAATTAGACTTTCTGGATTGTCATATCGATGTATTGCATACTGTTTCATATCAGTAATTTCTAATACTTCAGACTTCAAAAGTGATCAATCAAACGTTTAAAACGGGTACATTTTTACAGCAATTTGCAATGTTTCTTTAATTCTATAAAATGTATGAGTAATTTCAGATTTGTGTCCCATTTGTCAACAATGTACCTGACCCCGTTGAAGCTACATTCTAAACTGAATCACCATATGCTATCTTAAACAAAATTTGTTCTCCACGAGTTTTAAATCTAATCTTGATGAATATATCTTGCAAAGTTTAACAGATCTTTAAGTTGTACTATAAATTTACCCAGATAAAAATATGTGCATATACACGCATCAAATACAAACTCTCCATTTTCAAACATCCACTTTTTAACCATCCTGCTGTTAGGGTAGATGCTGATTATTAGGTTAACATCACTGAAAGCAATTAGCAAAACTGCATCTTTTCTGATAATCTGAATACATTTGATGCTTCAAAAGAACACATTCCCCTTGTATTCTCTTGAAAGTTATTTTTCAACACAAATAGCTTTAATAAAACTTTTACCCTGTCCAAATTTTCAAAGAAATATGTATTATCTGTCGACATAAAATTGTAACTTTCATGGTAAACTCATTAGATATTTATTTCGACTTCATATAAGCTGATTATTTCAATGCAAATTAGCATTCGTCCATTATTTATGAATTGTTTAATACTTTCAAAACAGTAGTTTGTGTTTGCATCGCTGCTTTCAGTGGTTTAGTGCTCTTTCGGTACACAAGGCTCGGCATAACAGTAGATAAATATGTGTAATTCGTTACATTTAACCTTTAATCTTATTCATAAATTTCAGCAATACACTATTTTTTCCCTCAGACCTTTACATCGTCCCTTTTGGGGGAGGAGAGGGGAGTGGCGTGTATCTCTTCAGTTAATTGAAATTGAATACCCACAGGAAAAGTGTTTATCACTTTTTTTCAGCGAACTGAGACGGTTGTCGCCATCGGTTTCGTGCGTTAAATCAGCCGGGATATCTCTGACTCACTCCAGAATACAAGACGACTCCAGAGATTGAATGTCCACCACGGCTTTACGTGCCCGTAATCTGAAGTTATGCAGACCCCTACCTTGGCACTGATTTCATGTACATAATCCCGTCTACTCAGGAAATTCAGCTCATTTACATTGTTAAATTTGAAAATACATCAACGAGACAAAACATATGTGCCAGTTATCTAAGATATAAAGTTTCTAATCTACTGTTCTTGCCACATTTAATTCAAGATGTACATTATTTTAATATTCTTCAGCATTATTTGAGAGTTGAGAAAAATTTGATACTGTAAAGTTTTCTAATTCGATTTGTGAACTATGTTTGTTTAATGTTTGAATCTAAATATAAAAAAGCACAAATAGCATTTTCGAGTGTCTGATTATTGGCAAACAGTATAGCACTCATGCTTACTAGTGTCACGGATATATATGGGTTCCAAGGGTTGTCATCGCCTGGGGCGGATGTGGGAGATAAGCACCCACTTTCCTTGGAAATCTCCCAGTGGCTTGCGTCTGATAGAGCCTCTAACAACCAAATCCAGCTACAGGCCTTCTCGAGTGTCGGAACCTGTTTAAACTGACTGGACAAGGGATGACAGGCGAGTTTCTGGGGTCTCAAATCCAGATGCTTCGGGCAGATGGGGCTCGTTAACCTTGGGTGGTCGCCCATCTAGGAGAAGATAAACTCCGATTTTAAGCCTTCGCTGCCTTGCGACTATACCCTCTCATGGGAAAGGCTAAGGGAGAAAATCCCAACAGAAAATCCGGAGACGGAGTCCCTAAGGCGACTTGGCATTGCTTTCATATATAAATATGAGGGGTATTTAGGATGCTTAAATTAATCAAGACAAAATTACCACCTAGATCTCCCCGATCGCCACACGTTAACTGTGCATGATTAAATTCCCACGTTTTTTTTACATATTCGCGAGAGAGAGAGAGAGAGAGAGGGGAGAAAGATCAAGTAAGACTCGAATAATTCTTTCTCAAGATATTTGAAAACTGGACAAGATTGAAATTATTCGATTGGTTTTAAAAATTTGTTTTACAATAAGCATAATTGCAAGACAGTTTATTACATAGTAAAGCATATTTATTTGATGTAACCACAGACTATCCCAGTCACGTATGTTCGAGATCCATTCGGATACCTTCGGCATTGTGCCATTTTCGCCACATGACGACAAACCGTCATGGAGTCCAGCAATGTTATAATAAGTATCTCCTATAAAAATAATGGTATAGTTAACATAATATGCAAAACAGTCAAGCCATGACACTGGTTCAAGTTCCCTTTTTTAAGACGTCTAAATGTACCTCAATCAATTTAAAAATGCAATTCTGGTTTAACAGCCTAACCAGTGTACAGTGAACAGATAATCGTCTTAATTCTATGCTAATATTCATTGTTTATCCCATGTGTGTTGAATATACTATGTTTCCAAATCTCGCATCAGACATTCAATCGGTCAGGCTTGCGAGATTCTCGTGATGTTATAATCAGAGTAGACAGATTTACAGTGAATCCAAATTGCACATGTGACGACTAATACAAGCTTTGTTCTAATGGCTTTTCGTTCTGTAACCTTTGACCTAAATGTACAATCTTATGTTTCATATCCGAGCTTCCAGTTGGATCGGACGTGTACGGGATTATGTACGGTACGTAAGGCTAACTCGTCTTCTTTACGTCCAAATTCAGTATAAATACACAAAAAGCCCGTTCAAAAATCAGCCTGTTCACATAAAACAAACTGTGTCAGACATTATTTAAATAACTACTTGTAAAAATGTAATACATAAATCAGACTGTGTTACATAATGCCTATGGAGTAAATAAGCTACAATGTTTAATGTCTTGCTTTTATACTGAAATATCCTATTAATGGGACATCAGTTATCACTTGGACTTTATTTATATTTGTAACTTTGTGCTCCTGTCGATCCAGCTCTGGTACCTGTAAGATAATTATGTCAATTAGTTTAAGATACTTTCCTAGACAACATAAAATAATTGAATATGATCAAAGCTATATAAATATCATGTATAATAGTATAAACATGTCATAAAAGCACATTATGCAATATGGCAAGCCTTCAGTGTGTTATTTTAGTAAGACTCATTATATATTGAAAAAGTAGGATTGTTCTTTTCACAGGCATGAAATGTATACGATCGAGGAAATGAAATCCGAATGTTCAATTGGTTTTACAATTATTTTTAACGATTGGCAGGTGTAAAGTTTACATCTATATAAAAAAATTTAAGTACGTTTTCTTAATTTATTTACATATGAATGTTGAAAAGCTAATTAGGGACATGTTTTGAATATAATTAGTCCTCTCAGTACTAGTATACGTCCATTTAAATACTTGTCCTTAAAATAAGAAAAAAGAACATGTTCCGGCAAGGTTGTTTGTTAACTTTTGAAAGACTGACATACAAGGACAGATCAATAAATAGAAAGAAACGCATACAAAATCGCTCATTATATAAGTAGATATACATATGTATTCGTTTACTTTTGTTGTATTCATTGATTTATTCTTACCGCCAGGTCCAAATAATGCCGAATAGCAAGGATTGGTACAATATGGCTTCCCGTCATGCTGTAAAATTAAAAATAATTATCAAAAGTCTATATGACTATACCCCTGGAACGTTACTTCAGAAATTAATTAGCAATGTTTTGCAATAAAAAAACAGTTAATAACATGGTACAATCTAATTACTTTTAGTTAGACTACGTCGATAATGCAATTAATTACTTATAGTTAGACTACGTCGATAATGCAATTAATTTTGGTTGACAGTGTAATGTACACTGTAAGAAGAGGGGGAAAGAATTGTATTTACATATTAACTTCTCTCTCTCTCTCTCTCTCCCTCTCTCTCTCTCTCTCTCTCTCTCTCTCTCTCTCTCTATATATATATATATATATATATATATATATATATATATCATTACAGTTATATACTCAATTATTGTTTCACTTTTCTAGAGAAAACGTGGTAATATATAACTTCTGGAGAGTCTTTTGTATAAAAGACTCATTTAACTCAAATTAAATATAAGACTGTGTGAATGAATATATCACTAAAACAGAGACGAAGAATGTGTCGGAAAAGGTTGACATACAGAACCAAAACATTTAGTCTGAGACTTGAGAAAGACTGAAAATTATGTTAAGTAGAAATGCAGACGGATTACAGAGGATTTGACAAAGGAATAATTAGACAGCGTATTTCATATACGATATCAAAATGTTGTTGTTGTTGTTGTGGGGTTTAACGCCATTTTTCAGCACACGATAGGCTAGTATTAATGGTGGAGGAAGAACCCGGGAAAACCCCGGGAAGAACCACCGACCCACGAGAAGCTACTGGCAAGCTTTCTCACATACCCACACTGGCCGAATCCTAGACTCGAACCCACGCAGACAGAGGTGAGATGGCAGTGATCCGTAACGAAAAGCGCTTTAGACCACTCGGCCACTCGGGGCCCCATATCAAAATGTACTCGAACAAACTTGCAAGCACAAACTGATACAAAAGTTTAGTGAAGAATGAATCTAGAACAAAAACAGACGAAACTGGGACAATCAACAAGGAACAATAACTGAAACACATGGACGCATGTATGTCACATATACCTCTGAGTGACTTCCTGCAGTTAGGGTCTTCTTACATTTCTCACATTTCAAGCATGGCCTGTGCCAATCTTTGCCCATAGACGTCACTTTCTCAGCTGAAAAAAATAATAATTCAACTCAATTTTTTGTCTCCAGCTGCATGTTTAATTGATAAAATTTGAAAACTCTGCACATTCAGATATGATAGGATTTTAATTGTTCATAACATTCCACAATAGCATATAATTTGTACTATTGAGATTGGGATGTGCCTGGACCAACGATTACACACGTGTGCTTTGTGTGTGAAATTTCGCTGTACCAGATTTTCACATATTTTATAGTTTGCAGTATATACAACTTGGAGTGCATTCTTTGCGTACGTGAATTCATTTATAATACACTTTGTGTCTAACTTAGTTTAGATTTTGCCTTTCAGCAATAATATGACATGAAAATAAACCGATGAGTCAACAGAATTAAGTATTAATGAAAACACGTTAATAACAAGATCTTAGGTTGCTGACAGTACAGCCCCGACTTTAAAGCGTCAGTGTCGTGTCATGTTACAAAATCAAGGAGAAATAGGCATGTTTTATTATATTACACAATCAGAGAGCAATGGACAGCATTATCTCTCTCTCTCTCTCTCTCTCATGCGCTTAAAAATGTTTTTTTTTTTTAAAAAAAACCAACATGAAACCACTTTACCTTTATGCACGTTTCCCAATGGCTGTACATATATACTAAACCTACTTTAAAAGGATATAACCTTTTTCACAATGATGCGTGTTTTATATAAAACTAAGCTCATTCGTAATATCGATATTACAGCATTGATATAAGTTCATTACCTTAATGGGGGACTCTTATTATTCATTAATTAACAGGTATTATGCGCTGGAATATTCCCATTTCTTGACATTAAACTCGTATTCAGGTCGTCACGCTGTAACTAAGCTGGTTCACGGTTTAAAAAAAAAACAAAAACGACAACCTCGTTCCTCATCGAAGAAACAAAAAAACAAATTTTTTTATTTTATTTCATTTCACTTCCACCCAAAGAAACTGTTTTACTTCATAAGTTGCACAAAAAGCCGAATACATCACTTGGACAAAGTCGCAGCGGTGCCATAGGAACGTCATAAGCTAGCAAAACATTAAATTAAAGAACTGTTTTTCAGTTATACAAAGCAGTAGGAATAACACTGCATACCAAAATTACTGCAACACTTTAAACATTTCACTTATCGTGGACAAAAGTGTCGAAAAACCAAAGAGCGTGTCAATAAAACATAATGCCGGTGGTTCTTTTTTTGTGGAGCCTCTGGGGTCGAGATGTATATTACTCAAGGCACAAATCGTCTTTAGCTTGAACAAACCATAAAAACAAATATGCCATCTTCATATATATATATATATATATATATATATATATATATATATATATATATATATATATATATATATATATTATGTGTGTGTGTGTGTGCTACTGACAAAGGAAGTAGCTCGTATCAGCATAACTACCTAAGATATCTATCTACCTTGGCCGTTATTTACGTTTCTAGTACAACTGTGTGGTACAGGAAAAAAGTACATTTTACAATCGTCCGCCGCATCGCTGTGTTGTCGTGCACCTGCTTGAGATGGTAATAAATGCAAAATATACAGATGGTATTGGGGGTTTTCTCGTAAGTATATACGAGATGGTAAAAATTTAAAATGTATACGTGGTCTTGGGGTGGTCTTGCAGCATTACACGAGATGGTAAAACTGAAAAATTTACAAGCAATCTCGTACTGTCGTATACATATATCTGCTGCTAGTGATATAGATATGTACATACATGTCACAGGAGGTTAAAGTAACCCTACATAGGTTCTTGTGGTCTTGTTGTACCCCCGTAATGGAATGGCAACAATTTAAACATAAAATTGGCCTTGGGATGTTCCTTTACCTATATACAAGAAGACAAAATTTAAGATGTAAATATCGCCTCAAGATGTTCCCCTAAACAAGATGGCAGTAATTAAGGCGTACAAATGAACTTGAGATGCTTTCGTACCCCCTTATACGAGATGTCAATGATTTAAAATTCACAAGTGGCATTGGGATGTTCCAGCACCCTTATACGATATGTCAATAATCAAAAATGTACAATTGGCCTTGGGATGTTCTGATACCCTTATACGAAATGGAAATAAATGAAAACCCAAACGTGGACTTGTTTTGATTTGAAACCTCCTGAAACGAGATGGTCTTATTGTAAAGGTTAAATGGTCTCACTGTAAAAGTAATAAGATTGTCTCACTGTAAAAGTAATAAGATAGTCTCACTGTAAAAGTAATAAGATGGTCTCACTGTAAAAGTAATAAGATGGTCTCACTGTAAAAGTAATAAGATGGTCTAACTATAAAAGTTAAATGGTCTCACTGTAAAAGTAATAAGATGATCTCACTGTAAAAGTTAAATGGTCTCACTGTAAAAGTAATAAGATGGTCTCAATGTAAAAATAAAAAGATGGTCTCATTGTAAAAGTAATAAGATGGTCTCACTGTAAAAGTAATAAGATGGTCTCACTGTAAAAGTAATAAGATAGTCTCACTGTAAAAGTTAAATGGTCTCACTGTAAAAGTAATAAGATGATCTCACTGTAGAAGTTAAATGGTCTCACTGTAAAAGTAATAAGATGGTCTCATTGTAAAAGTAATAAGATGGTCTCACTATAAAAGCAAAATGTGCGTTTGTGCTCCTACATCCCTATTAATTACAATACATGTAAATTTAATGCAGCCGAATAATATTTACTGTCAACGTTACCGAGGTGATGACCTTGATAGACCCACTGCAATTTTGGTAATTACCAATAAACGCATAACTACTGATTTATAATATCGTTCCAAAACTGCACAGTTATCCAACTTCATTGATTTATCGACCTTGCACGAGTGAAATCAGTATATGTCATATGGTCATAAACCTTTCTTGAATGGTCACAAATTCGAACTGAATAGTCATAAACGCGTATTGAATGGTCACAAATTCGAACTGAATAGTCATAAACGCGTATTGAATGTCTTAACATGATAATACTTCTTGCAACAAAAAAAAATGATTCCGCAAAAAACCTTACCATGGATTAACGATGTCTTATCGAACAATTATTAAATCAACAGAAAAACTTACCATGGATCAACGACGTCTTGTCGAACATTTTTCAAATCAATAGAAAACCTTACCATGAATCAAAGATGTCTCATCGAACAGTTTTCAAATCAACAGAAAACATTACCATGGATCAACGATGTCTTGTCGAACAATTATTAAATCAACAGAAAAACTTACCATGGATCAACGATGTCTTATCGAACATTTTTCAAAGCAATAGAAAACCTTACCATGGATCAAAGATGTCTCATCGAACAGTTTTCAAATCAACAGAAAACACTGCCATATACCTTGTCGAACATTTATCAAATCAACAAAAAACCTTATCATAGATCAACGAAGTCTTGTCGAACATTTATCATATCAACAAAAATAAACTTATCATAGATCAACGAAGTCTTGTCGAACATTTATCAAATCAACAGAAAAACGTACCGTGGATCAACGATGTCTTGTTGAACAACTATCAAATCAACAATGTGTTCAATAAACGCGAATGTCCAACACTTTACCTGAAAACAAGCATAATCGTAAAACATAACAAAAGTGTCACGGCCATGCAAGCTTTCAAGTTCATCATTATTCTTATATCGAGATTTAAAATCTCATATAGAATAAAATGGTTCTTACGTTAGTAACTTCTCTTGAAGGATACAGTGACTCGTACTTTTTGACACCTGGGTACAGGTAACAATGGTTATTACTTTAGTGATATCTGAGTGTGGGATAAAATGAATCGTACTTTTTGACACCTGAGTACAGGTAACAATGATTATTACTTTAGTGATATCTGAGTTTAGGATAAAATGAGTCGTACTTTTTGACACCTGAGTACAGGTAACAATGATTATTACTTTAGTGATATCTGAGTGTAGGATAAAATGAGTCGTACTTTTTGACACCTGAGTACAGGTAACAATGATTATTACTTTAGTGATATCTGAGTGTAGGATAAAACGAGTCGTACTTTTTGACACCTGAGTACAGGTAACAATGATTATTACTTTAGTGATATCTGAGTGTAGGATAAAATGAGTCGTACTTTTTGACACCTGAGTACAGGTAACAATGATTATTACTTTAGTGATATCTGAGTGTAGGATAAAATGAGTCGTACTTTTTGACACCTGAGTACAGGTAACAATGATTATTACTTTAGTGATATCTGAGTGTATGATAAAATGAGTCGTACTTTTTGACACCTGAGTACAGGTAACAATGATTATTACTTTAGTGATATCTGAGTGTAGGATAAAATGATTCGTCCTTTTTGACACTTGAGTACAGGTAACAATGATTATTACTTTAGTGATATCTGAGTGTAGCATAAAATGAGTCGTACTTTTTGACACCTGAGTACAGGTAACAATGATTATTACTTTAGTGATCTCTGAGTGTAGGATAAAATAAGTCGTACTTTTTGACACCTGAGTACAGGTAACAATGGTTCTTAATTTAGTTATGTCTGAGTTTAGGATAAAATGATTCGTACTTTTTGACACCTGAGTACAGGTAACAATAGTTCTTAATTTAGTTATGTCTGAGTTTAGGATAAAATGAGTAGTACTATAGTGATATCTTAGTTTAGGTACAATGGCTCTTACTTTATTCGTACTATATTGATATCTGAGTCGAGGATAAAATGGATTCTACTTTCGCAATGTTTGAGTGTGAAGTCTATACATTTTATTCAAGTCTCGTTAAATTTCAATATATTAGTTGTTCATAATGCTTCCAGAATGGGATATATCTGTTCCTGTAAAATGTGTGAACAGAAATGGAAGGTTCTTGTAATGATATTACTAAAAAATGCAATATAGCATATACCACTGTCCAAGTTAGCTTCGGGCAAATAAACACAGAAAATTAGTTTGATTCGACAACTACGTGAATGGCTAATTTTGAGCGTAATTCCTTGCAATGCAATATGAAAATAGTTTCATTCATTAACAGCTTCAGATGTTTGTAATTTGTAGCGTGGTCTATACTCATATTGCGTACAACATACATGTAAATCTCATCACTTCTTGCTTTAGGTGAATGCAGTCATGAACGCATTATAGAAGTTACGCTTAAGTTCACATGTTATATCTCTTCCTACAAGTAATCAATATTCTCGTTGAATTTTAAACTCTGCATGAACATAATCTCCCTTTTCTATTCCTTTTTTACACTATAATAACGCCACGGGTGGGCTTGTGGTTAAATGGTTGTTCCTTTTCAGTGCCAGACACTTGAATTGCTTGATACAAACACTGAAGATAGGGTAAGCATCTCCTCGGTTTTAGACATCAGCATTTCATGATAGCTATATGCATTTGACCCATCGATATTTCCGATGTAATACAAACTGTCAATACACATTTAAAATTAACTCTGGCAATCATAAGCGTGATTGTATTCAGGGCCGTCTTAACAACATTGTAGGCTCTGGGCAAAGTAATGCACTGGGGCACCCTACCGGCCCTACCCACCCACAGGAATTCAGCTAGATGTCACTATTTTTTAAAATTGGGAAACGTGCTTCCCACTGCACTTTTAAAGCAAATTAAATTGCCAAAAGATCTTTTAATATTCATTAACAATATGGGCAGCATGATGCCCCAAGAAGCGTGAGGCCCTGGGTAACTGCCCAGTGTGCCCATGCCTGAAGACGGCAATGATTGTATTAGTGTGTATCCTTACGTGTGTGCGTGTGTTATTTTAAACATGGAAAATAATCCGTTTGTTCTTTTGAAAACCCTCTGGTATCTTTAAGGTTTAACTGCACGACTGACATCAAGATGAATGTATACAGATAACCAATACAAGGCCATTTAAAGCTGTAACGCTATTACAACTGTTGGGTAAACGTGAAAGGTAAAGCCTATCCCCAGGTCTACCTGATACTTCAGTGACTAGATGAACTTGCAAAACAATATGGAAAATATTTACAGGTTAATGCCAACTGACAGGATCTTAACACAAAATAGATTTAGTAAAGACAGAATCTATTTGTGGACACACACAACAATTAAACGAAAAGCCCTTAATCCCGATTGTTGCGCATTGATGCAAGTACTACTCAAAATAATTCTTCGTCTGGTGCAAACTGCACTGAACCAACTGGACGTCAAATAAATTAGACACAAATATCTGCTCATGTGCAACGAATGCGTTATATTAGCAAGTCAGAAGCCTTACTTTGACTTTCTAAGCGGAAGGTATCGTGTACATGTTAGACATGTAGCACTCTCTCTCTCTCTCTCTCTTAATAAAAAATTGTGAAACAGGCAAAAAAAAACAATAAAAAAAAAAAAAACGGAAACCAATTTTTTTGACACGAGAGTGTTGAGTAGTCCCCATTCATATTCGGGGCTCGGTGGGGTGTTTGACGCGAAAAAAAAAAACAGTCTATTCATTACCGGGTATGCATGATGTATGCCTTCATAGGAATACACTTTATTTTATTATTTTTTTGTACAGAGTGAAGAAAAGAAAGTTTGTGTACCTCTTTACTGAAATTAAATAAACTCAGTGCAGTAAAGCACATTAAAATAATTACAGTAAAACGTATAATAGCCCTTTTTAAAGTGTGACAAAAGAGTATTCACTGCCAGTTGAAAACTTGACAGTCTAGGTACAAAGTATACTGTAAAATCACTAGTCATTACAGCATTTTTATCTGCATCTACTGAGAATGGTGTATTTGCTGAGCTGTTCATGTACACACTCAAGTCTCATCTATTGTGTACTCTCATAAAACTGAAGTGAACTTCTTAATAAACTGAGTCATGTAGGAATACTCCCTCTTAAATAAACACGCCTTCATTTTATGATAACGTCTAAGGAATTTCCTTTCAAAGGTCACGACAGCGATTCACTAAACTGATAGTCAAAAAAAAAATCGGGAAAACAACATTATTTATAATGGCAATCTGCAATACCCATTTACATTAACCTTTATACACAGGTCAATGCTCATGTTCGTGCGTGTGGGCGTGTGCCTGGTTAAGAAAAGATAATAATTTAATTCGAGCATACAAGAGTCGAGTACAAACAAAGTCAATATGGTTTTAAATTTACACCCTGCACATTCACTCCACCCTCACACCATTTATGACAGTGTTGTGCGCAAAGGTAGAAGTACCTATTTAATTACAGATCAGTTTGTGTGGATGGGATTACGAGTGTAACATTAAGACGTATTAATTAAAATGTAGAGATAGCGAACACAGTCCACGATTGGTGCATGTAAAAAACTGGGCTGCATAAGAAAATGTTAGATCTTGATTCAGTTGAAAACGACAAAAAGGAACACGAAGACAAAGTGCATGGGGGAAAATTGTGTACTTCATAAAATACTTTTAAAGTTGCAGATAATTTTAAAATTAAGAGAAAATGCATTTAAATATGTTTCCATTATAAAATGATTGCACACTAACTGACCAGCTAGTGGAACAACCTACTTATGTGTAATGTACTATGTTAAGGACTGAAGAATCGTAAAAACATAGGTCAAGAGGGTTTCTCTGTAGATTCAAAACATTTAGTTATACCTGAATTATTTTAAACACGTTTTCAAACACAGAACAACATTTTTCAATACCTTTCTTTAAAAAATTTCCTTAAAAATATTTAAGGCATTCTAAAATGCATATTTTCATTAGTAGGTTTTGTATATGACTGCCAACATGTATTATTGACAGATTTGTTTTTTATTAATGATTCTGCAAATAACACTATTATAAAACGATAATAAACACTGTCCGAAAAACGGACTGCGCCAGCTCGTACTGCCTTAGTGTCTGTTTAAGGGCCATTCCCTCTTTATCATAAAGACTAATGATGCACAACCTCCATATTTACTTCCCTACGATCATATATATATATATATATATATATATATATATATATATATATATATATATATATCAGCAGATCGTGCTCATTTATTTTCTCATTACTCTGGTATAAACCCAACGAATATGCTTCGTTTAAATAATTCGTGTCATGTATTGGGTAATTTTGTCTGCCCTTGCTGCAAATGACAACGAGAAAACGACGCATTGTCTGAGAAATGAGAAAAGTAGACATTTGAAAATATAAAGATCATTTTAAATATTCAAAACAGTTGGTAACCAGGCCCTTATCTAGGAAAGATCGTGTACCACAACTTTTTCTCTTGTTTAGGGTTTGACTGAAGGACTAGGACCCTACTCCCAAGGAAGACCCGTAGACCGGTCCTAATTTTGTTTCGTCAATTCCGCTATTTGCGTTCTATGTCACAGAAGAATGCGTGTCATTTATGTACCGTGTATACAGGAAATTTTAATATAGATAGAGTGGTCGATAAATCCAGGCTTGTTTTCCTACTTCTTCCGTGCCCAAGAGTATTGTTAATGGAATAAAAGATACGACCACATATATACATAATGCACTATACTCGTAGTGGATCGATCGTATCTTTATGGAACATTGATGCAATGAAATGTTAGTAATTCATTTTCACAGTAATGTCTGACTGGTCCGGCGCTATATATTCAAGATATAGTCATGCAGCTTGCTACTTGTATATATAAATACTTACGAATTTATGATCGTTGCCTGCGGGCGACGCCATCTTTGCCCAAATATGTTGTTATATTACAGCAAAAAATCGCATTATAACTAAATCCCCAGAAATAAACATCACAGGAGTAAGAACACAGAAAAGGCGAGAGAGTTAATAACAGACGAGCAAGCATAATTTATATACGTAGAACTTTATTCTAAAACAAAATTTAATTCTGGATGATTCCTTTTCGACAAGTTTTACCACGTTTAACATTTAATTGCAAGCAGGTAATTGCTTTAGTGCGGAAAATGATGTAGTACCAAGATTTAGCCAGCTCGTGTTGAAATCACACTAATCGTATTATCTACTGCTACGGTAGAATTCTAGTTGACAAAGCAACATAACTAGCGGTAATTTACCAGTACCTATTTTACTCAGAAAATCTTACTTACCAAAGTATACTTCTTTGTTGCAGCTTGGACACTTTGGCATCGTGTCTGTCTATTAGATACTGAGCAGCAGGAATCGGGTGGATATGAAACTCAGATACCGCCTACTAGTCGAATGAGGACATACAGGGCGTTGTCTATACAGTTTCATTTGCACACGGCACGTGTATTTATACATGTCACACACTGTTGCTTGTAATCTAGGCTTGTCGCTGGGCAGGAAATTGAATTTTGATTTGTGACAGCTGAATAAGAAGTAACGTGAAGGAAGATAAATTATTCATATCAAATATAGCATGGATTTTCGTCCTTAGGCACCACATTCTCTTGGATAACGCTATTGACACAGTGATGAAATAGAGGGTCATGACCTATCTTACAATACGTAACGACTGAGAGGTAGAGAGAGAGAGAGGGCATGTATAGACAAACGAGAGAGAACTTAAGGAGATTAAGGCTAAGGAGATTAATTAGTAATACATCTTATGAATAATCTGTGGGGGTGGGGCAGCGGCCCTTTTTCGTGTGAGGAAAATGTGTGTGTGTGTGTGATATGGACTTCAACGTAGCTTTAACACTCTTTCAGTCATATCGCTACGATGTGTGTGCATTGTCACGGTTTATAGTGATGTCTAGTACTGAGGCTTCGTGCCGCAGACATGTAGGATGATGTCCCATTCAGTCACATTATCCTGCCATTCAGTCACATTATCCTGCCACCAAACCGACCAGTACTAACACTAACCTCTTAATGCTGAGCACCTAGCGAGGCAGCTGTTAATACCATTTTTTAATAAGTCTTTTTATGATTCGGTCGGGGTTCGAACCCGTGACCTCCCGCATCTGAGGCGGACGCTCTAACCACTAGACCAACGGAGCGGTCATGATGAAAATAAGCAATGTCCAACGTGATCCTGCTGCAACAAAATAAGAAATCGCAACTTAATTTATCATGTAACATATTAAATGAAATACCTTAGTAGTAGAGAAAAATGTGGGTTTTGGCTCACCTACTACACTGGCTGGTCTAGCTGAGTGAAGAATCTCATATAACTCTACCACTGGTGTAATGGGGGTTCTGGCTCACCTGTGCTCGAAAGGGGTGCTCTGGCTCACTTTTTCCTGTGTTGTGTTCTGGCTCACCTGAGGGCGAATTCTGACTCAGCAGCAGAGGGGGCGAACCCACCTCATTATAGAAGCGTTATTTTGGAAAACTAACCTTTATTACAAAAACGAAAAAAACGTGAAACCGAGGCCTCTAACTTTCCGAGAGTGGGTCTCTCTACGGGGTTAGTTTTTTTTTTTTCACCTCATCGTTTTTGAGAAAACATATACGCGAGTTTTACTACGATGACGCCTTATCGAGGTCGCGCCCCTCTGCTGCTATCAATTAAAAATTCTATCAAGACCGATTCGATATCGTGACCCTTGGGCCATGTAAGTTTATTGTTATAAAACCACGCGGAGTTGACTGAGCCTGGCTAAATAAATTTCTAAAACGATTATGATCCATGTCGCCGTTACACCAAGTCTGATGAATATTTCGTAACGTATGCGTTTCACACAGCAAGAATATTACAATTATCCCTGTTCACTTTAGGTATGTGTGTGTACCGTTGAGTAACATAAATCACGTCTGTGTTTTTATGTCTTCCTCAAGAAAATATCCGAGCAGGGTTTGCCTGTTTATCCAACATCACATCATCGTACACATATTAATTGTTAACAAATCCGTCAATATCATCAATACTTGGCGCATCATTGATGTTAGTAATAAATTCAGTAACATCTTCACCCAGCTCATCCAGCAACTTTGCATTTTCATTAAAGTCTTTAAGCACTTCATAACATCTCTGATCATATACAGACGGAGCTACCAAATATAACTTAATCCATTTGAGCCACCTCATTATCAAATTAAGCAGCAGTTGCGTTTTACCAGACCCAGATGGACCTATGAAAATCATTCGCACAGAATTTGGTAACGCAGCATGATGCTTGACCAGATCTCGTTTTCTTGTCGCTGAAAAATTAATTACATCCATATAATTATAATATGGATTTATATTGTGTGAAATGCAGGGCGCGTACCCCCACAGGTGATCTAACAACTATTACAACAAAAAATAACAGGTCAGCAGTTACAGGTAAGTGTGAACGATGCGGTACCAAAATAATTTAAATTTATTCCCGCTGACAAGTCTGTTTTAAAAAAAGCGAGGAGGTGATATTGCTGTCAGTTAGCCAAACTACCAAGAACTCCGTGGGCTAAGTACCCAGGAGAAAAACATCTT
This sequence comes from Sinohyriopsis cumingii, assembly GCA_028554795.2. Taxonomy (NCBI): domain Eukaryota; kingdom Metazoa; phylum Mollusca; class Bivalvia; order Unionida; family Unionidae; genus Sinohyriopsis; species Sinohyriopsis cumingii. The sequence goes on from CM068830.1 coordinate 10,026,938, forward strand.
CCAGGATATAATTACTGTGGCCCTGGTACTCGACTTGATATCAGACTTGATAACCAAGACCAACCAAAACCAGGTGAGTATCCAATAAATGATATTGATAAAGCGTGTCATGCTCATGATGTAGCTTATAAAAGTAAAGATCTACAGCACAGGCATATTGCAGATGAAAAACTAATTCACGTGTTAAATTCCATAACAAATAAATCTTTCAAAAATCATTATCTAATAGGTTGGTGAGATCTGCAATGAAGGGTAAGCTTGTATTGGGAAACGGTATTTAATCAACCGATTATTATCATAATTGAGTTGATTTATTATTCCCCAAGAGGATACTGGAAAGGTAGAGCAGCGATCAGTAAACTCGCTTCGGCGGCATGTGTCGAACGTTCTACTGTTGAGAAAAGATTAGCCCGACAGGCAATATGGCAAAAAATTATCTTTCACCGCCTAAAACAATACAATACGCGCATTTTGATGTCAGCGTCCCTAATGAAGTTCATAGGCTGATATTTTATTTTTACCGCATGATATTAGACGTCGAGTAACCTACAAATACGCGTTAACTGCCGTTGATGTTGTAAGTATATATAAAGAAACAGAGCCGTTATCAACAGAGACAGCTGCTGAAGTAGCTTCTGCGTTTTAACGAATTTATCAACGAGGTCCCCTACGATGGCCACAGCTGCTACAGGTTAATCCTGGCAAAGAATTTCAAGGTGTGGTATCATCGTTGATGAAACAACATAACGTCAAAATACGACGAGGACATACTGCAATTCATTGCGATCAGGCGATGGTTGAACGATTTAATCGAACACTTGCTGAGCGGTTATTTGGATATCAATACGCGGTGGAAATCATTCAGGATACGAGATCTCACTAGTGGGTTGCAAGATTACCAAGTGTGATATCCGCATTAAATAATGAAATTACTCGAACAACCAACATGAAACCTATTAACGCAATTACAAGCGCGCATATACCCGTACAACGACATGATTTTTCAGCGCCGCCAGTGCTGGGTACTGTTACTGTAAGATATGTAAATGAACCTGGTGAACTTGAATGTGGTAAGAAAAGAGCAACTGATCCTATCTGGAGTATTACAACACACAAAATTTCTAGTGTGGTAAGATCCACGGGTAGACCGGCAATCTACAGACTAGATTCAACTGCTCCTCAACGTGGATTTACACGTGAAAAATTACAAGTAATTCCCGAAGACACGCAATTACCACCGCGATCACTTAACTAGCGCCGTTACGTCGATTTAACTCGAGACAGGTCACCATCGTATTTTCACGTGTATGACCGCGACTACTATCTTTTCTATCCACGATAAATTGTCTTGGATTATTATTCGAGTACTGCCACAACATTACACAATTACAGCTCGCACAATGATTATTCTGCTGCTGCTTCAGCGCTATGACAAATTCAACATCGAGATCAAAGTCGCGTTTTTTGTTGTTGTCACTTTGTTTATAACCGGCTAATTTTTTTCTTACTATATCGCTGTCAGTAACATCATCGATGGTTTGTGTAACGCCTATGACAATTCTTCGCAGCTGAGATATTCTTCTGACTCGAGACACTGCGAGATAAACTAAGTTTGACCACTCGACACGATCATCTACAATCCAAACTCGAGTATCAGAGATGGTTAACCCCTGAGATGAGTGAATTGTCATTGCGTATCCTAACGTCCACGGGGATTTATCAGCGTGTAGCGCATCCCAACAACACTGACATCAACTGTGACAACATCATTTAATACTGGATTCTGTTTCCTTGACTCTGTCAAGGGTCCTGGTATATCAACGTCGATATTCTGTCATCGTGTATCAGTTGGTCTATAAAACAATGGTATACGTAACGCTGAGAATTTTTCTTTATGCTTTTCAAATAACCTCTGTTGAAGTGTATCACGAACTATCTTTCTACTTGCCACTATCAAAATATTTGGTCTCCACAATTGCAGAAAGTCTTTCATTGAAGTTTCTGAAATTATTTTACGCATTATTTCACAGTGAATTTTATTCGGTTATAGTCTGATTAATTTTTAAACTCCCTTAATTCTGCATCAAGAGACCTATGATCATCAGTTATCTGTTCGTAATAATCTACAAAATTCTTTAGCCAATCATGTGGAGATAGTCCAACAAACGGTAGTGGTTGACCGTGATCACCGCACATTATCACAGCTGTATTTTTCAATAACAGCCAAACGAGAATCATTTTTAATATATCTTTAAATACTGTGCACACTTCATCCCAAATAATAACGTTTGGAATATATTTCGCCCCCAGTCGGTCAGGAGTCCATGTGTCACCCTTGTATCTGAAAAAGCTGTGGTAAGTGCAAGATTGCGCTCCTCTTTGTTTCATTTCTCTTGCGAGTCTGTGTGTAGGTATTAGCGCAATCATATCATCTGAATTCTCTCGAAATAATTCGATCACCCGAGCTGTCTTAGCAGACACCCCCGGTCCGTTTAGAAAAACAGTCTTGTGTCTGGATACTGGATCATACACGGATGCCGCAGACGTTAATTCTGATATCTGAATACTGCGATAAATATCTTTAATCGTAACATCTGCGGATTCAGTATAATTATATAACATTTCCTGTTTTATTCTCCACGAACCCCATGATGCATCAGTGTTTGTAAAACGAGTTACCAATGATGTATATTTTTTATCGATGTAAATGAATCCGTTGCAACTCTGACTGTAGTGTCAGGGAATCTATTTATCACCGATAATAAGTTTATAGAAACATAAGCGAGCATTGAGGATCTTAAATGAGTATACTGAGGCGATTCGCTATCGATATAGCTTACAAAAGTACCCAACCGTGTTCCGTCAGATAAGTAAGCGTCTTCTCGACTGACAAATATATTTCTCGCTGTTGCATCAGCGATTATAAAATCATATTCAGCATCATCTAGAATTAATCGAGCATAATGTCGTTTATGATCATATGCTCCACCTTGAGTAAACTTGCCAATTATTCTTCTACCGAGATCCTTTGCGGTTTTATCATCATCGTGTGGTAACCAAATTCTGGTATGCTTCAGATATGATATAATTGCTTTACTTACAATCAACGATATTAATATTTTACAATAATCATATATCGTAATAAAACTATTGGTTCCCAGCATTTTTCTGAAAATGTCTACCAAACCAAACGTAACAGATCGGATGAAGACCTTGAGCTATTTCGAATGATACAATTCGAGCGAATACGGTTAGATCAAAATCAGGTAGTGGTCCATTTATCGATACTCTTGTCATCTCGTTTGTGGGATGTCCAAATCACTTAAAATATCCAGAACACTCTCCCAATCCAAGAAAACTGCCCGGATAACACGCGACCATATCAACTGAGATAACGTCGTTGTGGTCATACTTAGTATTTCACAATCCGCCTTGTCCGTATTCACAGCAACTAAGCTGCACGTCTTCGAGAAATTCAAATCGTGTTGGCTTCCACGAATTTTTCTCACTGGCAGCGTGAGCTGCAACAGATGGAACTGTAAAACAATTATTTAGTAATTGTTCGGTATTATCTGTTGAAAATTTCAGCGCAAGATAGTTCATTTCTTCATGAAGAGATTCTTTACTATATATTTCGCCTTTAGGTCGTAGAAATTGATCATATTTTTCATCATCTGAACTTTTAAATAACCATACTGACACATGATCATTTTTACTTATTTCGTGCCTAAAATCAAACATGTTTCTTCCAGAGTCTGAGTAAAATCTTACAGTTCGATCTCGTGGAAATATTGTGACTGCTCTGGTCCACGCGTGAGCATTATGATCAACGATATCTATTGCCCCCGCCCCTTTCTTTATAATGTTTCGAATTGTGTAAAATCTCTCCTGTTATCGTTGCTACGATTATTGGGAATTTTTGTGTTTTCTCTAACTTAGCGACATCATTTATTGTAGCTCCGGTATTCTTAACCGATTCAGCCCTTTTGTTTATTCGCTCACGTCGTAGATTTGTTAACCCATTTCCACGCATCGCATTTGTAAAATGTTCGATTACAACTCAGCGTGGACAATCTCATTGCTACAAGATCATCGATGTTAGGTTTATCATTTAGCTGACAAATTCCATAAACAATCGCTGTTATAGGATACGCTCGTTCGTAATATGGTCTGTCAATACCAGTCAGTAATCCTGGCTTGGAATTTTTACTTAACAGAGCGGTTTTCCATTAGCAAGGACAGGGTCACGTTTGTCACGGATAATCCACTTAGCGGAATCTGTTTCTGCTAGCACAATAAACTTTATTCTGAAAAGATATTTCTGATCGCTGATATAATCAATAATCGTTTTCGCCCGCGTATGGTTCATTGTAGCATCAATGACTTCGTCCTTGATAGAGTCATCGCGTACAATTATGAATGTCGACCACGTATGAGATGCACTATCATAACGAAATTCTTTTTTACCATCCCTGATAATATTAATCAGATTAATAGTCGGATCAGTCAGCGTTCGCCTCCACAAGTCAAGGGTTCTTCTGTCAAGATCGAATATGGAAGTTTTCCAAGGCTCGATTGTAGATAATCTCTCAAACTCTTCCATATTATATTTCAGACAAGTATTTCAACACAAAATATTATATATACGATGGCTCAAATAAGAAATCAGTGCAAGTGGTCGATAGTAGGGTCTTCAACTCCTTGTAACAAATCTTGCGTAAATGAATTCTGCGGTCAGTATTTGCAAAGCGTGCGTCGAAGAAATCTTGGTCCACAACCGTGCACTCTCCACAGGTTGATTTTGGGGGGAGGTTATGCAAACTCTGTTGAGCGTATAAAATTACCCCATGTCTGTCTGTACTGTCCTATATGTGTTGTGCCGTCCTTACTGTAAATAGTGTAAACACCTTACCGTAAATACTGTTAATATACTGCTATATGCATTGTGCCGTCCTCCTTAGAATTAAGTTAATTGAGATTTATGTGCTGTGCCGTCCTTAATTAAAGTTTACTGTATCCTTCTGGAATGGCTAAGATGCAGTGGCACCCTAGTAGTTCACACAAAAAGATTGTGCCGTCCTTGTTAGAATTAAAGTAATTAAGATTTATGTGTTGTGCTGTCCTTGGGAAACACGTCCTCTTGAGTCTGCTTGACTGTTTTTTGACAGGTTAGAGGCTCACATAGGGGGTTGTGTCGTCCTCCTTAGAATTAAGAATTATGTGTTGTGTCGGCCTCGAAAACTCGCTCCCTTGAGTCTGCTTGACTGTTGTTTGACAAGTTAGGTGTTCACGTAGGGGGTTGTGTTTCGTGTGCCCCTGAGCATGGTAGGATGTCACATGGGCACCCTAGTGGCTCAAATCGGATTGTGTCGTCTTCGGTGTAAAAGAAAACGCTTGGGCAACAGCAACCTAGTTGCTCACATGCGGGGTAAAATATTTTTCTTTTAAATATATATTATAGATAATGAATTCCGAAAATATCAATGATGTTATTTCTGCCATTAAAATATTAGAAAAAGACGGCATAAATATATCTGATGAACTAAATCCTGTAAAAAGTATGTCTGATTTTGAGACACTGCAAGAAAGAAGGGAAGAAGGAGGGTATACCTTACCATCCGAGCACAGATTCGTAAAACGAATTCAGACGGCGATGTGTCTATCGCTAGCTACAATAAAAGAAAGTGAAGTAAAAGAATTTGTCTCTCTCTCGCGCAGTCGAAAAAATTAGATCAGAATTATCAGGTGAATATGAAGCAAAGAATACAATTAATACTCGTGTGAGGCAACTAAGAAAAATTATTTCAAGTTATGAAAATGAAAGTTAGACTCTTTCGCGGAAATAAAAGTGATTTTAGTCCATTTATCAGTAAAAAAATAAATATCCACCTTGACTGTCAAGGACAAGGAGGAGAATTATTTTTTCTGTTGTTCCCTTGTCCTTTACCACTGACCGATTTTCAGTAATTATTGTTTTTTTTTTGTGAAATCTGTCAGTTTTGCACGATTTTGACTACCTATTACCCTATCAGAATTAACAATTAAAAATATAATATTTTTGTGAAATCTGAACGACAGTTACAGATAACAGTTTGGGTCTGATCCAGTATTAGTCCATTTGTCAGTAAAAAAAATATCCACCTTGACTGTCAATGACAAGAACGAGAATTATTTTTGTGTGCTGTTCTCTTGATAAATCACTACGAGAAATCGCAGATTTTTGCGATTTCACATATAAATTCAGACTCAGCGTTCCCGCACGAAGGTTAATCAAGTCGCCGGACTGGTCCGTTAGTCTGAAATTTATTCAAGAGAAACGCGGATTATGACACCGTAGATAAACGGGATTGACTGGTTCTTTCACGATGAGAGAACCAGGTAAACTCGATGAGTACAAGTATATAAGATGTATCCTTGCCGTGCCTGATTTACTATGTCGTTGTTTGTTTGATAGCTTCTATCAATTACATCACAGACGAGGTTGACCGCGATCGTTGGAGTTATATTTAAGATTTACTAAGATACATGGCGGCCTGTCCCTTGTGGGTCATTGTTTTATTTGAGAATAATTCCCGGCGGTAGTGTTTTTCTGAATTGCTAAAGTATTTCAGAAAAGAACTCATCGATGATATCGTTGGTGGATTTTCTTAACTCGTCTGCGTTATATCCGGGAAATTTAAATGTCGATAGATCTGCCTCTGTTATCGAATATGCATTTAAAAATTGTTGTTTGTGGTCTATCCGTTTAGTATTAATTGTTACCTGAATCACTCGATAGTTAATATCTTTCACATCACATACAAGCTGATTTAATATTTCTACTTGTTTAATGATTTCGCAGCGTGAACTTGCTATATCAAAAAGATATTCTTGGAAGCTTTGCCGTAGTTTTTCTCGTTGTCGCTATGTTCTTGATTAATAATTTAAAGTGTGCAATAATTTCATCTAGTCGAATATTAGTAGATTTAAATACTCCAAAACCGAAATGTTCCTGAACAATATTCAAAGTTACATCATTCTTATTAATGAAGGTATGATAACCGGACAACGTTGCATTTTTTATAACAAGTATACGATCTTTGCATGATGGGTTAATTTCGTGGTATGATTGTTTATCCGTGGTAAAATCAGACCGTCATGTTTCAGGTGGTGGCGGAGGTGCCTCCTGTGCAACATCAGGCCATCCTAGCACTGATCAGATTGATGATTGATATATATCCACGGCGTAATCCGGAGAATTTATCTCGATGACCGCAGACAGTGTTGGTTCATGAACGGTTATTTCTATTTTGGTTTCTCTTCCCGAAATATTTTTTATTCTACGTTGAAATTCATCATTGATATCGTCGATGTCATAACTTCCGGTTGGTATTCCAACGACGGTCCAGTCGGGGGTTCCATCGGGTTTATTTTTATTTGCAAACACAAGCGAATTATTCGAATGTAATCTACCAACTGATTTTGATCTGACATTTGGGCAACTATAGTATATTCGCAACCGCGCTAACGCGATCGCGCTTACCTGAATCGCAGTTGGAAAATTAATACTGAATTCAGGGTTTGTTGAGCTTGTCGATATCATTGTTGTTTTTAACGGCGCTGTGTTCGCGGCTATCTGCGGAAGTAGTTCGGTGATTATTCTTTTCATTTTCTTTCAAATGGTGGTTTTCCAAATCAATTACTTCATTGTATATCTTCACCATTATGGCAAATTCGGAATCTGATATCGTTGTGTCGTCGAGGCTGGATGATATCAGCGACGATAATTTAGAATATGCTGCTGTTGCCGTATGTAATTTTACAACATAATCGTGCAATTTTGTATTCGTGCACGTGGATATCTTTTTCACGATAATATTAAAACACCTGCAATTGCTGCTGATGATGAAACACATATTGTTGCTACTGCCACTGTTATCAGAGTCAGAACTGATAACACTATACCGGTGATCGCAACTAACTTAGACACTGAATAAACTACACATCAATGGCAACTGAACGCCGCTTATATTTTTTACTTTTACGGTGTACTTATCAATGATGGTTTTTAACGCTGATTGCCATTCACGTACTTGATCATATCTATATTTCTGAACACTTGACTCTGTCAACGCCATTATTATTTTCCACAGTAACCAAGTGAGGTGTTTCAGCAAACAAATTCCAGACACCACCAATAAGATGTTGCGGTTAATTTCTTATCAGCTGCTTCTAGTATAAATGTTTTTTCGGTTCCGCTATTTAAGACAACAGACACAACCCCGAAAAACGTATCGGTTGAATGCCCCCAGGGATATGTATTATATGTAGTGTATATACTAAATTTTGCAGCACTGAACACAGACAGCCTGTACACACCAGTAGACTTCCGCGGTATGTTTGATAGTATTATTTTGCTGCGTTTCGAACCCGGATGAAATTGTGTATACGTTATTGATGACCTTTTAATGAGGAATTTTAATCAGATTAATTTTGTTGGCGATCTCAGGAATTCCACTTACCATGTCTTCGAGTGTTTTCTTACTTGTATCAATGTTCGTCTTGATACCAGAGTTTCGTGTCAGCGATCAATGGAGTACCAAAGAAAACATATGCGATTTCATCATTTTTTCTAAAATTTCTACGATTTTTTGTGAACATACTCACATGAAAGTCATACTCGGCCCGTAACGTGGATAACTTATTATCTACGGTGCTGTAGTTAGACGTCCACATATTTTTTGTTGCCGCGTCTTCGTCGGATGTTGGGTCTCCAAGCGTTACTATTTTATTTCCGTTCATGCTAAGTTCACCTGTCACTGTGTCACCGGTATTCTTCAAACGATTATCAGAGCTTCTTGCAATTTCATCTCTGATGGTTGTAAACGATATACTTGAATCTCTGAGTCTACCGCCGTCAGTAAACACAGGGATGTTATCCGTGACCGCACCGAGTACTCGTCGAAATATGTCATTCCATTTGATGTTGCTGGTTTTTAGCGTGCCATATCTGTCCTGAAAACCAAGAACTTCATCTAGGTCAACCCCAGCCAGTCACGTATTTTGATAAATCTATGTCAGATGTTGTTTTACTCGCACCGCAGAATCTTCCGTAAATATCTACCATTATTATTTTCTTTGTTTTTCCAAATTGGGATCTAAATCAATGATTTCTCAAGCTGTTGACTTGTATAATTGTGCACAACTTTGTGAGGAGGTAATGACGATTTTGATATAGACTCGAGCACCACAATTGCTTGACACCGAATATTGGCGGATCGGTTAACGTTTGTGTTGGTAGCGTTGAGTAAAAAGTCGGGATCCCTGACTGTTTGACATATCTGATAAATTCCTGCGGTGGAGCTAACCCGTACGAGTAAAAAAAACCAACCAACAATTCAACGAGGGACAATTGTGTATGATACCCAGTGAGTACCAGGTCCAGTACGCGCATCGAGATTAATAATGCCAGTTTCAATATTATTGGGCTGTTGTGGTAACTGATCTCGCATAAAAACCCTCTGAAGTTTTTTTATTTTGAATTGCTTGGCAGCATCGATTAAATCAAAATTTGACATAGGTAATATTGGTCGTACACGCATGTGAAACGACTCCCTGGTAATTTTAGAATTTTTCCCGTTTCTTTTTTTAATGCCATGTCAGCGGCTGTTCCAAGAGCACCTAACGCGGCCGCCTCTGCAACGGCTGGTGCGACTGAGACTATCAGCGCTGCAATTGCTGAGAGAAGTGGAAAGATCACGCCGGTTTTAACTATTTCGTTGATGGCTCTGGCGGAAAGTTTAAGTCGTATTGCAGTCTTGGATTGTTTAGCGTCATTGAGATGATAAGTTGACGCGCTGTCAACGACAGTTTATTTTTAACGCCTGTGATTTGATTGTGCTTTAGCGTTATTGTGGTCCCACATTTTTTCGCTTGTAGCTTCTTGATCTGACCAGGAGTCAGAATGACAATAATATGATGGTAAGACATTTTTATAAAAGACATGTGTTTCTAAATAAAGTGGATTAGGGATTTTCCACTGGCGCATGAACGACTCTCATTCGACCACCAACACCTTCAAGTAACACTGCTTTGTCGCTAAGTATAACCGCAATTGCTCTGTAAGGACCATGAAGAACTGGTGGTTGTGTTACCATAGCTCTAAAGTGTATATCAACAACAGATTGCCTAAATAAATCTAAATGTTACAACGACAAGTAATATATTGGATACAATGTTATAAATCCAACAGTGATATTTGTAAACCAGGATCTACGTTCTGATCACGTCCCATATACGACAACAATCGATGATACGCGCGAGCAACATGATTGTGCTCAAAATTTGAAATTATATCCTCGGATGGTTCTTGATGTCCATTTGTCCTCAAAGAAACCTCACTAACTCCAAGAGTGTCAAATATCATATGGGATTGTTCTTGCTTACCCACCCGATTAACACTTTGCAGCGCAACAAATATGTGTCTCGGTGCAGAAATACCCTGTTGAGTAGCTATTTGCCACGTAAATAACCCATCAACATTACTTTGGATACTATCGGTGGACATTGAGTGCCACGACAACAGAGATTTACCGCCTGTGTTCATAAAAAATGTAATCGCTGTTCTTCAGCAAACGATGGATTCATTGCTTGCATCCACAGTGAAAGTTTATGTAGATTTACCCTACGTGTGCTTCGCTCCAAAGATGACTTTTCGTACATTTGTGCAAAATCAAAAGATATGTGATAGTGGACTCGCGCATGAAAAACTTCTACGGTCACCATTCAGCGCTAATTTACGTGTAGCAAATCCCATATTGTAATTAGGGTTGTGACTATGTGGCATCAAAACAAAATGCATCAGCGGGTCTATCTATCGCTCCAGGTGGTTGTGGGTCAGTCGCAGTATTACGTGGCATTTGTGCATAACTAAATTGTTCGGGGTCAGGACTATTAGAATAATCCTTGGCAAACAGCATTGACGGACCGGTTGATCTTGTATAATCGTCGGAGAATCTTGCTAACCCAACTATTGTGGTGGCAACATCAACGTCGTTTTGAATTGTTTCTATGTTGTTTCCATCAATCATGTATGTAGCACTGTCAAATAACGCCATAATACCGTTGTTAACAAAACCAACTATGACATCAGCTCCATATCGCGTATTGGCAACAACATCTGTTGCAAGCTCACTTTCTACTTCATTAAAAGCCTCAGCGGGTAGAAAATATCTACTTGTATCATGGACCTGCAATTCAATTCTTCCTCGTGCATTGGGTACAAGTGCTTCATAACAATAATACTGATAATCGCGCACAGATTCATCTTTTTGGACTGCTTCATCCATGTCAAATGCTGTATCAGATATACGTTTGAACATCTTTATTATACTACTCATTTTTTAAATCGTGGTCGGCTAGACCTTTGGGAAACTCTGCTCCCTGAAATAAAACTTGTGTTTATTTTTTCATCTTCACGCTGATTTACCAAGGCTGCTAGTTTTTTATTTGCGGCTTGGTTTATTATTTTACTGACATCCGCGGGCATAACCTCTGTGGATGTCAAGTTTACTCGTGGTTTAGCAGTCTGACGTCTGCGTAATAGTTGAGCTATTCTGTCTTTGATTGCCGTGAAAGCTTTACCACAGCACTAGCAACTGCACCAGGAGCTTTTTCACGAATAACGTCGATAGCTTTCATTGAAATTGTTTTGTAATGGGCGCTGCTTTGGGAGCCATCCTTCTAAATAATCCCTTAAAAACATTACCGAGCCAAATCTCCGTAATACGTTCTGTAAACAGGTAATCGCGAGTTTTCCACCGTAACCATCACGTGTCTGCGGTGACCGTTATTGTGTATGATCATCATATTTATTCTTCATTTATCTAATCACTGTAGTCATCAACGAGTTCATCAATAAGAGATCGATAAACATTAATATCCATGATACCGCCTCAAATAATCGCCGACATATATCAGCTGCTTCGTTAATTATTTCCGGATAATTATTACCAGCACGTTTTCCTCCTATGAGAACTTCTAACCGTTGCACGTCATCAAGGATATTGTTAGGACAAGTAACAAGACCACTTCCAGTTACAGTGGGATCAGGTGATGGTTGTCTCCGTGGTGGAAATCGCTGATTTCTTGGCGATATAACTGGTATTCCAAAACATTTGTTTATTTAATTAACTTTTTCAACAAAATCATCATATTCTTGCTTATATTTTTTACTGATTTGTGAAATATCCTTATACTCACGAAATACTTTAGCAGTCCACTCATGTTCTGGAGTGTTAAAAAAACTCTGGCTTAAGAAACTGATACCGTAGTTGATACCCACTCGCAGCAACAGCAGCAGGATCACCCATAACTTGCATATAGCCTTGCTGAGTAAAATAACTAGTTTTTAATTTTGGTTTAGATAGACATCGACAATATTTTTAACATCCTCGATTTCATCACGTGTTTTAAGGGCAGACTCCACAGCTTCGCTAATTTGTTTTGGTAATGTTTGGATAACCTTCTGTGATGCTGTTGTACTGCAGCAATCTCTTTGGCTGGTTTGACAATTGGTCCAAACAACTGTTCTGTACCTTCTGAGAATTCAACTTGGGATTATTGTCGGGCTTGTAACTTTTCCTTAGCAGCATCTCTCAGAGGTACATACTTTTTATATTGCTTCCTCTCGCTCTCTAGCTAATCTAGTTGTGTAAACCTCTCCGAGGTTGGTCATTATTTGATATAACTTTTTTTAATTGATAGCAGCAGAGGGGGCGCGACCTCGATAAGGCGGCATTGTAGTAAAACTTTCGTAAATGTTTTTTCGAAAACGATGACGCGAAACAAAAACTAACCCCGTAGAGAGACTCACTCTCGGAACGTTAGAGGCCTCTGTTTCACGTATATTTTTCGTTTTTGTAATAAGGGTTAGTTTACCTAAATAACGCTTCTATAATGAGGTGGGTTCGCCCCCTCTGCTGCTGGCTTACTTGTTTCCTTTGTGGCTCACTTCGTACGATAATGTCCGTGGGCTAGTATGTAGAATGTCGTTTATCGTAGAAGGAGCAGTCTTTTTCGTTGATGAGTAGGGTGGAGAGTTGATGTCGTTGTCATCTGAAAGTTCTCATGAGGTAGTATTGGAGATGTTCCTGTAAGGACTATCTATAATCCTCAATAGTGGCAATGTGTATGATAACTGTTTTTATATACTCCTTTGGCTTTTTTCTTGATGGTCTCATCCTCGAGTGCGATGCAGTACAATTAGGGTCGAAGTCGTATGGATTCTGCGATGGGTATGCCACAAGTTTCATCTTTGAACTTTCCAAGTTTCTTTTTATTGTCCTAACAATGAAATGGGCTTGTTTCTGGATAATGGCTAAGATCGAAGACATGTCGATATTGAATGAGATCTGCGTAGACATCCTCAGTGTGAATTTTGTAGACGAGTAAGTAGGTATCAGTAACGAGGAGTTTGGCTTTATCTTCGTAGTCTCGTTAGACGAAGTCATAATGGAACCGATGTAGATGGGTTTGTCGAGCATGAGATGTACTTTTCTAGGTTCGATGGCTACGAGTTCTTCGTCCAAGATTTTCTGCTAACGAAGGCATCGTTAACCACAAGTTTATCTCGTCATCGTGAGCTATAGACGATTTCGATTTTGATTTTCTTTTAGAGTTGGATGTTTTCCATGGCTTTTCCGAAGACGCTGTTGTTCATGAGTTTAAAGAACGTTTTACCGAAGTCTGTGTTGGTTTTAACGCGTTGTTGGGTATTGAAGCCGACGTAGGATTTCATCCATGTGGATTGTTTAAACTTGAGAGCTCGATGAACTTATTTAAGAACGAGTTCGTGTCGAGGAGCTAGTTCTAGAAATCGATAATGTATCTTGTAGTGTGTTTTGTGATAGAGACTGGGTATGAATTTCTTGATCTTGGTCTCTGATGCCAAATTTTGTTTTTTGTTGGAGTTGTTGGGGAGAAACATAGAGGTTTTGATGAGGAGTGGCAATGCACAGAATGGAAACTCATTAAGAACGTCGTGAAGATGGGAGGAATAGTTTAGATCGACTTCGACTAAATAGACACAGGAGTTATCCTGCTATCCCGCTTGTCGTTCTTGGAGGAATTGTTCTCCAGTAATCCATTGAAAATTCCACCGGTGAGGGACTGTGACAGGGCACAACCATATTTATTATTGGCATTAAAGTATGTAGGTGGAGGGGTGAGTGGGATTGTAATTGGACATGTGTTTATTATTGGCGACGACGTGTTTTTGGCTGATGGTACAGATGCCTCCTCGAATCATGCTTTCGGTAAACATGAAGATGTCAGGATTTTGGAAACGTTCAAGTTGCATCTGACTCCTCTTGAGAAGGGCATCCCATGAGATACCGGAAGTGGAGAAATACCAGAGTGGATCGACTTGATAATGATCAAGGCACATGCGTCTGAAATGTTGGAAGACATCCAAAAGTAAAAATACGTCCGCTTTCAGGTGGAGGTCGTGTTAATCGCCGAGAGTATGACATCTGAGCTCGTTCCACATTTTGTTCGCGTATTGAAGAGCCTCCATGATATGGGAGAGATGTAAGTGAGAATAGAAGGACTCCAGAACATGCCAGATGGTTTCATCAAATCTGGACCATGCAGATAAACTCCTTTGCGTAGCAGGAGAAGAGCACGAGTACCAAATTATTTTCGATATGCATGAAATTATGGCAGTTGTGAGCGATTTTGCTAGCTATGACTCCATAAACTGGAACGAATCAATGAAACGAAAGAGAAATTGTTGGGGATGCATTGTATGCGTGTTCTTACTTTAGCAAGAATCGTATTGACTCGTGGATGGCTGAGTGCTGTGATGATAAAGTGTCTATCATAGCCTCGTAGATTATAAGAGACGAGGGGAAGAAAATTTGGATCTTTGAAGCATAAATTAAAATTGGCGTGATCTGCTCCTCGATAGTGACCGGTGATAGGACAATGATCTCTGACATTTTGGTCGTGAAATTGAAAGTATTCTTCACAGATGTGGCATTACTTTGCTGCTTTGTGCTGTTGGAGTTCTGAGGCGGTAAGGAAAATGAGTGGCGTTGGATTTGTTTGGGTCTCCTGAGTACGTTTCCTTAAAGAACCAATGACGCAGTCCTCTCTTCGTTGTTGTTGGTAGGACGAAGACAAACGTTCATCTGCAGTTCAGCAGTTTTTATAGCGAATCGCACAGGGAATATGCTTATGTTCTACTTGGGTAAAAAAATGGCCTGGATCTGGAGAAGGTCCTTGTTCTTTATTTCAGGATAGCTTCTGAGTCAAAGACTATGTAAAACGTGTGCATGTTGTTTTTGTAGTGGTGTTCGATCTGTAATGTTTCTTCACATGCCATCTGAACGATTTTTAGTTCTTGACAGTATCCAGGTAAGTGATGTTCCTGCAGTCGTTGGGACCGAGGAAAGGATTGTAAGCAGCGATAGCAGAAATAACTTGTTCTTATGCTGCGAGTACTTAGATCCACATAGCCGGCTAAAGTGTTTGATGTGGTAAAGCTGCAAGATGATGACGAGTTGTGAGACTGTTTTTTTTAGATCAGTAGGGGATAGACCACGAACTATTTATCTCCCACTTTCAGGTCACCGAGTCCAAAGACATCGAGGGAAAGACCCTCGTTGAGCGATTTTGTTTAGAGGCGTATTTTACCGAGGCTGGAAAGGTGAATTGTACTCCGTTAAAGCGGAGGGCATGTTCTTGGCCTCGGCAGGATGTAATGCGGAGAGGACAGCCTACAGAAGACAGTAGTCATTGTCGTTTTTTATGTTAATGCAGGCTTTGGTAGCCAGGATTTTCTTGTGGAGTGGGACGTACTTACTTCCGCGTAACGGCGTAAATTTGGAAGGCTGAAACGAGATGGAATTGACCCCAGCGAAAATCCAAGATGATCTTGACTTTTGAGATGCATCGAGAATCTCCATAATTATTATGATGGAAAGGGTACACATTTGGTCACCATTGTCAATGATCCTCATTCCGATGATGTCGATATTTCGATTCTTTCAGCCTATCTACACCTGATGAAGTCACACGTTATCTCCGCTCCACACATAAAGGAGAGGTCTATAACTCCTTGCAACTTTGAGATCTCAAAGCACCTGTCGGTAATGCATCAACTAAATCCGTGGAAGGCATCAAGGACACTCTCCCGTTGAGGCGTTGTTATCACTGTCAAAATAATATCCATTTCTCATACAGCTATTATGATCTCGTGGTGCCTCAAGTGTAAAGCCAAGATGGAGTGTGTCGACCCCGCCGAGATAATCACCAAAAGTAATTAACACATGATGCGTCGTGTGCGGGTCTAAAAAAGCACACATCGTCTCCGGTAGAACTTAGTGTCATAAACTTGTATACCAAATGCATCATTGCAGACACTGCGAGCTCGAAACAAGCTGTGAAGACCTTTGTGTGGACACAATCTATGTGTGAGAGACTATAAAAGGACATCAAAAATTCACCTAGAAGGACATCCATGCTCTCATCGGAAAACTCCCACGACCTCGAGGCGGATGCATGTTGCCAGGATATTGATATATAGGGTCATGGAACCACTTAGATCAACAACTGGATGCAGACGCTTAGCCTCTCCCAGGTCAGCATCCATACAACGGTGTCAATGCCATCGACATGCATCATGATCTCTGTTAAGGAGATCATCTCGACGATAAAGCGGGATGCAATCGAGTCATTCTGATGGACTTAAAAGAACTCAGGCCTAAACATTTCAGAGAACGTGTGGACCGAACCCTCGTCAGAGGCATCACTGGAACGAAACATGTGTGTGTGTGTGTGTGTGTGTGTGTGATTTCGATTTTTAACGTATCTTTAACAAGTTTTCAGTCATATCGCTACGATGTCTGCAGTGTGACAGTCTATACTGATGTCTAGCACTGGGGCATCATGCCGCAGACATGTAGCATGATGTTCCACCAAGTCACATTATCCTGACACGAGACTGAACAGTCCTAACACTAAACATAAGCCCAGTATACGTCTCGCAGAAGAGCTACATAAACCCGAACGCAAGCGTTTCCACGATGCGGAGTCATCGCTGTAGACGAAATCTGGTCAGTAGATCTGGTTTTTATGAGAGATTATAGCGACTACAATGATTTCATGACCGTAAGTGATTTTTTCAGTGTGTATGATTGGGTAATTCCTCTCAAAAACAAAAATGGTAGCTTATGGCGTGGAGGCATTTCATAAAGTCACAGGAGAAGGAAAATCCCATAAACTCTGGGCAGATCATGGAAGCGAATTTTACAACAAAACCGTCTCAGACTGGCTTACAAAAATATTTTGATCTTGTACAGCACTCATAATCTTCTCAAGACATCGGTTATAGAACGATTTAACCGAACTGTCAAAAATCGCATGTGGAAATAATTCACCAGAGATAATACCAACCGATGGTTAGATTTCCATCTAGACCTCGTCGACCACTACAATCATACCTAGTATCGAAGCATTCGAATGACTCACGCAGAAGCTTCTTCTGAAGATTAAAACAGCAGGTCGCGGAGGCCTTATCTTTTAGATCTGAATTCAAAGTAGGGGACCGCGTTTGAATTAGCAGACAAAAATGTTCCTTTGAGAACGGATACAACCCCAACTGGACAGAAGAAGTATTCGTCGTCCATACTGTTCAAGAAAATGTTCCAGTAACCTATACCCTCCAAGATTCTCCAGAAGAATCCATACAAGGGTATTTTTACGAACAGAGGTTGAAAAGGTTATCTCCACCCAAATAAAAAAATATCTTGTCAAATGATTAGGCTATCCTGAACTATTACACTAGCGGATTCTCACCACTTCCATAACTATGATAGGACCTCCGGAAAAATCTTATCATACTCCTTGATCAAGTTCTTACCAGAAACACTCTTACATATCTCTGCATAATCGTCATGACCCATCTTCACAAAACTACGCAAAAATTGTACTCAGATTTGATGAATTTTGCACTATCCATCAGCTGTACTCAAGTCACTTTATTCAGCCAGTAATCAAACTCATTTCAATTTATTCAGGATGTCATACTGCTGATTGTATCGCTGCACTGGATGCTGATGACTGTGACTATGCTTCACCCACTCCTCTTCCTCCTCATTATCACTCTCCTCACAATAAATTATCTCAGGTACATAACTCAGATCCTTATTCGTGTACGCTATCAACTCCTTCGCATGCTTCGACCATGCTTGAGACTCCTCTTCACTTCATTCCCACTTTGAATCAGGACTCTCCTTGGCCAGACCTGACTTCTCCACCTGCCAGGGAAAACACGGTAGATGCATCTCTTCAGAATACCACAAGCTAGTCTCTAATAAAGAACAAGGTGAGACAGACCCCCCTCCCAAGAAAAAGGTGAGTTAGTACCCTCTTTCGAGCACAGGTGAGCCAGAACCCCCATTACCCCAGTAGTAGAGTTCTATGAGGTTCCTCACTCACCTAGACCACGCAGGTGAGCCAGAAACCCCAATTTCTTATAAGGAAAACTGAGCCAGAACCCCGACGCCCAAGTAGTAGAGTTCTATGGAGCACTCTCGCTCACTCCTTCGTCACGCAGTGATGAAACTGAACCAGACCCCCATTGGTTATATTGCTTACGTTAGATTAATAATATGTATGAATTGGAGGAATTACTTGAAGTTAATAAAAATTCTACATACGTTTTATGCAACAAAATTACTTCGATGCCTCTATATTTCCCTGCGGTGTTTCATTGTACTTTAAGGTACATGTGAGACAACAGATCTACTAAAAAGATCTAAGTGTTGTAAAATCTTTTTGGGAAATTTTTAGTCCATTGTGAAGATTATAATAACGTACCATCTTTGTACTTTGTTTTGGGAAATATTAAGTAAAACTTCTGTCAGAGTTCTTGATGACCATTGGTCCGTAACTATATCTAAGATTCCTCAAGATTGTCAAACGCCGTACAGTTATGTTCTTATCTTAACTGTTTAATCGTTAAGCTATTGCCTGAAATGCTATATAAAAAATGATGCAGTACAGATATCCCTTGTATGGCACTAATATGCCAACTAGAATTATTGACGTTACTTTTTACCGAATCGGTAGTCATCGCGAGCCACGACAATGTCAAAATCCCACCGCGTTCCATAAACAATAATAATCTCGTTTTTCTAGTGTCGATTGGTATCATTGCTGCATCCCAAACGCGAGTGTGTCAATGTCATCACCAGGTCATATTTAGTGCCAAAAATATTTTTACGGACATTTCAACGAAACCCAAATAGATGTCTCAACGGGATAGCGTATAAAAATTGTCCACCATCGTTCAAGGTTTCCACGGCGTATTGCAAATCCAAGATTGATATTAGGGCTAGGTCGTATCAACCTACTATCTGCAGCATTTGGTTTAATTGATATTTCATACCGTATGTTTTCAGAAATACCAATAGTATCGTTGGTCCACATCAAAGATAAACCAAGCCTGCTGGTGTAATTGTATGTGAATCAGGCGAGTACAAATATTTTCGTGGCGACATTAAAATTTACAAGGATAGTTTCAGTTTCTTTACCGTCTTTATGATATCGTGCGTTGTTAAAAGCGACCTTACGCCATTGCTGATACTACCAACTTAATGTTTGCTTCACTTTCTTTACACAATTACATTTTGCCTCTATCAGTGAATATATAACCTTTGTGTTTCTTTTTAAAGCTTCTTTGATCCTGATTAAGACTTGTATTGTTCTTTGACAACATATACCTAGATCTTTTCTTCTATTTAGAATTGGCCATTTGTTGTTGTTGAGTTTAATTATAGTAGCGTTCGCACAATTGTGCATGTGCCACTTTTTTCTGACTGCACCGCAGCCTGCTAGTTGTTCCTGGGGAAGGGGATGGTGCCACCTCCCCCAGGCCTTTATGGATTCAAGGAACCCTGATAGTTTGGCCTCAATCTGTGGGTCCATAAAGGTCCCTACAGTTGAATGGTTGGCTTTCATTAGTGGGAAGGAGAGCTCGGGAACGGTCCTGCTTGCTTTACATCGCTGGTTTCTTGCTGCATTTGCCTGTTGTTTTTTTTGTTGTTTTTTTCGAGATTTGTTTTTTTTTCTTCCTCAAAATGTTCTAAAAGGAGGGGGAATGTTCTGTGCTGTTTATAGAGGTTCTTAGTAGATATCATGTATGAAGAGAGATTTTCAAGGTTATTATGGTATTACTAGTCAAGGTGTTTAGGGTGTGCTTCCTACGTTATGTTATTTATAAGTTTTTAGATATTACCTCTTTAAGTTATTTATTAATTGATGTTTTTAGAGATTGAATGTTATTTATACTTTATTTAGCAAGAGACCGGAGTCCTAGCCGATTACACGGTTCGTTAAGGACATCTAGGACATCCGATTTTGCGGTTTCCTTAGTTTTTTATAGGTGCTTCGTAAGTGAATTATTTATTAATACTTTTATAAAATAGAATGATATATTATGGTTTTTTATGTACTGGCTTCTAAATTTATTTAGCTAGTTACTGGGTCTTTTGGTTTTGTGGGGACAGTAATTATATTTTGTTCCTAAGTCCTGCTGAGTCTATGAATTGATTTATATTTTTATATGCTGATTGTTTATTTTTATTAGAGTCCATAAGTAACTCTGGGTATTGTGTGGTGATCCAATCTCTTTTTATTTTTTGATAAATATTTTCCGAGCGGGTTGATATTTTGGGCATATATTGAATACGTGGTGTAGATCTTCGGTGGTGTGGCAGTTAAAGCAGTTAATGGTTGCTGGTTTGGGTCCTATAAACCTTCCAAAACTGCTTGCTAGTTTAGTTTTTCCAGTTATTATCCTGTTTATGGTTTTCTGTTCTAAATAGGTACCCTTAGGTAGCTGTATGTTCCTATCTACGTTTTTTTCGGTTTCATGTTGCTTTTTACCTTTTGTGGAGGAGTTCCAAAAATCTTGCCATGTTTGGTCTATATATGTTTGTGCGAAGCTTATTGCTTCTGTAGAGCTATAGTTAAGCTTGATAGAGTTTTGATCTCCTAGTTTGGTTTTTGCAACTTTGTCTGCTGTTTCGTTGCCAGAGATTCCAATGTGCGACAGTATCCACATGAGCTCGACTAATTGATGTGCTGTGGTAATATCGTCGATTAATTGGCATGCTCTGTCGAGGAATTGTTCCCTAGAGTGTGTATAGCGATTTTGGATCGATTTGATAACGCTTAGGGAATCGCTTATAATGACTGCTTTAGGTATTTGGCTATCTTTGATCCATTGTAGTGATTCAAGTATAGCCCAGAATTCAGTGGTGTAAATGGAGCAATAGTCAGGTAATCTGGATCCCGTTTGTATATTGAATACAGGGATGACTATTGCTGCTGCTGTTCTTGGTGGATTGTTTGTTTTTTGATCCATCGGTATATATTTTAACATAGTCCGGGTATTTTTGGTTGATTTCGTTTACCAGTACAGGTTTTAGTAAGTTTTCTTGTCCTTCTTTATTGCCTAATTTGGTAGCTTCAATGTTAATCCTTGGTGGTTTTTGTAACCATGGTGATTTGTTCTGGTCTGTATTGTTTGTTACCTGTTTTTTTAGTAGAGGTATCTTTTCTCTTAGTTCAAGGATTACTTTGCCACTTAGTGTGATAGGTATGATTTTGGGTTTGAAGACAACTTTACACTTATTTATAGCTATTTTGGTAGGATGGTTGTCTGGGTGGGTATCTAATCGAATGGAGTATCGGAGGAGCAGTTCTTGCCTACGTAATTTTAAGGGTAGTTCTCCTGCTAGTGTTTGTAGTTCTTCTAATGATGTTGAGGAGAGTGTTCCTGTGCATAATAGCAAGGCTTTTCTCTGGATAGTGTCAAGTTTTTGTAGTACAATCTGCTTAGCCGAGTTATATGCTTGGCAACCGTAATCCAGTGTTGATCTAATTAGGCTTTTATATATCGTGAGGAGGGTTTCCTGGTTGGATCCCCAGTCAGTCCCTGTAATGTTCCTGAGTAAATTGAGATCCTTGTTACAATTCTGGGTGAGTTGTTCAATGTGCTGTTTCCATGTGAGGTGGTTTCAAAGAACATTCCTAGGAATTTTACTACTGTTACGTATTTGATTAATTGATTTTGTATATAGAAGTTTGGATAGACTAGGTTGTTATTTCGTTTGGGGGTGAATATGATTGCCACAGTTTTTTCATGAGATATTTTGAAACCCCATTTGTCCGCCCATCTCCCTATGTTGTCTAGGCTCTGCTGGATTTCTTTAACTACTGTGTTATTGGCAGGATTTCCATTCCTCCATATGCCACTATCATCTGCAAATTGTGACAAGTTTATTTTTGTGGAGGCTACATTGAGGTCAAGGTCGTTTACCATTAGGTTAAATAGTAACGGACTTATTACACTGCCTTGCGGTGTTCCATTTTCAAGTGAAAATTCTTCCGAATGGGTGTTGCCTATTCTTGTGGTAATTTTCCGGCCTGTGCGGAAATCGCCAATCCAGTTGAACAAGCGTCCAGTTATTCCAAATTGGTTTAATTTGGCCATTAGTCCATTGGTCCATACTAGGTCGAACGGTTTTTCTAGGTCTTAAATAACCGCTATGAGGATGCGATCGGTTTTCCTATGTGCGTTAAAAGCGAGTTTGATGTCTGTTTCCCATCTGAGAAGTTGGTCAGTTGTGGACCGTTTGTTCCGAAAGCCACATTGATTTATGGAGAGTAGGTTATTGGTTTCTAGGTGGTGTCTTAACCTATTTCCGATTATTGCCTCCATTATTTTGCAAATATTGTTTGTAAGGGAGATGGGTCGGTACGAATTTATGTTGTTGGGATCTTTACCTAGCTTGGGGATTGGTATTACCATGGCCTGTTTCCATTTGGTGGGTAGTTGGCCTTTATCCCATATCCTATTAAAGAGTTTGATTATGGCTATTGTTATATTGATAGGTAGTTTTTTGTAGATAATGTAACCTAACTGATCCTTACCAGGGGATGTTTTGTTTTTGGATCGTAGGGCTATCTTCCATTCATGTACTGTGATGTCGCTATTTAGGTGAGATTCTTTTGTTCCTTGGTCTTGAAACATTTGAGGTTGGGTTCCCTCCATTAGTTTTTTGTGTTCTTGAAAGTTTCTGGTGTGATTATTTTTGCTACTCATGTTCGAAAAATGCTTCGCTAGGAGGTCTGCCTTATCTTTATTTGTTATGGCATTTTTAATTTTTGGGGCTGAGGTAGTTGTTTTCCCTTTTATGGCTTTTATCTTGTCCCATATTTGTTTTGAGTTTGATTTTAGACTCAGTTTAGAGCAAAAGGTTTGCCATAGATTAATTTTAGCAGTTTTTATAGTTTGTTTTAGTGCTTTTTCTTTATCTTTATATTGCTGGAAGTAGATAGAATTTTTGGTGCGTATATTTATTTAAGGCCCTTTTTTGTCTTTATGTGCTATAGTGCACTGTTTAGTCCATCATGGTACAGGGTTTTTATTTTGGATATTAGTTGTCTTTGGTATGCATCGGTTAGCTGCTTCTATAATTGTGTCTGTTATGTTATCATAATACATGTCAATACTTGGGCTTTCTAAGTTATCTGGATTTACTCTAGCTAGTAATAATTGGAATTGGTCCCAGTCTGCCTGTTGGTACCTCCATTTAGGTGGGGTTTCATTTGGAATGTGTTGAGTTTTTGTTTAAATATTGATTGTGATGGGAAAATGGTCACTTCCTAACGTATCTTCCTGATCCACCCACCAATTTTTGATTTGAGCCAATTTTGGGGTAGTGATGGTTAGGTCTATGGCTGAGAGAGTGCCATCCTCAGGGTTTAATCTAGTGTTCGACCCGTCATTTGAGATGACCAAATTGTTCTCAGTTATCCATTTTTCAACCATTTTCCCTCTTTGATCTTTCTTTTTACCTTCCCATAATTCACTGTGTGCGTTGAAGTCGCCACAGATCATTAGATTGTTGTTGTTGTTATTAGTGATTGCCTTTAGTAAGATTAGGTTGGTAGGGCAGAAGGTACCCCCTGGGTCGTATGCATTTATTATTTGAATGTTTGTGGTTCCTATATTTATCATTACTGACATTATTTCGATGCTATTATTGATGTTTAGGTTAGGGGCTACTTCTATTACTTCATAGTAGATTAGTGTATCTATTAAAAATATTGCTAGTCCACCCCCTTTCTGCCCATGCGTCTGTTTTTAAAGATTCCCAGGGTATAGCCTTGTAGTTTGGGCAGGCGTTTGTGTTCTTGTGTTATGAGGGTCTGGTTTTACGGCCGTATTATTCAGTTTGTTCTGCAGTTCTGATAGGTTTTTAAAGATTCCTCTGCAGTTCCATTGCCAGATGGTGATTTTATTATTTTTTGTACTATTCATTTTTGACGTTGTCTTTATCTGCTAGTCTTGTGGTCCAATCAGCTAGTATGGTGAAAATGATTTTGAGGGTTCTGATTATGCTACTGAGATCTTGCATTATGGTTCGTGTTGTTAGGTTCATTACTTCCTGTATTAATTCTGTGTTGGGGTGTGTGTTAGATTTGGGGATGTTTGGGGTGACAGTTTTGTTTGTATCTGGAGTGTTATTAGGGTGGTCATGGTTTGTTACAATGTGGGTTGTAGTTTTTGGTTCTTTTGTTTCCTGATTCGAGGGTATGTTTTGTGGTGCAATGTTTTCCCTTCTGATTCTGCGTGGAGAGTTTTGGTGCTCATTGATTGTTTCAGAGGTAGATTTTGGTGTGTTGGGGTTGTTTTTACAAATAATGTTTTTGGCAGAATGGTAGGTGAGGTGTTTTTCGTTCATTAAGTCCACTATTTGTTTCTCTTTTATTGCAAATCTGCATTCTGCCGATCTAGGATAATGGTTTTCTTTACAGTTAGCATATTTTTGTTTACTTGTGTGGCATTCTCCTTTGTGTTGACCTCCGCAGTACTTACATCTTGGTTTGAATCTACATCTGAGGGCATAGTGTCCCCAGTGCAGGCATTTGGTGCAAAATCTTGGCCTATTTATGCAGTTTTCCAGCTTATGGTACACTCTTGACTGTCCTAGTTTAATTATTGAGGGTATTGGCTCGGTAGCCTCTATAACTGCTTTGTTTGTTCCTTGTCCCTTTTGATTTTTAAGACTATATACTTTGGTGGTCTGTGTTCCATTTGCTGTGAGTTTATGAAGTAGGAGTTCATTGCTTATGTCCTTGCTGTATCCGTTTAGTGCTATTACTTTTTTAAAGATAGTGGTTTTAGTGGGTTCAGCCAGATTAGTTGTGGTTTCACTGTGTTTTGAGTTCGAAGTGACTCGTGGTTTCCTCTGAGTGCTATGGTGTTTGTCTACTTTGATCTTTGTTGGGCCTATAGTTTCAATTTGGATGAATTTTTCCACCTGTTGAATTGTGCTGCAATGGACACTGAGGTAGTTTCGCCTTGGTCTTATCAGTTTGAATTGTCCAGTGTGAAATTTGGCCAGTGCTGTCATAATACTATTGGCACTTAGACTAGTAATTCTGTTGCACCTGCTGCTTATGTATATGGTGTGTTCGATGGAATGATAACTGTACATTTTGTTTTGGGGGTTATGTTGTTGTTTTATTTCCTGTTTTGAGTTAACCTTACTTGTGGGTTTTTTGGGTTGTTTTGGGGTTTTAGCGGGCCCTTGCCATTACCTAGGTATGTGTTTTGGGTTGTTTGGGGTCTTTGGGTTGCCATATTAGTGATGCTGCTGGGTCGTTTTGTAGTGTCTAATTCATTGGATTTGTTCCCATAGGTTGGTGGTTCCCTTGCTGTTATTATCCCAGATGATCCAGGAGTTTGGCTTGAGTGTCTAGTTTCTTTCCTAATGTTTTGATTTATTGTTGTTTGCTTGATTTCCTGTTGTTGGTTTGTTTGCATGCTTCTAGAATTGGTTATTTCATTTTTGGTGAATTTTGGGGTGCTGGTTATGGTTATGTGGTCTAATTGTGGGGAGTTTAAGGTATCTAAGTTACTGTTAAATTCATTTCTTAGGTTTGGAATAGTGGTGTCTATATCTTCATTTGTGTTTGGTTTTTCAGCTTCCTTGAAGAGGATTGGCGATAGTATTGGCATTGTATTTATATTGTTCCCTGGAGTGTAGTTTTGTATTTCTAGTAGTTTCTGTTGGTGGGGTGGGGAGGTGTTAATTATGTCTGCTGGTTTGTGGTTTGTTTGGTCTGTGTTTCAGACCAGAATTTGGGGTCCCAGTGTGATGTTGGTTGAATTCGAGTTTGCTGTGGTTGGTACTACTTGCGTTAATCTTGCTTTTTTTACATGTTTTATTGGTGCTGTTTGGAGTTGTGATACATCCAATATTTTTACTGATTTATTGATAGGGGTTGTTTGGTGGTTTGTGTGTTTGCGTGTTTGGATTGAATAGAGCCATTTGTTTGGACCTAGTTTGCATTCTTCTACTTAAATTGCATATAGCATTGAATGATGACTTATCTTTTGTTTTTGTCCTAACCCAGTCTGCTCCTCTGCTAGAAGTCTCTCCTTTGTTTTCTGTTACGTGTTCCTATCGTTCCTTTGTTTGATAGTTCCTTTGTTCTGTTCAATTCCTTTGTTCACGGCTTGGCGGTTTGCTAATGGTTTCCTCTTCTTGGTATTATTTCTTTGCTCTTGTTTTCCTGTTCCTTTATTCTATTTTAATTGGTGATGGTGGTGGCCGCACTCAGTAGAACTTTTAAAATTATACACCAAGCCGGTTTTAGACAGTAAACAAATCAAGCAAATTGAGAGATGAAATTGAGAATTGGCCACGAAGATTATTTCTATTGTTGCTAGCTTTTGATAGAGTTTGTAATTTTCAGAAACATATTTAAAGACGACGTTTTCTAGATCTGCAACGTTTCACAGTTATCACTATTGTTCTCAAGAATGAGGCGTGAACCACTCCAATTGAAGCACCCTAAATAATGCGTTGTATTTAAATCATCTACTAGTGGCTTTACTTTCTAGTCTGATCATCAGCTTGTAACAAACATTTGTTTTAGGATTTTCCAGCAAAATTGTTTATTTTACTCAAGTTCAACTTCGTGAAAATAATTATAATAATAAAGGAAATTATTAGAACCAAACATTTAAAGTTTGATCCCCCAAAATTAGAATAGGTCATGTCTAGCTCACTAAACGGAGAAATGAATGATATTAAGTGATATTATAGGATTGGTTCTTCCACAATTAAGGATGTAAATACACGTTGTGCCGCCGCACAGATCATTCACTATACGTTTGAAACATCACGTAATGC
The DNA here is from genome assembly GCA_028554795.2 of Sinohyriopsis cumingii. NCBI lineage: Eukaryota > Metazoa > Mollusca > Bivalvia > Unionida > Unionidae > Sinohyriopsis > Sinohyriopsis cumingii. The sequence continues at coordinate 10,054,198 of CM068830.1, forward strand.
CAAAAAGTAATAGATAAAGTGTATCGTATCATTAAATACTTAACGGTACAAATGTAGCAGACAGATGTCCCTTAGGGTGGACAGAAACGGAAGAAAACTGGAGAATCCTGAGGAAAAATAATTATACTAAAGATGGTCGACTCAAACCCCTTTCATGCTATGAGATGTCAGAGGTGGAAAGTGAGTTTGTTTTGTTATTATAAAGGCCAACGTTTGCATCACATTATGGTGATGATGAGGCAAATGTACGAACACAGTGAATCAGTACAATGATTCTTATGAGTCAAACAAATAGAATAAACATACAATTTTGCAAATGAATACATTTATATACGTTTTAACGTATGTTTGAGTGACCGACAGCAATATCATGAATTCGCAGCGACTATATCTTCTGAAAACTATAGATCCAAATTAATGTTTCTGTACAAGAATATTATTTAGGAGTACTTTTCGTTTCCTGTGAATAATAGTTTGAATAAATAATTTCACCCAAATCAAGTACGGAACACAAAAAATAAGATTGATTCTGCCTAAACATGTTAAAACAAGAATGAATAATTTTTTAAGTAAACATGATCATGTAAAATAACTAAGACAAAAAAGATCCAGGATGTCGACAAATGTTCATTTCTAGAAAAATCCAAATTTTTAAAAAAGACATGATCTTTTATGTGTGCACAAGTCCATATATACCGGAAAAAATAAGCAGTTTTATTGAAAAGGCCAAATAGCAGACCAGCTTACATCCAAGTACATTTAGCAAAAACATACATGAAATTTTGAATTAATTACAACGCATCGATGCGTCTCACAGACAAAAATAATACGATTTTCTCAACACATTTTTAGGTGTGCACTAGTACACTTATCACAAAGGTTCATCTGACCTTCTTCACACTCATTATACCAATGACTATTGCACAATTTAGGTACTATCTTAAACATGTTGCTTACTGGATTAAGTACTTTCTTCTAATTCCGTGAGCAGCAGCATCATTGAAGAAACGTTCCCATCAACAACTAACCCCAAACTAGTATAGCACTGCAGGTAAGAAACACTAGAAACTCAAACTAAATAAACTAAATCATTACTAAGAGAGTCTTGGAAGCCAATAGACGTATTTCTAGAGAAAAACAATCTGCCTTTGTCAAACTTTTTCACATAAAAACAATGGAGCAATAATAAGTAAAATAATTTTCAAGCCTACACTTTAGCAATATCGAAAACAAGAAGTTAGATATCTGCCCCAAATTGACAATTACAGTCATTACCAATTAACACTGAACACCGAACATGATAACACTGAATATCAAACATGCTCACACTGAGCAGAGGACAATACTAATAACACTGGTCTACAGCGAAAATGCTTCCGAAATAAATTTGGTAAAACTCTACTACTTCTGGGTTACTGAGAACGAAAATGATGCTTAAAAGCGTTGATTGACTCTAGTTTTAAACATATGATACTTGGAAAGCATATAAGACCCTTGACTTGGGAATGGCGGAGAATAAGTGAAGTATAAAAGGAAAGGATATCAATTTAAACCAGAAATGACTAAACATACATCTTTTACTAGATATATAAATAAATCTATGACTTGGTTTAGACAGTACTTGGTTTTTAGGCAAAATATTAGGCCGGTATTGCGTCATACATGCTATGAATTGCATCATGTTATTCCTAGAAGTCATGGATGATGCAATGATAACTAAGTTTACATCACTCTGCTGTACAAATTGTCCTATGTCAGCTCTAGAAATCATACAGTGTCGTGGTCTTTTATTTGTCAGTGTTTGATGTTGCGAAAGAACACATTTCTGTTTAGCCAAAGTGAGCGTAGATGCCTCGTACTTGTGTGAACAACGCAGAGAACTTCTGATATGTTTGTGATAAGGTTACGTTTGCATCACAAAAGTGCAGTATAACCACTATGGTTAAGAAAGCCTATTACCTTTATTTTGGATACAAAATCGGAAATCAGGACAAGAGATGGACCCCACACATATGCTGCAACACTGGTGCAACAAATCTTCGCCAGTGATTGAACAGGCAAAGGAAATCTATGCCTTTTGCAGTGACACAATTTGGAGAGAGCCAACAGATCATATCAGCAATTGTCACTTCATCATGGTGCTTTCAGTTGGGAAATGTGTGTCAAAGAAGAAAAATCGTACGGTGCATTTTTCATCAACTGTACGCCAAGTACCCCACTGGAGAAGGACTGATGGTTGCTGATGCATCATAATTATTCTCACTTGAGTCAGAAAAGGGAGAGGAAGAGGACGCAACGTCTAGTCCTGAACTATCAATATCAAGTGACTCATATTTTCTACCACGCTCCTCCTCTGAACCCCACCTCATAACACAAAGTGAACTGAATGACATTAGAACTATCCAAGAGCAAGGCTGAGCTGTTGTGCCCTTGACTACATCAGTGGAATCTCCTGGAAGGTGAGGTTATGATTTTCGTGTTCCGTGACAGTCAGAAGAATCTTGTCCTATTTTTCTTCATGGAAAGTTATCTTGTATCCTGCAACAACATCGATGGTGTGATCGCAGCCCTCAACATCGTTCATGATCCAGATGAGAAGAGACTGTTCATTGATTTATCGAAGACGAGTATTAAATCTGTTTTGCTGCATAATGCCAATGTTTAGCCATCAAATCCAGTTGGTCATGCAGTCCAGATGAAGGAAACCTATGAAAACACGAAAGAGCTTTTGAGGTGCATAAACTACGACCAGGATCAGTGGCAGCTTTGTGGCGAATTGAAGGTTCTTGTTCCCTTGCTTGGTCCACAGACTGGATATACAAAGTACTGCTGTTTTCTCTGCCAATGGGATAGTCGTTCCAGAGATTCCTACTACATAAAAAGAGACTGGCCACTACGATAGTCATTAGAGCCTGGGAGGAAAGAGGCCCATCATCCACCCTTTGTTGAATCAAGGAAGATTTTGTTGTTAACATCCGTGCACATCAAGATGGGTCTGATGAAGAACTCTAACCCTTCTGCCGTATTTTAAAGTGTTACACAAACAGGACAGGTGAAATATTATCATATAAAGCAACCATAAACACATAAAACGACATATATTTACAATTTATAATTATAACTCTATTATATACACATTATACATAGACGTAAAATCTTAGATACCTTGGAAACAGTAGCCAATCATTTGTTTTAGTTGTCATTTTTTAATTCAGCACGCCAAAATCCAAAATAAATAGCTCATTTTATGTCTGAAGCAGACGACTTCTAAAAAAGTGTAGGCAGTATAATGATTAACAAACATGCAGACAACGAACATCAAAGATACTGACGCTGAGAGTCAAACATACCGAGAATGAAAATCAAACATGCTGACACTGAGCACCAAACATGCAGACAATGAACATCAAACATACTGACGCTGAGAGATAAACATACTGAGAATGAAAATCGAACATACTGACACTGAACACCAAACATGATGACACTGGGCATCAACACTATTCGATAACTTGGTGTTTGTCTAAAAGTCCTTACAGAACCTATGAGGAAAGGATATCAATTTAAACCAGAAATGACTAAACATACATCTTTTACTAGCATTCTTGCTTAATAATCTTCATTGACCAGATTTGATGAAAATTTAAACATCACACGATCTTAATTCGTTAAGGTAACACCACAAAATTCTATACTGAAATAGAAGCCCACTTTTGCTTTTTGTTTCCACTAGAATTGAAATCCCCGACTGCAACATATATTTCAATGACGCAAGTCAATGGAAATTTTCGTGATTACTGGTCAAGAGGTCAGTTCCAAAAAAGGCTGCTTTGTCACATACACTCACTAATATGCGTATCAGATCCAAGATTACGCAGATGATGATGATGATTTAAAGCAGCAGAGGGGGCGAACAGACCACTTGTTTGAAACCTAATTTGCTTAAAGCATAAGCTTCTTCTGAAATAAAAAATAAGGTCACTACTAACCTGACGGAGAGTTGTGTTTACATACCAGAGGTCCCGCCCCCTCTGCTGCTATCAATTTATCCAAAAATGTTATCAAGTCCAATACGATATCTTGTTCTAGGATCATGTAAATTTATTGTTATAAACCCGTGCTGGGTTGATTGTGCTTGTGAAAATAAATTTCTGAATTTAATTATATCCATGTCACCGATACACCAAGTTTGATGAATATTTCGCAACGTGAATGTATCAACTCCATTAAACATAACTAAAATATTACAGTTATCTCTGATCACTTTTGGTATTTGTGTGTATCGCTGAGTAACATAAATCACATCAGTGTTTTTATGTCTGCCGCGTGAAAAAATTCTGGCAGGATTTGATTGCTTGTCCAGCATCACATTATCGTATACAACTAAATTATTAATAAATCCATCTAAAACATCAACGCTCGGCGCTTCATCAATATCGGTTATAAACTCTATAACATCCTTATCTTCGTCCAGTATTTCTTGCGTTTTCATTGAAATCTTTAAGTACATCATAACATCGTTGATCATCAACTGATGTTGCTGCTAAATACAACTTATCCCATTTTAGCCATCTCATTATCAGATTAAGTAATAATTGCGTCTTACCCGATCCAGATGGACCTATCATTATCATTTTGATCGAATTTGGCAACGCAGGATGGCGTTTAACTGGCTCTTGTTTTCGTGTCGCTGAGAAATCAATTATATCCATATATAAATAATATGAATCTATATTGTTTACGTTGTACAGTTAAAACTCCAACTAATGATATATCTACGGTTACAACAAAAAATGCGAGAATAGCATATGGTGGAAGATGTGCAGTATGTAACAGAAAAAAGTTTTCCTTTTTACCCAGAAAATATGGTGGTGATATTGCTAAATTAATGTCAAATTTCCCAGGAACCCCATGGGCTAAATACCCTGGAGAAAAACATCTACCAGGATATAATTATTGTGGTCCTGGTATTCGACTTGATATCAGGCTTGACAATCAGGATCAACCAAACCCAGGTGAGTATACCATAAATTATATTGATAAAGCATGCCACATTCATGATGTGGCTTATAAAAATAAAGTTCTACAACATAGGCATATTGCAGATGTGAAGTTGATTCATTCGCTAGATTCCATAAAAATAAAAATATCAGAGAATCATTAGCTAATTGGTTAGTAAAATCTGCAATGAAAGGTAAACTCGTATTAGGGGCTGGTAATTAATTATAAATGGAATCAATTTATTATAGTCCAAGGGGATACTGGAGGGGTAAAGCAGCAATTAGTAAACTCGCTGATGCAGCAGCGGTTAAACATTCTACTGCTAAAGCGTGGTTATCCAAACAAGCAATATGGCAAATTTACCTACCATCACCGAAACGAATTCAGTACACGTATTTCGATGTTAGTATTCCTAATGAATTTCATCAAGCAGATATTCTGTTTTTACCTTATGATACGATTAAAGTACGTAGACGTCAAATAACATATAAATACGCGTTAACTGTCATTGACGTTGCAAGTAGATATAAAGAGGCAGAACCATTATCAACGAAAACATCATCTGAAGTAGCCGATGCATTTGAACGATTTTATCAACAAGGACCATTACGATGGATACAACCATTACAGGTTGATCCTGGCAAAGAATTTCTTGGTCCAGTATCATCGTTGATGAAGCAACATAATGTCAAAATCAGACGAGGACACACTGCAATTCATCGTGATCAGGCAATTGTTGAACGATTAATCGAACACCTGCTGAGCGGTTATTTGGATATCAATACGCGAAGGAATTCATTCAAGATAAAAGATCTCGCGAATGGGTGGCAAGATTACCATGTGTGATAGCTGCATTAAATAATGAAATAACTCGAACAACTAATATGAAACCTATTAACGCAATTACCAAAAAAAAACATACCTGTACAACGACGTGATTTTTCAACACAGCCAGTATTAGGTAATGTGACCGTAAGATATTTATATGAACCAGGTGAACTTGAAGGTGGTAAAAAAAGAGCGACTGATCCTATTTTGAGTATTACGACACACAAGGTATCTAACATAACAAGATCCACTGGTAGACCAGCAATCTACAGACTAGATTCAACTGCTCCTCAACGTGGATTTGTGCGTGAACAACTACAAATAATTCCCGAGGACACTCAATTACCACCGCAATCACTTAACTAGCACCCCTACGTCGATTACACTCAAGACAGGTCAACATCGTGTTTTCTCGTGTATGGCCAAGATGGTTATCTTTCCTATCTACGGTAAATTGTCATGGATCATTTTTCAGATACCGCCATAACATTATACAATTACAACTTGCACAGTGATTATTCTGTTGCTGTTTCAGCGTATTAATAAATTCAACGTCAAGATCAAAGTCGCGTTTTTTTTTAGTCATACTGTTTATAACTAGCTAATTTTTTTCTTATTATGTCACCATCAACATCATCATCATTAATCACTGACTCGTCCAGGACAATGCTTCGTAGTTGAGATATTCTTCTAACTCTAGATTCTGCGAGATAAACCAAATTTGACCACTCGATACCATCGTCGACGATCCAAACAACTGTATCAGAGATAGTTAATCCTTGAGATGAATGAATCGTCACCGCGTATCCTAGCGTCCACGGGGATTTATTTGTTTTTAGCGCATCTTCAACAACATTGACATCAACTGCGACAATATCATTCAACACTAAATTCTGTTTCTCGGTCTGTCCTGGTATATCAACGTCAATATTTTGTCGTCGTGTATCTGCTGGTCGATAACATAACGGAACTGTCAACGTTGGAAACTTTTCTTGTTTTAACTGAAACTACCGCTGCTGAAGTGTGTCTCTGACTATCTTTCTACTTGCAACGATCAGATCGTTTGGTCTCCACGCGCGTAAAAATTCGTTTATGGGTGTTTCTGAAATCACTTCACGCATTACTTCACATTGAATTTTATTTGGTCGTAGTCTGATTAATTTTTTAAGCTCCCTTAATTCTGGATCAAGTGCTCTATCATCATCAGTCACTTCTTCGAAGTGGTCAACAAAATCTTTCAGCCAATCATGTGGAGATGGTCCAACAAAAGGTGGTGGTTGACCGTGATCGCCACACATTATCACAGCAGTATTTCTTGTTAATAACCAATCAAGAAATGTTTCATCCCAAACGATAATCCTCGGAATATATTTCTCACCCATCCTCGAAGAAGTCCATGCATCACCCTTCCATCGAAAGAAGCTGTGATAAGTACACGATTGCACTCCTCGTCGTTTCATCTCTCGCGCGAGTCTATGTGTTCTGAAATAATTCGATTGCTCGAGTCGTCTTACCAGACCCTCCCTGTCCGTTCAGATAAACCGTTTTATTTCTGGTTATTGGATCGTACACCGATGGTGCAGAAGATAGCTTTAATGTTTGATATTTTTTTACAATAAATATCTTTAATCGTAACATCAGCGGATTCGGAATAATCGAGTATGTTTTCTTTCTTTATTCTCCACGAACCCCACTGTGCACAAGTATCGATATGAAGTTGTTCTAGCAATCCTGAATATTTTTTATTGATATAAAACGAGTCCGTGGCAACTCTGACGGCAAACTTAGGAACCTTATTTATCATCGATAACAGATTTATCGAAACATATGCGAGCATCGATGATCTTACATTAGTATAATGAGGTGACTCACCGTCCATGTAGCTCACGATTGTACCTAGTTTAGTTCCATTTGACAAGAAAGCTATTTCTCGACTTATAAACGTGTTTTTCTTCGTTGTATCAGCGATTATGAAATCTAACTCATCATCGTCCATGATCAATCTTGCACAATGTCGTTTATGATCGTATGATCCTTCTTGAGTGAACGTGCCAATTATTTTTCTGCCAAGATCTTTCATAATTTTATTCTCGTAATCTGTTTTATCTGGGTTTTCATCATCATAATACTGTTTTTGTTGTGGTAACCAAACTTCGGTTTGTTTCCGATATGACATAATTGCTTCGCTGATCGTCAACGATATTAACATCGCACAATCAAGCATATACCGTAACAGTACTATTGGTACCCACATTTTTTCTGAAAAATGTCTTCCAAACCAAACATAACAAATTGGATGAAGTCCCATAGCAAACTCGTATGACTCGATACGAGCGAATCCAGTCAGGTCAAAATCCGGTAATGGTCCATTTATCGATACTCGTGTCATTTCATGCGTCGGATGACCGAATCGCTCAAAGTACACAGAACAATCTCCGTACCCGAGACAACTTCCGGGATAACACGCGACCATATCAACCGAAATAGCATCTCTGTGATCGTATTTAGTATTCCATAGTCCACCGTGTCCGTATTCGACACAACTGGATATTATGTCATTGAGAAAATCAAATCTAGTTGGTTTCCACGAATTTTTCTTTCTAGCAAAATGAGCCGCAACTGACGGAACAGTAAAACAGTTGCTCAATAGTTCGTCAGTATCATCAGTATATTGCAGTGCAAGATTTTTCATTTTCTCATGGAGAAGATCTTTTCGATAAATAACGCCATTAGGTCGAACAAACTGATCAAATTTATTTTTTTGAAATAACCATACTGACACAGGATCGTCTTTACTTATTTCGTTAATAAAATCAAACATATCTCCGCGGTAAATTTTAACAGTTCGATTTCGTAAAAACACTGTTACTGCGCTGGTCCACGCGTGTGCGTCATGATCAATAATTTCGATCGAAGCACCTTTTGATTTATATTTTGATTCAAATAATATTTCTCCTGTTATCGTCGCTACGGTTATTGGGAACTTTAGCTTTTTCCCTAACTCAGCCGCATCTTTGATTGACGCCTCGGTATATTTGACCATTTCTCCCCACGTGTTTATTATTTTACGTCTTAAATCCGTTAAGCCGTTTCCACGAGTCGAAACGGTAAAATGTTCTGTTACTCGTTCAGCCACACAGTTTATTTTTGAAAATTTCATCTGCGCCAGTTTATCAAAGTTGGGTTTTTCATTTATCACATAGATTCCATAAATTACTGCTGTTACAGGATACGCTTGTTCATAATATGATTTGTCAATGCAGTCAATAGACCTGGTTTAGAATCTTTACTTAGTACGACAGTTTCTTCACCCTTGTGTACAGGATCATATTTGTCACGGATAATCCAATTACCTGTTTCTGTTAGCACGACAAATTTTATTCTGAAAAGATATTTGCGATTATCAATGTAGCTAATGATAGTTGCTGCTCGTTCGTCATTCATCGTAGCGTCGATGACACCGTTGCATATAATCTTGAACGTTGACCATACATGAGATGCACCATCTGTGTGAAATTCTTTCTTGGCGCCGTGAATTTTATTAATCAAGTTCTTACTTTTGGGATCAACCAGATCTCGCATCGGTAGGTCGGGAGATATTCTGTCGAGATTAAATTTATCTGCGCTCCAGGGCTTGATTCGGGACAATCTATCGAACTCTCTCATATTATATTTCAAACAAGTATTTAAATGAAAAATATTATATATAATGTCTCAATGCAAATGGTTGATGATCGGTTCATTGACTCGCTGTAATAAATCCTGTAAAAACGAATTCTGCGGACAACACTTGCAGAGCGTTCACCGTGGGAGCTTAGGACCAATACCGTGCCTGCGATGTGGTGCTGAAGTGCGAGAAAAAACACAATTATGTGCTCGTTGTGGTACTAAGCGATACAGAGAACTTAAAAGATATTATGATAAAAATAATAATGACAGTGACAGATCTATAAATCCGTAGAGGACTATCTAACTAAGTTTTCAGCCAAATTATGATTTAAACAAATACTATTATTATATAAATGGAGCAAATTATGAACGAGTTTGTGAAGCATCCTATAATAACGAAATATGAATCAAATCGTAATGGTGTGATCAGAAATTGCAGGTTGAAGAGACCAGTTGGTGTTATTAGTAATACTGGTTATCTCCTGTTTAGTGCTGGGAATAAAAGATATTATTGTCATCGTTTCGTATTCGAATGTTTCTTTGAGGTCATTAAAGACGGTCTTGTGATCGATCATATTAACGGAATCAAACCTAATAATAATTTATCTAATCTTCAGGCTATCACACAAAGCAAGAATTCTGCACGGGGAGGGACAGGTAAATATGAAAAAACAGTTGCAAAGAGAGCGATTAAATCTGTCAATGTAGAGACCGGCGACGAGATGATATTTCAGTCAATGAACGCGGCTGGAAAATATTTTGATGTTAACTCGCGTATGGTAAAATATGTTGCAGATAAGACAACGAAATCATCATTTTCATACCGGTTTGGAAACTGGAATTCGTTCTCTTATATTCCATTGGTGTTAGATAAAGATAACTCTGCCGCAATTGTGTAAAAGTCAATGATGGAGATAAATCGTCAAATTACCTCAAATTATATTTGTTAACTATTTATTTAATATTTGGGTCTATAGTATACGAGCAGACTACTTACCTGAAGAAGAGGGATAACTCCGTTGAGCATACTCATGTAATTGAGTTACTTCCCTTTGACCGTGTTTACGATCGTAAGCGGAAAATTGTTATACCCTCCAACTTTAAATGAAATGGACAGTACATCTGTTTCAAATTTGCGATGTATTCATGTATGTCAATTAACCATTGATTTCAATGTACATGCGAGTTATTTGGATGTAAACCGCACTTATTTAATTTTGATCTGTCTAGAGCTGGCTAACGGGAAGAATATCAGTTATTTTCCGTTGTCTTACAGGAATAGTATCAATTATCTCCCTTATATCAGTGACAAACAATATATTTTTTTATTTTATTAAATTCGTTCAGCTTTCCTGGTTCGCTACGATGTCTACAGTGTGGCAGTTTGGTCCATTTATCGATGCTCGTGTTATAGTGATGTATGTCTACTGCGATAATAACAAGTAGCCAGAACATTTTTCCGGTACATATGTTTTATACCGAAAAATAACTAACTTTTTAAATCTGACTTGTGCGTTTTATCTGTATTCAGAACTGAAAAATTAGTTATACTCAGTTCATTTGTTGTATCGAATGATTGTAGCAATAAGAAATGTAGAGATAAAGATTTCTTCAGTGATGGTTAACTATATTACAACTTTTAAAGCGTATATAATCAGATGAGGAACTGTGGCGCAAATGGTAGCGCAGCTGACTCTCATTATGGGGGTCTCCAGTTCGAATCTCGCAACGGACATACTGTCGACAATACCTATGGTAGGATTTTTCCTATATAAAAATGTGGGCGGCAGCAGCCCATGTACATCTCACACTACGAAACCGTAGTGTGAGTGCGTTTTAGCAACCCCGGGATTTTCTCCTGGGGGGTGTACATGGCGCATAGACATTTCGTTTCGGTTAGAAAAATTCTCCGGAGATATGTCTATGACGCCCCCAAAATAAACAGTAGCGTGGATGTATAAGCTCACAAAAAAAAATTAGAAAAAATGTTTGGCTAAAAGAAACGATCATGGGATGCCAATAAAAGACCATAAGAAAGGTCTCAAATGAAGACAAATCATTGTCATGTCTGAGAACAAGCGGAGGTGGGGATACTTTTCTCCATGATTCGATGATTTTAGGAAATTTTTTATCAATAATTTTTTTAAGTTCATCTTTTTTAAATGTTGGTACCGTAAATCTAAAATCTTTTTCTTCATATTCTTTTTCTGTTATTCTGTAATAATTGATAAATGGCTTTCTAGGGCGGGAGAAAGGAAGAACACGAGCAGCTCTTTCTAATCCTGCATGATTAAGTACTTCCCTAATGAAAGTTTCATTAACATAATTATAATCTGATTCCAATTGATTTAGATGTTTTATTGACTCAATGATCTGTTGTTTTATATCATCATTATAACGTTGCGATAAAAACAAATTTTGTATATTATCGATTGATTGTTTGACCTCAGAATTAATAGGGCCGGAATACATTTCATAAACCTCCAAATATCTTATTTCACCACTAAAAGTATGAACTTTATATGCACTGGTTCCATTCCACGGATACAAATTTCGGTATTTAGGAGTTGTTATAAATTTATTTTCATTTATTGTAAAATCATCCCGACATGGTTATGGTGGACCATGATATTCTGGCGGGATTTTAGGCCAACCTAGTACTGATCTTATGGATGATTGATAAATATCAACGGCATAATCAGGAGAATGTATCTCAACTGTAGAAGATAGCGTCGGCTCATGAACTTTAATTGATATTTTTGCTTCTTTTCCCGTTATTGATTTTATTCTACGCGCAAATTCCTCATTAATCTCTTCAATCTCATAACTGCCAGTTGGTATTCCAACAAAGACCCAGTCAGGTGTTCCATCATCTTTATTTTTATTAGCAAATACAGATATAATTCCATCATTAAGACCTGTTGATAACAACGAAGATAACTTCGAGTATGCTACCGTCGCCGTGTGCAACTTTATCATGTAATCGGATAATTTTTTATTCGTGCAAGTACTTATCTTTTTTGCAATGATATTGAGCACACCTGCAATTGATGTTGTAGCTGAAATACAGATTGTTACGGCTACTGGCGCCATCATTGTTATCGTTGATAATAATAGGCCGGTGGACACAACAACAACAGCGGATACTGAATAAACGATTACGTCAACGATAACTAATCGTCGTCGATATTTCTTTATTTTTACCGTATATTGTTCGACTCGATTTTTTAAGTTCATTTGCCATTCACGTGCTTGATTGTACCTGTAATGTTGCGATGCTGAGGTACTCATTATATTTTATACAGTAACCAACTGAGGTGTTTCAGCTACAAATTCTAGACACCACCAGAAAGATGCTGCAGTTAATTTCTTATCAGCTGCTTCCAGAATAAATATTTCTTCGTTTCCGCTATTTAATATGATAGACACAACTCAAGAAAAATTGTCGGTGGAATGACGCCATGGGTACGTTGTGAAAATCTCGAATTTTGCTTCACTAAACACAGACAGCCTGTACACGCCAGTGACCGTTGCGGTATATTTGATAGTTTTATTTTGCTGTGACCATTGTTGCGAATCCAGATGACACCGTGCATACGATATTGGTAATATGCCCGGGAGTTATTCCGGCTGAAATTTTAATCAGACTAATTTTGTTAACGATATCAGGAATTCCACTTACGACATCTTCCAATGTTTTTTTAGTTGTGTCTAGGTTAGTTTTGGTATCAGAAAGTTTTATGTCAACGGCGTGCGGAGTGCCGAAGAATTTATCGATGGCTTCATCGGTTTTTTGAAAATTTCTTCGAAATCTTCCAAAAGCGCCTACGTGCACATCATACTCTGCCCGCAACGTGGATAATTTATCATCTACGGTGCTGTGCTCGGCCCGCAACGTGGATATTTTACCGTCAACGGTATTGTAGTTGACGTGGACGTATTTTTTCGTCGCGGCATCTTCGTCGGATGTTGGATCTCTTAAAACTACTATCTTGTTTCCGTTCATACTGAGTTCACCCGTCATTATGTCGCCGGTGTTTCTTACACGATTAACAACACATTTTGCAATTTCATCTCTGATGGTAATAAGCGACATACTTGAATCCCTGATTCTACCGCCGTCAGTAAACACAGGAATGTTATCCGTGACCACACCGAGTACTCGTCGAACTATATCATTACATTTGATATTGCTCGTTTTTAGTTTTCCGTATCGGTCCTGAAAAACAACAACTTCATCTCGGTCAACTCCAGCCAGGTTCATAATATCAGCGAGCTCATCTTTAGTCGCGTACTTCGACAAATCAATGTCGGATTTTTTTTTCTTACTGGTTGCTTAAAACGAAGCGGTTACTTGTATAATCATGCACGACTTTATGAGGTGCCGCGGAGGACTTTGATATAGCGTCGAGTACATTAATTACTTCACTGCCGCATATTGGCGGATCCGTCATTGTTTGTGTTGGTAGCGTTGAATACCAAACCGCTGCGTGAAGTGGCGCGACATACTTGATAAACTCACGAGGTGGAGCTAACCCGTACGAATCAAAATAAACGATTCCACGTGGATCAATTGCGTATGCTGTCCAATGAGTACCAGGTCCAGAATTGTCATCGAGATTAATAATACCTGTTTCAGCTCTGTTTGGTCGGTCCGGCAATTGATCTCGCATAAAAACACCTCTAAGATTTTTATTTTTAGTTGTTTAACAGCATCAAGTAAATCAAAATTTGATGCTGGAATAATTAACGAAGTGATCCTGGAAGCCTTAGACCTCTTCCCCAACGAGATCCCGGCAATCTTAATCCGGTCCCTCTTTTTTTAAATCCTCGCCCTGTTGCTTTCTTTACAGCCATTCTAGCAGCGGTTCCAACAGCACCTAATGCGGCTGCTTTTGCTACGGCAGGTGCCGCTGCGGCAATTAATGCTGGAATAGCCCCGAGAAGTGGAAAAATACCGCCTGTTTTAATTGAGTCTTAAACCGCACCCACAGAGAGATTAAGTTTGACGCCTGTCTTTGATTATTTAGCGCTGTTGAAATGCTTAAGTTGACGTTCTGATAATGATAATTTATTTTGACCGCCCGTGATCTGATCTCGCTTTAGTGATAATTTCATTCCGTAGTTTTTTGCTGAATTTGATTGAAGGTTTTTAATCGGACCAGGAGTCAGACTGACACTAATGTGATGATATGGCATTTTATGATAATACTCGTGTTTTTAAATAATATGATTAAAGATTTTCCACTGGTGCATCAATAACCCTCATTCGTCCACTACCACCTTCAAGTAACATCGCTTTGTCACTGAGTATGACCGCGATTGCTCTGTAGAAGGCACCACCACCTGGCGGGTCATTAACACGAGCTCGAAAGTGTATATCAACGATAGATTGCCTGGATAAATCAAGATGCTCCAGCGAAAAGTAATAAATCGGATATAATGTTGTAAAATCTAACTGTGATATTTGCAGCCCACTATCCACGTTTTGATCACGTCCCATAAATGACATCAAACGATGATATGCACGCGCTACGTGATTTTGACCAAAATTTAACAATATATCTTCACCTGGTTCTTGATGTCCATTTATCCGCAAGGAAACTTCATCAACTCCAAGTTTGTCAAATATCATATGTGAACGTTCTTGACTATTCGTCCGATCATTATTTTGCAGCGCAATAAAAATATGTCGTGGCTCAGAAACACCTTGCTGAATTGCTATATTCCATGTGAATAAACCATTAACATTACTTTGAACAGCATCTGTGGTTACTGTTAACCATGATAGCAATGATTTACAGCCTTGATCCGTAAAAGAGAGTAATTTTTGTTCTTCAGCAATAGATGGAATCACTACTGGCATCCACAATGAAAGTTTCGTTATATTTACTTTACCAGCATCAGCAACACCAACACCTCGCCAGATTACATCATTATCATCACCTTTTCTTACGAGCACAACTGTGTGTTTAGCTCCAAAGATGACCTTTCTAACATTTCTGCAAAATCCAAAGATGTGAGACAATGGAATCGCACACGAAAAACTTCTATTATCTCCTGACAACGCTGTTCGGCGTGTTGCAAAGCCTAAGTTGTAAGTTGCATTAACACTTGTTATAATATCAAAAGCAGCACCTGGTCTGGCTGCATATTCAGGACCATCAGCGACTGGTTGTGGATCAGATGCAGTACCTACTGGTGTCCGTAATTTAATATATTGAACATGATTAGCGTTGTTGGTAATATCCTTGGCAAACATCATTGTTGGACCAGCTGATCTTGTGAAATCATCAGAATATCTCGCTAGACCAATTATTGTTGTAGCAATATCGACATCCTTCTGAATTGATTCAATATTTTTTCCATCAATCATGTATGTGGCGCTATCAAACAGAGCCATAATCCCGTTGTTGACAAAACCAACTCGCAAATTGACATCATATGGCATATTAGCCGCAACGTTCGTTACAAGTTCACCTTCTACTTCAATAAACGCCTCAGCGGGCAAGAAATATCTACTTGTATCCTGAACCTGTAATTCGATTCTCCCCCGCTGATTTGGTTGTCTTGCGTCATAGGAATAAAATTGATAATCACGTACTGATTCATCTTTGAGGACCGGTGCATCCATGTCAAATGCTGGGTCGGACATACGCTTGAACATTTTATTATAATTATCAGTTTTCCAAATGGTGATCTAAATTATCGTTGAAGACCACTTCCCGCCATTAAATTTGCAGTTATATTTCTTTAAGCTTCTTCAAATAAATCCGCTAGTTTTTGATTTTCGGCTTGATTTATTATTTTACTGACATTTGCGGGCATAAATTCAGTGCTGGCCAGTTTCATTGGTTGGTGCTGTTTTCTTCGTACTAATCGAGCTAGTCTGTCCTTGACAGTCGAGAACGCTTTACTGGCAAGATTACCAATAGCGCCAGGAATTTTATCACGAACAGCCTCAATAGCCTTCATCCCTAATTGTTTTGCAATCGGTATTGCTTTTGAAGCCATCCTTCTAAATAGACCCTGAACAACATCACCAAGTCCATCTCCGTAAATTGTTTTGTAATTTGGCAGTCGTGAGTTTCCTACCCTGACCATGATCGGACCACGTTGAGCAGTGTGTATAATCATTTTTATATACTGATTAATTAATTGTTTAGTCGCTGTGATAATCATCAGTAATTTATTCAATAAGAGAACGATAAATGCTGTGATCCATAATACCGCCTTGAAATAATCTTCGACAAATATCAGATATTTCATTAACAATTTCTGAAGAATTGTTTCCAGCTCGTTTTCCTCCAATCAGTATTTCTAGTCGTTCTACGTCAGAAAGAACACTATTAGGACAGGCAATAAGACCACTCCCCAAACCACTTCCAGTTGCTCCTTCTTCTGTTGTTTCCGTTCTTTCCCTAAATAATCTTAAGGGTGATCTTTCTTCTTTCCCTTTTGACTTTTTAAGCAGCTCCTCAGCCTTTTTAAATTCCGACGTCAACCTTTGCTGCGGTGAAGAAGATTGTTGTTGTTCTATCTGTTGCAGAGGTTGAGGAATCTGATAGTAAGGCTCTTGCTGGGGGGATTGCGGTGGAGAAGATTGTTGTTGTTCTGCTTGTTTCAGTGTCTCTCTATAAAGCCTTTGTACTTTGTCAAAAAGATCTATATATTCCAAATCATCATTTCTGACTTGCTTTTTGTTTTTATATATGCGATATATCCACTTAATAAGATTATCATCGTTTACTTTTTCATGACCGGGTTTTAAAATACTGGATTTATCAAGCATACCAATTACTATTTTTTCAGGTAAATCATCTTCTTCAGTATTTCTAATTTCTCTGATAAATTTTTCATTAAATTTTTTGATTATTTTAATGTTTTCTGTTTTTGGTTTAGACGCAAGTTCTTTTTTCACGTCGGCGATTTCAGTACGAACTTTACCAATACCCTCAAGTATTTCTTCATCAGATAGAGGTTGAGCTGCAGCTATTTCAGCTGGAAGATCTCGTAAAATCTTTTTTGTTTTCTTGGTTCTTTCTGCTATTTTTTTAGTCTGCGCAGCGGTTTGTTTTCATACTTGAAGAATTCCTTTCTTTTTCTTCTCTTCGTCCTTGTCATCCTCATCATCCTTAAAATCTCCCCATACAGCTTTTTTAGTAATTGTTGTAATGGGCTTAAATAACTGTTCTGTGCCTTCTGTAAATTCAACTTGGGCTTCTTGACGTTCTTGCAATTTTTGTCTAACAGAATCACGAGCAGGAAGAAATCTTTTGATTGCTTCTAGTCTCTCTCGAGCTAATCTAGCAGTGTGAGATTCCCTAGCTGGTTGCATTATTAATATGATAATTGTTTAATTGATAGCAGCAGAGAGGGCGGGCGACCTCCGGTATGTAAACACAGCTCTCGGTCAGGTAAGTAGTGACCTTATTTTTTTTTTTATTTCGGAAGAAGCTTATACTTTAAGCAAATTAGGTTTCAGACAAGTGGTCTGTTCGCCCCCTCTGCTGCTTTTAAAATCGTTTGTGAAATCTGACCAAATTCACAGATTTATAAGTTCCACTAAAACAACAGTAAACAACTGACGTTGATCCTCTCTGCACAACATTAACATGTAACTGTAAGAGGTGAAACTGATCACTAGGTAAATGTATAAAACTCCCCAAGATTTCCATGCAAATATGGAGCTGATGTTTATATATGTGGTTAAATTAAGAAGTCTTAATTTATGCGCATAATCAGAGACTTGCAGGTACATTTTATTCAACGTTTATCTACCTTACAATGGCAAAAAGAAAAGATTTTCACAAGAGAAAAAACTTTGCTTACACAATGACAGACGAGTGCACAGGACACTACTTACATTGATTGTGGAAAATCCAGCAAATCAACAGCTTCTGTTAATGCACAGCATAACACTAAATGAAACCAAAATGTTGGAACAATATTCAATTAAAGACGTAGATGCTGACCTCAAGGAATCCTACCTTCCAAATATAATAGACTATTATGAACTTATACCACTTGGTGACATCTGGAATAATACGTGTCTAGCTGATTTTGTAAATAAATATACTGTTGTTTCCAAATAAGGTACCAGGAGTGTTACGGCTGTTGAGTCTTAAGCGACGTAACAAGAGAGAGCAAAACCAACCAATTTCGTATAATTCAAAAAATATAATTTTTTCTCTGATAGGCAAAGTGAAAGAATTACAAAAGAATGTACAGCATCGTGACTGAATTGCTAACATCCTAAACGTTCTATTAATTTCAATAATTAAGTCCCGTGTATATTCCGAATGATGTCACTAATGTACCGATGTGTCAAAGGTACAGAAGAAATCACTGGCATAATCCCAAACGTCTTTGAATTAATCTACGGTAATTCCAATAAAGCTATTAATCCAAATGTCTTTGAATGAATTCACAGTAATTCCGTACAGATATTATATATGATTATATTAAATAAGTCGACCAATCCTTTCAATTACTTTTACAAGGCTAATAATAATAATAACAACAGTAATAATAATAATGTCTAATTGCGCGTACTATCTCACTTAAAAAGATAATTTGTAGTAGCGAAAATTGAAAGCCCGGGCTTCAATGAATTATTCTTGGTATTTTGAAATCACTTTACATTGAACTAATCAGCTGTTTTAGTTCTGGTGAATCACAGATTAAACAATGCTGCTCTTTTCCAGAACTAATAATTTTGTTGGATCCCGTGATATATACTTGTAGCTGAAGTGTCATTCGGACTTATGAATGATTTAAGTTAAGCATTTAATGCCTGACCCATTTTACAGTAAATGAATGATGATTATATTATCTTAGCATTAATACTTTATTAACTAAATGACCCTTATAAAACAGTTGCAAAAATAATACACATAATATAGATATACATAACAAAAGTTCCAAAAGAGGCAAAGAGTTATAAGATTCCAAAGCACAATAATCGTATCAGCAAAGTACAAAAGAAACCATTCTAAAACATTGCTCTTGGATAAAACTGACTTTACCGAGATAGAGTTAAAAACTTATTCTTGTATTTATCTTGGATAAAAGAGGCTGACATCGTTGCAACTAAAACAAGCGAGCAGACTCCATCGTAACTCACAATTTACAGAGTTTGTTGTAAAAGTCCCAAGATTAGTTTATCAACTATCCGATAGCTTAAACAAAATCACCGATACAATAGCCACACAATCTTCATTTACAGAAAATGAAGAGGATACACAAAGTTCTGCTGATCCTGCTACTTTTGCATTAGCTGCTGCCCTTCTTACGCAAGAGACTTAAAATAAAATTCGTTGTTACAGTTCAACCACTAAGACTTTAGTCTGCAAGTATTTTCAAATGAAAATTCAAAACTATTAAAGCTGTTCATCACAAGAAGTGCAGGTATAGACAAATTCTACTTAACATAAAATGAATTCTTCTACCGTGCACCCAACACAAGTATCTGCACAGTCCATACACTTACTAACGTGTTAATGGAATGATAATTCATTTAGCTTTGGCCTGTCCAATACTGTTTAAGGAAAATTTCACTTTTCTTGCCTGATGTAGTTGGTTCCGCATAGTATGAACGAAATATTTCAACACCGTTAGGATCGATATAGAGCGTACCACATTTCTTTAAATACATGATAAAACAGGTTGTCTCTTTACATCAACATTTTCGATGCCGCCATGGCATTTGAAAGAGTCGATTTATTTATTAAAGAGTAGTCAGCTTTCCTGTTTGACTTTACTGGACCATAATGTATCTGCCTCCGTGATCGGTCTACTTTAAGGACTTGCACACCTTCAGCTATATTGGTATGTGAGTTATTGATTTATTGTGTATAAGTTATAAATATTGTACTACCACGTTTATTTTTGTATAATTTCTATGTAGCTTCGGCTTACGTAGTATCATGCAAATATTTTCTATTCTTGTTTATGACTTAGCAAGAGATTTATATCAGTTGCATTTTTAAGAAACGTTTAGTACCGTAGGATTCTTGTCGGGCACGGTTAGGTTCACTTCTGAACTTGTGTTTTGTTTTGTAATTATTGTGTCGATAATGTAATCTGTGTAGCTTACCGTATATACGGTCATTACGTTTTATCGTATGTGCCCGTGTCATGCATATTACACGGTGTTAGGTTATTTTCAGCTGACCAGAGTGATCGGAGTCGCAGCTGTATAGCTGATCAGATTGATCTGAGTCGACGTGGTACCACCTTCAAAGCTAACCATAGAAATTGACCATAGCAGCTGTAAAGCTGGACCATATCAGCCGTAGAACTGAGTAAACAGTGTTGCTGGTTGAGTAGCAGGTGATCGGGCGTTGCTGACCGAGATAGGTGGGCGCTGATTGCTTGATTGGCCAACCTGGAATACTGACTGTTTGAATGACCAGTGTGACTTGTAACCAAGTGTGCTGGTGACGGAGTGTGTAACTCCATATATGTAATCTTTTAGCCGTGGGCTAATCTGTCGGGATTGTAATACCCAGTGTGTTTTTGGGACTGTAATGAGATTTTGTGTATCTGTCCCTTTGTTTTCATCATTTTCACTATTTTAGTGAATACAATTTTAATATTTGAGTAAAACACATCATTATTTCGTTGTGAAATCACTGTGAATCATTCACCCATGGTCTTTGTACCGTGTAAGGTCATTTATTTGTATTTTCATTATTTAGTTCGTGCAGATGACATTAAGTCGTTGATCTCTTACTGATACCACTACTATCATTATATTTTAACAGATAGTTCCAGAAACGTTAGTAAGTTCGGGTTCCAATCACCAATATTTCATACAATGCAGTTTTTTATCTTGAAGCTGTATTTGCCCGATTCCAATTCTACTTTATTTTCGTTCTCTCAGCTCGATTTGGTTCTGGTACCAGAGGTTAGCTATAAACGTACGTTTCCTTGCTAAAACTCGGCATAATGATAGAACTTCACACTTAGAAAATCATAACTGTGTTTTGCAAGGGACTTGACTCGAGCAGGACAATTTTTGTATGCAATAGTGTTTTCCCTTGCACTCATTCCCAATTTACCCTAATTCGTTCACATGAAAGTACTTTCGTCTCTGAACAACATCTAGGTTGAGTCTTAACGACAATCTAAATTTATCTTGTAGATTTAGATGTGTACATGGCTACATGATTATGCTGTATTCTAGTCTACACAATAGATGCTGAAAAAATTCTAGTTTGCTTGTCTACACAATAGATGCTGAATAAATTCTAGTTTACCTGTCTACACAATAGATGCTGAATAAATTCTAGTTTACCTGTCTACACAATAGATGCTGCATAAATTCTAGTTTACCTGTCTACACAATAGATGCTGCATAAATACACTCAAGGGCCAATTTGTTTATTGCTGCAGAATTTCCTTTTTCTTTCTACATAATCTCGTACACAATCGCATGCATACTACACAAATCAAAACAATCACTATGGCAACATAGCGTTGTTTTTATTCCAAGTCTACCCCGTTCCACCACGTCGTATTGTATGTTCCTTTCAGTCATTCATTTCGAAGTCATGGGGCCCTGAGTGGCCGAATGGTCTAAAGCGCTCTCCGTTATGGATCACTGCCATCTCACCTCTGTCTGCTTAGGTTCGAGTCTCGGATTCGGCCAATGTGGGTATGTGAGAAAGCTTGCCAGTAGCTTCTCGAGGGTCGGTGGTTCTTTCCGTGGTTTTCCTGGGTTCTTCCTCCACCATTAATACTGGCCGCCATGTATAGCATATCGTGTGCTGAAAAATGGCGTTAAACCCTACAACAACAACATTTCGAAGTCAGAGACCTGAATTTACTACTCTTAAAAAAGTCTTTATTTAAGTCTTCTCTCTGATTTAGACGGAAATGGGTAGGTTATTTGTCAAGTAGAACGACAGGGTTGAAAGAAAATGAGGATAATGTTATGCAAGGACCAATAACAAGGAGATCGGACATAATATAACATAGAACTAACCCAAAATTTAAGAACTTAACAACTTGTACATGCACGCTGTTAAGTCAGAACTAATCGACTCTAATTACCGGTAACAATTGATGTACCTAGTATGTTTCTGTTAGTAATTGATGCTCTTAGAATATTGACACTGAAACAACTCAAATTTACTTGAGCAGACTTCCTCTTTTTGAGATAAATTCATAATTCATATAAAAAAAGAGCGATCTCGGCTAATATTAAAGAATGCCTACATACAATCGACCATTGCGAATGACCTGAATTATATTATTTTTTTTACTTCCTCGTTGTTTTAGACTTGTATGATATATATGTAAGCTTGACATAGGTTCTGTATGGCCGTGACCCGCTTTGCTATTACTTTATCTTCAGGCCTGTTCAAGCAACTGGAAGCATTTCAGTGACAAGGTGAGATTAGACAGCGTATCGCAACGGGAACTGGAATACGTCCGAGTCGGTGGAAAATGTGCAGGTAAAAACGAAAGTAGGAACAAGGGACATTCAGATCAGAAAGAAAGGACCAACTACAAAAATATAGCACATTGTCGTCTATTTATGATAACTAAAAGACGTAAACAGAGCAAATATTTACAAAATGGCGGTTGTTGGAAGGGACCGGGTAGATGTAGAGAAGTTTGGTAAGGATATAGAAGTGAATCCAGATCCGAGAGCAAGGTTGATGTACTATGTACACAGCATGTGTACAGTTCTTGATCTTAAAGATGCTGACCCAGACATCAATCGGCTGACAAGATACTGGAGTTTTCGTTTGACAGAGGATGAGACAAAACGCCTGATAATTTTAGGCTACCTCCTAAATCCGATAAGCCTGTTAAACAAATGCATTTTCCTGGATGACGAGCTCTGTGGAAAGAATGCCAACGATTTTTACAAGCTGAGCGCCGTGCAAGACCGATTTCTGGTGATGAGCGATATCGTCATTGGTGGGACCAAACGGGCGGTGCACAAGATCATGGCCTGCAGAAAGTACTGGTTGGACATTTACTGGACGGATGCCATGAAACAACTCGTTGGCAAAGACATGGACGAACTGCCGAGTGAAAAGCCGCAAAGACCGAAGACCGGACAAGCTGTTCGAGGTCAAGGTCATGTTCAAGCTAGAGCTCAACGTGGCCCTCAAAGAATCCAAGGGTCAACAGTATCGTCAGAGAGACAAGCAAGCCAAGCAGGTTCTACGGGCCAGAGTACAGCGGTTGTGAGACGACCAGCCACCGCACCGCCGACTTCTGCAACCACAGGGCAGACAGCCAGTGCTACTCGATCAGAGAAATCAGACAAGGGTTGTGCCATTCAATAATTTTGGCCAGGTCTTGTCAGGCAGTTGTTTTCAGCTAACTTGATTATTTAAGATATTGTTGAATTGACCAATGAGAAATATTAGTGTCGTGTGTACTAAATATAGAACGTAACTGGATTGAAGGGTTGTATAATCAGATAAACTGTCACATGGATCAGAAAGAACTCGACAAGGTAGATACAACATTTTGTTATTATTAATAAATTATTATTATTATTATTATTATTATTATTAGTAGTAGTAGTAGTATTATTATTATTTTGATAAAGCAAACACGTTATTGATTGACACTCGAATTCGTTGTCTGTTAAGCTAATGGTTACTATAGTGGTTTGTTTTTCCCTTTATTTACCTTTAAGGCACAAATCTAATGTATGCAACCAGCTTAAGACGAAATTAAATCCCTTTATCCCTTACTAATTATTGACGTAAACATACATTTGACCATGAAAATATAAATTTATCAATTATTAGTGTTTATGTACTTACTTGACCTCATTAAGCCAGCGATAACAACTAGTTTCCTAAACATCGGCAGTTAGTTTATTTCTGCCCAAGATGGCATGACAACAACAACAAAACAAATTCAGTTCCACATGTTATCCATACTGTTCCATTTTCAATGAGTGATGGAGGATAATACAAAATAAATTAGATTATTTTTTGTAAAATAACCAGAATGAAAACTGCTTGTCCTCTACATTCTGTGGATGAAACAACAAGGTCTACAAATAAATTACTGTGCATTGAACATTTGACCTTAGGTGTAGGAGCTATTTTTTTAATAAAAGCACGTAGACTGCTAATATTTTCCTTGTCTGCATGTTGTTTCCCCCTTTTAGTTTGATTCTCGCTGGAAATCAGTATAAATCGTGAATGAAGTCTGAGTGACATTTACCCTACCCAATTTATATTATTTGCTATATGAGCGCCATGTACGTAATTATAAGATGAAAATAAGAAAGTTTGTATAAAAAATTAAAACTTAAATACATTGCAAGTTTTAGTGACCCATTCACATGGCGCTCCAGTTAAATACCTTGCTAGTCCGTAATACTGTATCAACACAATATTTAAACTAACCACGTCTTTACGTAGATTAGAATGTTATAAATTATTAGATTTTTGAGGCGTAGAGAAGTTTATACATTCATTCGTACAGTCATATTCTTCGCGTTATAAATTATACATGTTTTGTATAATGGGAGAAGGAAATAATGTAACGATGTGCTGCAACTTGGCTTTTCGTATTTTCAGACTGGTGGGTCCTTTCAATGTTTGTTATGTAAGCGTTGCCTCTATATTAAAGGAAAACATTTGTATTTTGCTCACTTTGTTTCCAGTCCACATGTTGTCCTTGCTGTTGCTGCTGCTACTGTTGTTGTTGTTGTTGTTATTATTATTATTATTGTTATTATTAGTATTATTATTAGCAGTAGCAGTAGCATAGTATTAGTAGTATATCAAATGTATTTACTGTACAATTTGCATGTCGTTATTTGTGTTTTATTAATATTATTAGCTTTAAAAAGGTTTCGTAAATTATATCATTTCTAATGAATTTTGAATGAAATTAAAGAATCTCTAATGTTAGATTGAATCATCCTTCCTTCTCTTCTTCTAAACTCTTGAGGTGAGGTGTGCGTGTGTGTTTGTATGAGCGTGTGTATTTGTGTGTGTGTGTATTTGTGTGTGTGTGTGTGTGTGTGTGTATGTGCGCGCGTCGGAGAGAGAGAGAGATAACTCATTCTAACTTAACTCTTGAGACTGATGTCATGCAGGCGAGTTTATATTGATGTCATGTAGGCGAGTTTATATATATATATATATATATATATATATATATATATATATATATATATATATATATATATATATATATATATTGTATATGTGTATATGTGTGTGTGTGTGTGTGTGTGCGTGCGTGTGTGTGTGTATACATCAGGTATGTGCACATTTAAACTCTAACGTGAACAAATCAGCTAAATGTAATGATTACAAAGAAGTATTTCTGATGCTACTTTTGGTAAAGATTTTGACTCATTAATTGTGTAGCAAAAGTTGTGTGCCGAGTGAAAAAAAAAAGCGAAAATGAATGGACTTTATATTGAGATTACGACAGCTTTGTTTTGTCACAAAATTAGGTTTTAGATAAAAGTATAAATAGACTTTTATTTTATACTTTAGAATTGTTTGAAAAGGAGATAATTTACAGTGCGACAATAATTTTAAAATACATTTATGAAGAAGGGTATTTCAGGTAGCTTATATAATGATCCCTAAAGTCCATTTGCTTGCACACATATATGTCAACTGCGGGACAAATCGAACAAGATAATCCACTCTACAATCTACCTACAGGGCCAACGGGGTGGGGGGGGCAACCGGCAATATATCCCCGGGGCCAGGGCTCATAATGGGGCCCGTGCCGAACAACAATTTTTAATTTTATAAAAGAAACATTTTATTTGAACAGGAACTAGGAGAGGCCCGGGTGTTTCTTACCCCAGGGCCCGTGATGGCTCTCTACGGCCTTGTCTACCTAGAGATTGCAAGAGCAAGCAACAAAAAAAAGATTTCCATACTAAAAGGGTTTGGATCACTGAGGCACCCGACCAGTCTCAAGTACATATTGTTGATCACAAGATCAAATAAGTCATAAATCTATATCTATCTATCTGTCTATCTGTCTGTCTGTCTGCCTGTCTGTCCGTCCATCCATCCATGCTAGAATTTTGCTATTTAATTAGCAAGTAAAAATAACTATTATACTGAAAGAACTTGATAAAACCACATCCGAAAAATGTGATATGGCAAATGCACGACAAATAGATGATGTTGATACTGTAAGCCTTTACAGGACACACCTTTACAGGACACACGGTACTAATGGTATGGAAAAATGGGAACCAGCCTGGAATTGGGTGAACCTAAAATAGAGTATATATGGGTTAGGCTGACCAGGATTGGTTAATAATGTAAGTTATGTTGTAGGAAAAATAATCTTTTGAGAGCTGATCCTAGTTGTAAGTGAAAAGAAATAGAGACATTGTTTTATTGATGGAATTTCAGTCCTTTAACAGACTTGAGTTTGGAACACTCATTACTAAAATTAGCACCTTACTCTTTGGTGCGGAATTGAAAGCACATTTCAAACACATGCAGGTCCAGAAAATACCGCGGCTCTTATCCTTTCCTCTACACAGAAGCTGACATCCAGGTTTCATCTATACCGATAAATATAGGTTTGATCATGAGCACTCAAAAATTTTAAGTTATTGAATTTTTAACATCACGGTGTATGCATAGGTTTACTACGGGAAGTACCGTGAGTCCTCTAGTGCCAATGCAAACTTTGTGTAGATAGAGTTCGCTCTTACCTGTACGTAAAACTGGACTTCAGATCAAACTTGATTTGAAAAGACAATAAAATCTCGAGTGTTCTCTTACGGAAAACTTAATGGCATACTAGTTCAAATATCAAGGAAGGAGATTAGAAAAGAAATATTCGCTCTTTGAACAATATCGCGTTACACAGAAAGTGAATTTACCGTGTTAGGTTCCGGGAGTAGGAGAATTAGGTCAAGTAACACTGGTCAACAGTGAAATCATTACTGACTTGAAAAGGCCCTAATCTGTAGTATTTTGGTGTGCCGAACACGAATATAACCGTGAAAAATTTGTATTGGCTCTCGTTTTGAAGATATTCATATACCTCATTTTCTATGTTTCACTGTGTAAATTTCTCCAGTAGGACTGCAGCAACATCCGGAATAATGATGTAACATTGCATAATACCATCATGCTCACATCATCCACAGTTGATTGCATCATTTTCTGATGCAATGCAATACTAATGCCATGCGGCTGCTGAAGTAAGTTGACGTCAGCAGTGTACTATACATGTGTAGGCCTATTATACTAATGCCAGGCGGCTGCTGAAGCTGACGTAAGCAGTGTACTATATAAAGCCCAATCAGATAGGTTCAGCATTTAAAATATTTTAGACGTTGTGCGAGACAGTTCAAGCTACTGTTACATAAAACTTATTATTTTATCCATTTACGTACAATAAAGAACAGTAATGTCTCGAAAGTGTGTTAATACCGCGGACAATTTTTGCTATATTTGTGGGGAAGTGACATTTGCCAACCAGAAGAAAAGTATCAATTCTCAAGTGAAGAAGGCATATCATCTTTACTTCGGATGCAAGGTTGGTGACCAAGACAAGCCTTGGGCTCCGCATATATGCTGTGCTACATGTACAACACAGCTTTCACAGTGGTTGAATTGCAAAAGGTCATCAATGCCGTTTGCAGTCCCAATGGTGTGGAGAGAGCCAAGCAACCACCTAAATGACTGTTACTTCTGCTTGGTTCCTCCTCTTTCCGGCGGAATAACGAAGCGAAAGAAGTCGAGAATAGTCTACCCAAACATTCCGTCTGCATTGAGACCAGTTCCACATGGTGAGGGACTTCCTATTCCAGAACCTCCAGCAGAATATTCTCTTGATTCATCTGACGAAGACAAAGGTGAGTCGACCTGTTCTTCTCCTGGTCCATCAGCATGCAGTGATCCAGATTTTCACTGTGGTGCATCATCAACCCCACACAGAATAACACAGGAAGAACTAAATGACCTGATTCGTGATTTGGACTTATCAAAGAACAAGGCAGAATTGCTAGGATCAAGACTCCAACAATGGAATCTTCTAGAAGAAGATGTCACAATTACTGCATATCGAAAGCGCCACCAGCAATTGGAGCCTTTCTTCAGAAAGGAAAGTAATCTGATATTCTGTTCCGATGTTGAGGGCCTCATGAATGCTTTAAAAATCACTCATGACCCACAAGAATGGAGACTATTTGTGGACTCTTCGAAACTGAGTCTCAAGGCTGTGCTTTTGCACAATGGAAACATTCTTCCATCTATTCCAGTAGCGTATGCTGTCCACATGAAAGAGACATACGATAACTTAAGGCAGCTACTGAATTCCATTGAGTATAACAAGTACAGCTGGCACCTCTGTGGTGATTTGAAGGTAGTTGCCCTTTTAATGGGACTGCAGCAAGGATATACAAAATACATGTGTTTCTTATGCGAGTGGGATAGCCGAGCAAGGGAAATGCACTACATGAGGAAGGAATGGACTCACAGGCAGAATGTAGCCATTGGAGAGAAGAATATCCAACACCCAGCTCTGGTTGAGGCTCAGAAAATCTTGCTACCACCCCTTCACATCAAACTAGGTTTGATGAAGAACTTCGTGAAAGCCATTGACCGGACTTTGCCAGCATTCCGATACCTGCATGAAAAATTCCCTCGACTCAGCGAAGCAAAGATTAAAGAGGGAGTTTTTGTGGGTCCTCAGATTCGAGAGCTTTTCAAAGATGACCGGTTCAACAACTTGCTGGAAGGTGACGCGAAACAAGCATGGAATGCTTTTCGCCTAGTTTCTACAAACTTCCTCGGAAATGTTAGGGCAGAAAACTATAAGGAACTAGTAGAAGACATGTTGATGAAGTATAAGAAACTTGGCTGCAATATGTCTCTAAAGATTCACTTCCTTCATTCCCATTTGGATTTCTTTCCTAGCAACTGTGGTATTGTTAGTGATGAACACGGCGAACGTTTTCATCAAGATATCGCAACAATGGAACAAAGATACCAGGGAAAATGGTCCACTACAATGCTGGCTGACTACTGCTGGACACTCCTCAGAGATGCTCCCGAACAGCTGTACAAGAGACAGGCGAAGAAATCTAAGATGTAGTCAATGACTTGATTTTTTATAGGTAGGCTATTACAGTTGACCTTTTACTTGTGGAATGCATTTCGTCATGTAAACATTAATTTCTTGCAGATTACAAAAAAACTAGAGCCAATTTTGCAATTTGACTGTCATATTCGTGTTCAGCACATACAAATTGATAAGAATTGACTAATTTTATTTCAGTAACAAGACTTTTGTAAAAATTTGTTGTCCAGTGTAATCTACAAGTCGCAGAGATTTCCTTGTAACGTGCAGGTGTGAGATCTTGCTTTAGAAAGACTAAGTATTGCAATCAAGAGCAAACAATGACCTATATTTCATATTTTAGTGATAACACATCCGTGCAAATGTACATACGTACGTATATTTACATGTGAATGTACATTTTGTCATGTTAATTGTTAATTGTGCATCGTGTGGAAATTTGTACATCAATGGAGGTAATGCAAAACAAATTTGTACATCAGTGGAGATAATGCAAAACAAATTTGCGCATATGAAAATTTACACCGTATGCATATTTCAGCATCTGAAAAGAAAAATACAAATAAGCACACGTGTGTAATTTAATTATTTTCTTTTCAAAATATTCCAAAAAATTATATAATCGTTATATCTTGGAATTTTATTTAGCCAAGTTCAGTTTAGACGATAAGTTTATATGTAGTTATAACAGTATATACAAATGCCCATTTCTACATGTCTATATGTCTATCCTTCCAAGGGTTGTGTCAAGGCACAGTAAAGGATAGATTGATGGATGGTCGGATGGAGAGATGGGTGGGTGGTTAGACATATGGATGGGATGGTGGGTGATTCATATGTCATTTGGTAGAACCAAGTATATAATAAAATAGTTTTCCGTTTAACTGGTTGAGATTAACTCCATACAATTTATTGATTTAAAATAAAATAAAATAAATGAGTTCAGAGCACAAGTACACGTTTGATAAAATGGCATAGCGGTAGAAATCTGATTCTAGATGCATCGCCGACATCTAAGATGTATTGACATTGGCAGAGTTCGTACTTACATTAAAACCTGTATGTGTACTGTTCATCAATGCTAATTCATCTCTTCCCTCATTATTTCTAAATATAGACTTCTGTAAAATCCTTTTGTATTCCCACAATTAATATTCAAGTCGAACTTCCTGATCGTTGTAAATAATGTAATGTGTAAAACATTTGTTAGACCGTTTAGTATACTTGAGAGCCTATAATCAACAGATCGTCAGTTCACGTACAGGGCATTTTAAAATATGGCGCTCTTGAATAGAACTGAACTAGGGGTTAGAGATATTGGATATAATGTCGCTGTGCCTAATGACCCAAGAGCTAAACTCATGTACTACTTAAGCTGCATGACTACTGTGCTGGACTTGAAAGACGACCCGAGCCTGAACAGACTGACCAATTATAACACCTATTTTCTTTCAGAGGATGACAAAACCAGACTCCTTACTCTCTGCTTGCTCCTTTCGCCAGAAATCCTCTTGAACAAATGTCTTCTTCAAGACGACGAAATGTGTGTGAATAGTGAAAGCAAATTATTTGAAATCATCGCTGTCAGTAAGCAACTCCTTCTGACAAACAGCACCATTATTGGTGGTCAACAGCGAGCAGTGCATAAGATCATGGCCTTCAAAATG
Source organism: Sinohyriopsis cumingii (assembly GCA_028554795.2). NCBI lineage: Eukaryota > Metazoa > Mollusca > Bivalvia > Unionida > Unionidae > Sinohyriopsis > Sinohyriopsis cumingii. Next base: position 10,085,433 of record CM068830.1, read on the forward strand.
AGTTGGTTGGAACGATACCGAACATTCCAACTATTGAAAGAGATCCTGTCTATGTTAAACAACCACTACCTGTTTCAACATTATGATTAAATGTATAAAGAAAAATGTAATGAAACTGAACATTACGGTTTTGTAAAAGGAGTTTTATATTGCGGTTTTCTCAGAAACCTGACTGTGGTTTATGGAGGAGCTGGTACATGTTAAGACATCTCAAAGAGGACATAACAATTTGGATAATTTCGACAAGTATCCTTATGAATTATATTAATTTCAAAATTAATATAAAAACAAGTAAAAAATATAGATGGCTTTGATATGATTGATCATTTTGCGGTGTCATAATGTGACCTGAATAAATACCTTATGAGCGCCTTTGTTTCCGCTCTATAGTCACGCGCTATTTGGAAACAAAGCGCTGTCTAAAGCAGAGAAGCTGATCGAAATAACTGATTACGTGTGATCGAGAATTGAAGTTTGACAGGAGGTGGTGGTGATGTGATCTTCCTCATTCCTTATGGTTTTCGGTATCGTTATCTAGGAGATGATCGACCACGGTGTTATTCCTCGGATCGAGTGAATAATAAAATATGAAACTACTAGATGGAATAATACGTCTCAGCTGATATATAGAATAGAATAACACGATGCCATAAGTAAAATACAACAATTTAATCAATTACATGAACAAAATGAAATTGAACATGACATGACTGATTCCCTTTCTCTGAGAAATAGAGTCAACACAATGATGCGAATTTCAATTAGCCGTTATGTTATTGATAGAGCAAATTTCATCATATGATTGAGTGACTGATCGGACTCAGACGGCATGACATCATCACCTGGTCGTTCCGGTCGTTACCAAATCACTGCTGGTGATGGGTCGGTGCTTCCGTATTTCTCTCTCTCTCTCTCTCACGGGCCCTCCCTACATTTAATGGTGCTCCATAACGCCAGAGCTGAATCTGAAAATGCAATCAATGTACATGAGGTTTCTGGACATAACCTCTACACGGGAACATAATATCCCCTTCATAATGAAAGCTGAATTAAAATGCACTGGAACAGTAAGCAAGCTGTTCCCCCTAATAAAGCACATGATGCGTTTGTATTATAGGTGTGTGCAGCCATACGATCATATACGACAATACAGTACATTGCAACTTGTTAGGAAGTTTGTATTTTACAGACTTTAGCTCAGAAGCTAATTGTTGCTGTTGTAATAAGGTTGCATTTTCGTCAACAGATGCAAAAACCACTCACAATCGGAAGCAATAGTAAAGTAGAGATTAAATGGTGATGGATAGTTCATAACGTTTGAAAATTATTGTATATTCGCCAAGCAGTTTACAAACACAAAGTCGTTGAATGAAAAAGTACTAAAGATATCAGTTTGTAGAAATATGTTTTGTCCATTATTTTTCGAATGAAGAAAACAACTAGCCGACTCAGCCAATAATGAAAGAGATATTTAACAAAGACGTTCTTATGAATAATAAGAAAGGGGTTCTTCATGTCAACGAAAAAGTACAGAAACTTGTACAAGACTATTAATTATGTTTTTCCATGGAAACGCACTGAAGTTGATTATTAAAACAAAAGTCAAAAATGATGTACTAATTGGTCTTTCTTCAAGGAAGCATATTGAAAACTATAAATGTATGTATGATCCAACACGAATCTCACAAACTTGTCATTTCCACCTGAACAAATAAAATCTACATATCATACAGCCCACCCAGCCGGAGAGGGTCATTACGCAGTTATCCCCATACCCACCCCTCCGACAGCAATCAGTCATACATTACGACACTGTTTTAACGCGACATATCTATCGCTAGTCGACCAGGAAGAAGAATAAAAATATATGCATGTCTTTGCGGTGCAAATAAAACCCAGACATATGAATTTGCAGTTGTTAAATATATTTGTCCCAATTTTGAATAAAAACTGCCCCACTCAACCCTTATGTGGTTCATCAGTTTTCTCAATTTACGTTTAGCTACACATTCTTCCACCTCCACCCACGTCCATGTCATGCCCAAGGCAGAGATCTTAAATGAAGGCAAACATCCATTTTCAATGCTGATTAAATATATAGAGTTGGACATGGCATTCATTTTCAGATTTGACTCCTGAAATTCATGCACAATCATATTGTATGACACAAAGAATTAATGCATTTGACACGTTACTCTTATGTACTGAGAGATTACACAAAAGCAAAAGCGTAAAAATAAAAAGCAAAAGAAGACTTGCGTAACACGTTCAATCGATTATGCTCGTGATTTGTGCAGTTACGTACGTATTATTAGCATGGTTTTTATGCGATATGGTTGTTTGCAAGTCCAGTTTTAGATATATAGAAAACAACTAACCTTCAAGTTAGGTTAGTGCCTAAATTCTTTGTATTCAAATCAAGAATTACTTTATTTATCCCTCTACCTAAAATCTGACATTTATATGTCTGTTTCTCTTTCTGTCTATTATTAATTTCGACACAATATCCAGGGATCTGTCTTAAAATTGAATTATCTGTAACATTGCATCAGAAAATTGACAGGCTCGACAGCTAGTCACACCTAAACTTTGGCCTAAATACATTATCATGTCGTTCATTAGTGTTTGCCCAGGATTTGTCTTTTTTTACACCAACCCGATATACAAAGATTAGAACACAGTTCATGATACACAGGTGACGAGGTAGTAATTTTGTGTACATGTCGGTTGATTGAAATCGACTCTCCCACGTTTGACACGTGATGTTGGATATTGCCTGGCTCGATAGCTACTAACAGATAACAGATAAGCGCGCGGGTTCGATTCCCATCATCATATCAACCCAGACTGGCTAACTTAGTGTGTGATTGCACAACGCACTTCTATCTCAGTACTATATTGCAGTGATGAAAAATACCAAACCAGCAAACAAAAAAGCATGTAAGAGAAACGTATCATTAAATTATGTCAGTGTCATTATACGCATCAAATGTGCTGACAATTACAAAAGTATGAATCATTTTATTTATTTAATTTACCTTTTGCATGCAGATAAAGAAAGACCGACCAACAGGATAATATATGCCAGGTTAGTATGGGTACCTAAGTACCTTTACTGGTATAAGAGTAAAAATAAATACTATCCAGTTCACCTTTTTGTGAGATTAGATTACATCTTGGTTAGATTTTATTTACACATCCTATCATAGAATTTTTAGATCAACATGTATATCTTTTTACTATTACATTCTGTTAGCGGAACAGAAACGTCATTAGACATATCTTCTAAATATTGTCCCTCGGGGAATAATGTAACCATACATTTTGCACACTGCTCGTTTGTTTCTACAGAAAACAGCAGCAGAGGGTGAACAGACCATTTGCTGGAAAGTCCATTTATGAAAAATAAAGCTTTCTACGAAAATAAAAAACAATGTCAATAACGTCAAACCGAAGCCTCTAACTTACAAAGAGTTCCTTTAATTGGGTTAGTTTTTTTGTTACTTTATTTTTGTCGTCGTCGTTTTCTTAAAAAGTATGCGCGTATGTTTACCTACAGGACGTTTCATTGAGGTCGCACCCTCTCTGCTGCTATAATTAAATCATTATCATATAAATAATGCCACCAGATAAAGAATCTTGTACAGCTAGATTAGCTCAAGAACGACTAGAAGCAATCAAAATGTTTCTTCCCGTTCCTGATTATCTTAGACGAAAACTACAGCAACGACAAGAAGCTCAAGTTGGATATGCAGAACAGTTATTTAAACCTGTCACAAAAGTTACTGAAAGAGTTGCAGAAGCTACTGAAATGCTTTGTTGCAGAAGTAAGACAAACTGATGAATCAACTAGAAAGATAGCAAAAAGAACTAAACAAACAAGAGATATTTTACAAGTTCTTCCAACTGGAATAGCTCCCGCTCAACCACGACCCTAGGGTGAAGATATTGACGATAAAGAAAAGCCAAAGGTTAGGAGGGGAGTTAGTTTTATGGAAAAATTTAATAAAAGTGGTATAAACATAATACAAAAATATGATGTAAATGATTTAGGTGGGTTTGTTGCTGCAAGTTTTTCCCAAAGGGATAATTTTTTTAAAACCAGAATATGTTAAGGCTGTAAATCGTGAATCATGGTATAGATGTTTTTTTTCTTATGTAAACCAAAATAGACATCAAATGGATACGGTTGATCCGGTGTATAATATTTATCTCAGTAGAATAAACCAATATTTTGAAATGTTAGAGCAACAAGAAAAACCACCAAAATTACCAAAGAAATCTTCTCAACAACCCACTGAGCAAGAACTTTCATATGAACTTCCTCCACCGCAGCAACAAATAGAGCGACAAATAACGCCAATAAAAAAATCACCAAAACTTGATAGTATATTTTATCCTGAATTTCTCAGTGAGACTAAAGGTAATTTGGAGAAAGCAGTAGATATTGCTGCACGTGGATATAACGACAGAGAAAAATATGTAAAAAAAATCAATTTCGTTAAAAACAGAAAACCTGAACATTGGGTTAAAGACATATATGTTGTTTCAAAAAGTTTACCTTCTGTCAAAAACAATGATCCAGGTTTATTTGAATTTCAACAAAAAGTACAAAATAGAAAAGATTCTCTTGGATTAACAGATCCAGATGAAGAAGATATTTTTCCAAGTATGTTTAAAGAACCTGATTCAGGCGCTATAGGAAGTGGTCTCCTGACTATTAGAAGTGGTATCCTGACTATTGGAAGTGGTATCCTGACGATTTGAAATGGTATCCTGACTATAGGAAGTGGTATCCTGACTATTGGAAGTGGTATCCTGACTATAGGAATTGGTCTTGTTGATTGTCCTAGCAATGTTCTTTCTGACGTAGAACGATTAGAAGTTTTGATTGGAGGAAAACGCGCAGGAAATAATTATCCAGAAATTATTAATGATATATCTGATATTTGTCTACGGTTATTTACCGGTGGCATCATGGATATTAATGTCTATCGATCTCTCATTGATAAAATCGTTGATAGCGATTAAGATCGCTACGATTAAGATTGCTACGATTAAGATTGCTACGATTAGATAAATGAATAACAAATAAAATGATTATACATAATGCACAACGTGGACCGACCATAGTTAGGACAGTAAACTTTGAAAGCAACTTCTGGAGATGGACTAAGTGATATTGTTTTAGGTTTATTTACAAGGATAGCTCCCAAAGCAATACCGATTGCCAAACAATTAGGAATGAAATCTATCGACTTGCTCGTGATAAAGGTACTGGTGCTGTTGGTACCTTGATAAATCAAGGTGCCAGTAAAGTATTTTCGGTGATTAACGAAAGATTAGCTCGATTAATACGAAGAAAACCTCATTCAGTAAAACTGGCCAGTACTGGAATTATGCCTGCAAATATCAATAAAACAATAAATCAAGCTGCAAATCAAAACCTAGCAGAACTGGCTGCTAATGAAGACGCTTCAACAAAATTGGCTAATGAAATTATTCCGACAAATACAAGTTTTATTTCAGGAAGTGGAACTTCTCGAAGCGTTCTTCGTGTTAGACTAAGAGAAAATAAAATATTTAAGCGTATATCCGATCTAGCGTTTGACATGGACGCACCATGTTTAAGCGTATATCCGATCCAGCGTTTGACATGGACGCACCAGTTCTCAAATTTGAATCTATAAGCGATTATCAATATTATCCTTATGATGCATATATACCAAATCAGCGTGGTCGAATCGAGTTACAAGCAAATATTTCTTACCGCTTGAAGCATTTATTGAAGTCGAATGAGAATTTGTAACAAATGTTGACGCTAATACAGCATATGGAGCTAATGTCATAGTTGGTTTTGTCAATAATGGTGTTATGGCGTTATTTAACAGCTCTGCGAACATGAATGATGGAAAAAACATCGAAATAATTCAAAAAGATGTTGATGTTGCTACAACGATAATAAACATAGCAAGATATTCAGATGATTATACAAGATCAGCTGGTCCGTCAATGATATTCGCTAAAGATAACACTAATCATCCTGATAATAATAATAATGAGGACTTTGTATTGCGCATAATCTTTCGAAGCTCTAAGCGCTTTACAACATTACACAACACCTATATGATAAAAAACATATAATGATATGATTACAAAAACAAACATCATGAAATTCTAAAACATAAAAAACATGCTGAGAATATGTAGATAAACATTATTAGGTCTTTAAGTTTGTTCTTGCAGTCGAAATAAATGAGTTTTGAGAGCACTCTAGAATGGAATCACTGTGTCTTTGTGTCTAAGTTCAGTGGGCAATTCAATCCACGTTGCTGGGCCCTGGTATGCAAAAGAACGCTGTCCATATGACTTTGTTTTCATGGTGGGAATAATGAGTATACGATTGTCAGAAGAGGAGCTTAAGTATCTTGCTGGTGTGTACATATGGGTGAGGTCGGATCGGTATGTTGGACTAGAGTCCGACAGTGAAACGTAGCACAGAGAACAAATTTTGTATTTGATTCTGGATTGAATGGATATCCAGTGTAGGGTACAGAGCAGCGGGGAGGTATGCTATGATATTGGTACTCTAAGTATGATCCGAGCAGCTGTGTTTTGAACTTTTTGAAGTTTCTGAAGCAGATATTGAGATGAACCAGACATAATTGAATTACAATAGTCCAGTCTTGAAAGTACTAATGAACACACAATTGCTTTAGTGGCATCAACTAAAAATATTTGCGAATTGAGCTGATGCGTCTCAGCTCAAGATATGCAGCCTTGCATATGTTCATGTCATGTTGGTGCAATATGAGGGTACTTTTCAGAGTAACACCTAGGTTTCGTACTGATTTTGTGAATTTAATGTTGGTGTTGCTGATATTTATTGTTTGAGGTAAAGGATGTGAATGAGAAAGTCTTTGTGTTGTGATCAGGATGGCCTCAGTTTGATCATCATTCATCTGCAGCTTGTTACATGTCATCCATGATTTCACATCAGAAATGCACCTCTCTACACCTTGGATGGTAGCATCAGCTTCAGTTGGGTGGCTCGATTTGTATAGTTGGGTGTCATCAGCGTACAATTGTTGAGACACTGGATGATGATCTATGATACTTGAGAGTGACTGAGTGGATAGAATGAAGAGAACAGGTCCAACATAGATCAACTGGGCTGGAGTATATTCCATTTGCAAATACAATTTGTGTCCTGTTGACCAAGTAGGACTTGAACCACAGCAAGGCTGTATCATGAATGCCAAATACATGCTGGTGATGAAAAAGTAATATATCATTGCTTATTATGTCAAATGCTGCAGACAAATTAAGGAGGGGGAGGATTGTAATCTTTAGGCTATCCAACGCAGCGAGAATATCATTAACTACTTTTAGAAGAGTAGCTTCAGTACTGTGGTAAGGGCGATATGCAGATTGTACATTGCTAAAAAGACTGAATTCAGATGAGATACAAGCTGGGATAGAACAACCTTTTCTTAGATTTTTTATATGAATGGGAGATTAGGAACTGGGCGGTAGTTATTTAAATCGTTATGGTCTAGTGTTGGTTTCTTCAGCAGAGGCTTGTCTAGTGTTGGTTTCTTCAGCAGAGGCTTTACAATGGCACCTTTGAAAAATGATGAGAATTCCCCGGATGAAAGAGAGGTATTAATAACATCAGTTAGTGAAGGCAATACTGGATCTAAGCACTCAAGCAGCAGTGATGTTGGAATTGGATCAAGTTCACATGACTTTGGTGCACTCTTCATCAGGATTGTACGTACGAAATCTATAGAGACATGTTGAAATGCTGCTAATGGTTGCCGCTCAAATTCTGTATCCCAACTGTATGGTGACGAAATGTCAATTGAAATTGTGGAGTCAAGCTTATCTCTAATGGTTTGTACTTTGTCACAGAAGAAATTTGCAAACATGTCCGGAAGGTCGATTGGAGAGAAGGTAGTTGGAAGTGGTGTACATGTGTTTCTTGACATTAGCTTGTTAGTAATCTCGAAGACCTCTTTGCAGCCAGAACTTTCCATGATCTTAGTAGTGTAGTGGGCTGATTTTGCTGCATGGACTATATTTGTGACATTCTTCTTAGCGGCTTTATAGATTTGCTTATGAATAGTGAGTCTGGTGGAAAGCCAAAGCCTCTCCGCTTTACGGCGGTCTCTTTTAGCAGTGCGAAGCAGGTCCCTAACATTGCTATACCATGGAGAACACTTTTGAATTGATACTCTGCACTTGGTGGCTGGGGCATGTTTGTCGAGCAATGAACTTAGGCAGTTATCGAGTTGTTAAGCTGTAGGAGGTAGGGAAGTTCTTAGGTTTGCTTGGATGTCGTTCATTAGTTTGGTTCTATTTATCATACGGAAGTTTCTCTTAGGGTTAGGCACTGATACGTCAAGATGGCATATAATGCAGAGGTGATCTGATGCAAGGTCATGGGATACCAGGGAGGACCGTAGAATGTTATCATAGGTCTATGAAGAATCCAGTCTAAAATGTGACCATGTTAATGGGTGGGTTGGTTAACTGATTGTTTGAGGTTGAAAACATGAATGGAATCTATGAGTTTTAATTATTTGGGTTTCCGAGACAGTCATATGGAAAGTTGAAATCTCCAAGAATAACCGGGTTGCAACCTATCGAATTCCCATAGTCCAGGAGATTCGGAAACTGCTCCAAAAAGAGAGTCAGACAGCTTGTTTTTTCTACTAGGAGGAGGGCGGTAAAGACAGAAATAATGGACTGACCTTTGCTTCAGTGTGAGTTTGGTTTGGATTAGTGCAAACGATGTGTGGTCGAAATTGATTGTTGTGGTGTGGCTAAGACGTTTGATCATGGAGTTCTTTGTGATGGCAGCAATTCCACCTCCTCGAGAGTTACGGGGGAACGACTTGATGGAGTAACCAGTGGGTGTTAGATCCGCACACTTGGGCTCATCGCCTGATGTTTTTAGCCATGTTTCTGTCAGGAAAAAGACGTCAATATTCTGGTCGTTGATAATATTAACTATTTCTGTGCGTTTTTCCGGTGGTCCTACTGACTGGGCATTGAATAATGCAATACGCAGAGGTATCCCTTGGATAGTTGACACAAAGGTTGACGAATTAATAGGGATTTGAATTAGGTTATCGAAATTAACGGTCGACTTTTTAAAAAAATCCCAGACAACATGTAAAAGTACAAGTGCTACGAGACACTGCGACTGATCCCAAACCAGCTGGAGCAATAGCCAGACCTGGCGCTACATTTTTGATGTTACATAGCGCCAACGATAATTATAACCTAGGATTTGATAAATTAATGTTGAAACGTGATCGTGGAAGATTTTCATGCTCTATTCCATTATCACACGTCTTTGGATTTTGTATAAATGTCAGAAAAGTTAATTTTGGAGCAAATCATACAGTTGTACTTGTGAGAAAGGGTAATGATAATGATACTATTTGGTGACCAGCCCCTGTTGCTGTTAGTAAAGCAATATTAACAAAACTTTCACTATGGATGCCGTGACGACTCCGTCAATTGCTGAGGAACAGCGGATACTTTCATTTATGGATTCAGGTGGTAAATCATTGTTAACTTGGTTAACAAGTACCACAGATAGCATTCAAAGTACTATTGCTGGGTTATTTACATAGCATATTGCATCACAACAAGGAATGTTTGCCCCAAGGCATATATTTATCGCGCTACAAAATGCTGAACGATTAAATAGTCAAGAACATTGTCATATGATATTTGACAAACTTAAAGTTAATGAAGTTTCTTCGCGGATAAATGGACATGAAGAACAATCCGAAGATATAACTTTAAATTTTGAAACTAACTATATAGCATTGCATATTATCGATAAATGACATTTATGGGACGTGATCAAATTATAGATACCGGTTTACAAATATCACAGTTAGATTTTAGAAATTTATATCTGATTTATTACTTTTCACTGGAACAATCTTGATTTATCTAGCAAATATGCTGTTGATATTCATTTTCGAGCTCGTGTAAATCCAGAAGGTGTTGATTATAGAGCAATCGCTGTTATACTCAGTGATAATTCGATGTTACTTGAAGGTGCTTGTGGACGAATGAGAGTTAATGATGCCCCAGCATGTAATATTTTCTAAATATGTAAATAATGATGTGCAATTAAATCACGCACATATTTAATAATGCCATATGATCATGTTATTATCAGTCTGACTCATGGTCAGATTAAAAAGATTCAGTCGAATTCAGCAAGGAATTGGGGAATGAAAATATCACTAAAATCAGACCAAACCTCACCAGGTCCAAATAAACTATCATTGTCAGCCAAGGCAGCCACACCCGATGTTGTTGGAACTGCTGCTGGAATGGCATTAAAGAAAGCCACCGAATTTTTTTTTAAAAAAAGACGCGGGCTAAAATTACCAGGAACAAGATACGGACGTGGCCTGAGACTTCCAGGAACAGTTCGTTAGCAAAAAACGATATTTTTCACCGATGCCGAATTTTGATTTACTTGATGCTGTTACCAAATTAAATATCAAAACTTTAAGAGGTGTTTTTATGCGCGATCAATTACCAAAACAACCAAATAATACCGAGACAGGCATCACTAATCTCAATAATAGTTCTGGTCAAGGTACTCATTGGGTGGCATATGCGATTGATTCACAATCGAATTGTTTTCTTTGATTCTTATGTGTTGGCTCCACCAAAAGAATTTATAAGTTACGTAAACACAATAAAAACTCAGGCGTTTTCAACGCCTATCTGGTATTCAACATTACCAACACAAACTCCTACAGATCCGCCAATATGCGGCCGTGAAGCAATTGCTGTACTTAACTCTGCATTGAGATCAATATTATCACCACATAAAGTCCTGCACAATTATACAAGTAGACGGTTTAAATAGATCTTAAAATATAATGGTAGATATTTACGGAACATCTTCTCTAAGTGGTACCACTAAGGGCAAGAAAAAAAGATGATATCGATCTGTCGAATTACGCGACTAAAGATGAACTTTCTGATATTATGAATCTTACTGGAATTGATCCAGATGAGGTTGTTGTTTTTCAGGATAAACATGGTGTTTTGAAGACGAGTAATATCAAATGGAATGACATAGTTAGATAAGTTCTCGGATCTAATACGGATAATATTCCAGTATTTACCAATGATGGAAAAATTAGGGTCTCAGGTATATCATTCGCATTTATTAGAAATGAAATTACAAAAACATGTTGTTAATCGTTTACGATACACCGGTGATACAATGAAAGGTGAACTTATCATGAATGGAAATAAAATAGTTGTTTTAAGAGATCCAACATCTGATGAAATGCCGCAACAAAAAATTATGTAGACAATAACTACAATAACGTAGATACTAAATTAACCACACTACGATCTGAGTATGACGTTCAAGTAAACATGTTTTACAATCTTCTAAAAATTTCAGAAAAATTAATGAAATCGCAGAGGAATTCTTTGGAAATCCGTTGACTGTTGACGTGAAACTCGATATTAACCAAAAGATTTGGCGATTTTTAAACAGCTATTTCAGACGTTGAAACGATTGGGTGTTATCGGAGATCCAAATATTCGGAGCAAATCACGACAGCGCAGAGAAATATCGATGATATTAGAAAAGATTAGAAGATGTTATAAGTGGAATTTCTGATCTCGTTAAAAAAAATTAATCTGATTAAAATCCCCCCGGAGTAACTCCGGAGCAGATTATCAATAATGTGTATACAGCAGCGTCTGGACAAGCATTATGATCATCACATAATAAAACCATTACACATCGCACTAAGGTTACCGGTATATACAACCTCGTTTTACTTGGCGTTAGAACACTTACAATATCAACCACAATTTCACGGCATTATTCGTCAGGTGGATCTATGTTAGTTATGTTAGATCAAAACGACGAGGAAACGTTTGCTGTGTAACCGGAAGAAAAAAAACCAAACTCGGCTTGATTTACAATTGGTGTCTTGAATAAGCAGCTAAATTTCCACCTAATTAAACCATGAAACTTCAACTTGCAGCTCATTATATATAAAATCAAGTATGTTTGTGGCAAACAAAATTAAAAAAAACATCATTGATGTATATTATATAAAAGTAAAACAAGATATAATAGACGCATAATTGCTATTGACATAATCATTTATTCGGCGTCTGCTGTTATCGCTGCAACCGGCGTATTGCTATCAACAATAATAATGATGGCACCAGCAGTTGTAACAATTTGTGTTTTAGCTGCAACAATATGCACTGGTGTTCTTGATATCATCGCCAAAAAAAAATATGCACGTGTACAAATGCCAAATTGAATGATTATGCAGCAAAATTACACGCAGCGACGTTAGCACACACCAAATTATCCTCGTTAGTATCAACAGGTCTTAATGGTGGAATAATATCGTACGCCGAGTTTGCAGAGATGGTCAAAATATACGAAGAAGCAACGAAAGTGGTAAATTATGATTTGCCAAATTATGATTTGGATAATAGTAATAATAATAATAATAATAATGACATCGTCAGGCGAACTACTACAACAGATTGTAAATAATGCAGCTCAGTTAAAAACCACGATGATATCAGCAATTTCGACTAATTCTGAATTTAATGTTAACTTTTCAACTGCAATTCCAGTAAAAGAAGTCGGTCTAGGACAATTACGAGTATATTATAGTTCTCCAAACATCAGATCAAAATCGTTTGGTGGATTACAGGCGAATAATTCTCTTGCATTTACAAATAAAAATAAAACAGATGGAACTCCGGACTGGAATGTCGTCGTCGTACAAACAGGCAGTTACCACATCGAACAAATTATTTATGAATTTCAACGGAGAATAAAATCAATTACTGGAAAAGAATCGCAAATAGCTATATCAGTTCACGAACCAATGTTATCGGCTGCAATTGATATATTATCGCAAGATTATTCTGTAGATATTTATCAATCATCAATTAGATCAGTGTTAGGATGGCCTGAAATAACACCTAAATATGAAGGACCACCAGAACCGCGACGAGATGATTTTTCCACTGACGAAAAAAAAGTTTATAACAATTCCCAAATAACGAAAAAGTTATCCATGGACTTGCACGTATGAATCTACTGTTGAAGATGGTAAATAACACCGATATCAATAATTGAAAAACTTTCCATCATATTGTTTATGAAAAAGACTGGCTAATACAATTACAACCAAACATATAACTGCATTAACAATATTAGTGCAATTATTTAAAAATACTATCCTGGAGTATCCTAATAACGATCTGAAAGAAAAAAATTATCGAAACGATACAACATTTAAATCAAATTGTGTCAGACCTTAAATATGCTAATCGAGATATTGTTGAGGTAATAAATGCTAGTACTTATGATATAGGAGGTGAAAAATAACAAACATTAGGTAAATATATATCACTGAAGCAGATTTACTAAATTTTATATTACCAGGATTTAACGGCGACAAACTAATATTGTCACTCAATAATATTATCAACGAAAACTTTCCCAAAGTACTTGAGTCATGGAGAAACATAAATCCTCCAGCAGGTATTCGCAAACATAGCAATGATCCAAACGGTGATGGCAGACATATTTCACCAGGAATTGTAAATGTCACATCAACTATCGCAGTTCATCTTGTATGTGATGCAATTGATGGCAGCTATCAAATAGATCTTGAAAAATCTAGTCAGGCTCAGCAAGAATATATTTTATATACATTTACTCCTCAAGTACCTCCGGGATTCCTGATTCTACAAGAACCGACCAGTCCTGTTTATCTACGTTGCCATAATAATTTATTATCGCGAATACGTTTCAAACTTACTGACCAGTCCGGACACATAATTGACCTACGAGAAGAATTTCTTAATATAAATTTATATGTAAAATCGTAGACTTTTACCTAGTTTTTAGTATCATATAATACCTCTTGATTTGTTAATGCATGAAGAAATCCACAGACAGTATTTTTATTATAATGATTTTAGTTTTTTCTGAAATATTTATTTGTTATGTTGGGTTTCTTAAATGTAATTTAGTCACAATTCATCGTTTTCCCACCCATTTTAGTCATTTTTGTCAAAGAGAATCTGTCAGATTTTGTAATTCTTGAGGGTAAAAATTTTCTAAATGATTTATCCATAAATCATAAATTCTTTCTTTTTGGCTTAAAAAACAATCAAAATCAGACATAATTTAGCACCAAAAACATCACTTTTGACCATATTTTGTCAATTTATCGATAAATCATTTAGATAATCGTTCGAGGTTTGACCTAACGAAAATCTGCAATTTGACTGATTTATTTTGACAAATCCACTAAAATCAGTGGAAAAAGAGAGAATTTGACTCAAAAATTTCGGATTTGTCAATGAAAATCAACCAAAAACTATTATAATCAAAATAAAAACATAATCTGAATAAATGTTTAAAATCAAAGATTTTTAAAATAAATATTACACATGTTCAGCGACAGGGACTCCAATTTCACGATGGATCGTTTCACGATGGATCGTTTTCACGATTTGACATAATGTTTCTTAATTGTCTTATGCGAGTGTTAATCGTTTTTGTTTCGTATTCGTGCGATAATTCTGATCTAATTTTTTCAATCGCGCTTGAGAGAAATACGATTTTTCCACTTCTGTTTCTTTCACCATAGTCAGCCATTGAAACATAGCTTGCTGGATGAGTTTAATAAACTTGTATTCTGATGGTAATATATATCGATCTTCAATTTTACGTTCTTGTAATAATTCCAAATCAAAAACATTTTATTCAGGATTAAGTTCATCTGAAAAGTTTCATAGTTCATTATACAGTATATAATATATATTTAAAATTAAAAAAAATATTTACACAATACAATATGAACTCCTAGATTGGCATATGACATTCTAGAAAGTTCAGAGGGCAATAAATATATACAATCTTAGATCTAAGGACGAAAAACCTATATGAATTCCTAGATTGCCTTATGACGCTCTAGAAAGGTCAAAGGGCACAAAATATATACAATCTTAGCTCTGACGGCACAACATTAACTTGATCAACTTAATTCTATAGACTGCACAACATTAACTTAATTATATGGACAACACAACATACAATTTTGTTTGATTTAATTCTATCACAGCACAACACTAACTTAATTAACTTATCCTTTGGACTGCACAACATTAACTTAATTAACTTATCCTGTGGACTGCACAACATTACCTTATCCTATGGACTGCACAACATTAACTTATCCTATGGACTGCACAACATTAACTTATCCTATGGACTGCACAACATTACCTTATCCTATGGACTGCACAACATTAACTTATCCTATGGACTGCACAACATTAACTTATCCTATGGACTGCACAACATTAACTTAATTAATTTATCCTATGGACTCGCAACATTAACTTATCCTATGGACAGCGCATTATTAATTTAATTCTATAGAGTACAACATTAACTGATTTTATATACTGCACAGAACATATACGGGGGGCTTCTCTATGTTCAACACATGCACACACCCTCCCCCAAAATCAAACCATGGAGAGCACAAAAGGGTACCCACCACGTGGTGAGCGTGGTGGAAAGTGTGCTTGTCTATTGAATTTCGATTTGGGGGTTGGACCCCCATCTTATATAGAAAATCCCGCGATTATCGCCACCATCGATAATTGTCAGTCACGGGATTGCGGACCTCGAGTATGAGAATAAAGCACGTTAGCAATATGCTAGACATTATTATAAAGTTACCTATTCCTGGATTTCAAGAAATGATCATTGAAATCAATTAAATTCAGCGTGGATATGTTTCTGTTTTTAAACACGCAGTATAAAATGATCATAAACGTATTTATGCCTTGACAAAATCACAGCTGAAAGATAGTTATTTTCTGTATAACAAGTAGACCTAAAAATAATTCATATAATCATGTCTTTATTCACTATTTGTTTTTGCATTTAAATTGGCTGCAAAATAAAGATTAAGCAAGGAACCTCCCAGATTCAGTAAAATAAGGATATTGTTTCTTATAAAAACAACAATAAAAACATTGTTCATCAGTAAATAAAAATTATTTGCTTGATTGCAGACTATCAGAGTTATTTCTCTTGAAAATCTAGGATCACATTAGTCCATTGACCGTAATTGACGTTGAATTTCTCTGTCTTACAATATAATTATACCTTGAAGTGAGATACCGAAATGCTATTTTTGTGTTTATGTTGCTTTGAAATAAAGATTTGGTTATATTCAGCAACACGATTAACAGAAAACCAACCCAAATAATATAATTTATTAATAAGTAAATAAAATATATGGAGATAACTCTAATCGTATAACGTATCCTCGACAGAGTTATCTCCCTTCAATAATGCTGAAATTTGTCACACCAACGATAAAAACTTCAGAATTAGCTATGTATAATATTAATAAAAACAAAATTAAATAAATAAATAGTAATTACTAGATATCTTCCTTCAATAATAATGAAAATTTATTGTATATTGTTACTTTCTTGAAAACGCCAATTTAGTCATTTTATCTGCAGCATGTTTCACCGAACATTGGCAGATATCTTACTATTTTCCAGCTGAATTCATTGATTGAAATGTCACTTCTTTACCAGTTTCTGTATTTACAGACTTAACAAGTCTTGCAACTTTTGAATGTTTTGAATGTTTTGAATGTTTTCCAGTAATACTCTTCTGGCTTTGTGTAATAGCGCGTAAATTATTTAAATGATTATCAAGTTTTTGGTTATTAATATGATCACACAAGAACGTCTTCGAGCACCCCCCGAAAACATTCATAAACGAACCTGTGACTGGAATAAGGTTTATTTCCCTTAGTATTAATCATGAGATAACCGGTATTAGTGGCATTACCAATTGTTTTTCTTAGTCGACATTTTCTAATTACACAATCACAGGATGCTTAGTAATTCGTTATGATAGGATGTCTCATAAACTCATTTTGTTCCATTTTATATAATAATATTATTTATCTAAAGAATAATTCGTCTGAATAATTATTTTTTAAAATCTAGCAAGATAATATCATATATTTCTTATACCTTTATCCCCTTGAGAATCAGGGAGCTGTCAAGGTTGTTATTTTTTTATCATAATGTCGCTTCAGCTCTCTGTATTTTTACCACCACATTGCATACATAATTGCGTTTCTCCTCTAACTCCATCACCACATCGTAAGCACGGTTTTGGTCCATAACTTCCTCTCAGTACACTTTGTAAATGAAGTCCGCAGAAATCACATAGGTTTTGTCACATGGAGTTACAGAACCAACCTTTAACCAACTGCATTTATGTTTCGTTTGAATCATTATATATACAATTATATTTCAATTGAAATATATATTTGTCTTAATTATAATATGGAGGAGTTTGAGAGATTATCTAAAATCGATCCTTGGAAAACGACGTTTTCTAAATCCAGATTCGATCCTGACAGAAGAACCCCTGAATTACCGACGTGAGCTCTGGTTGATCCGACGAAAACTCTGATTTAAAGTATTCGTGACCCCGAGAAAGAATTTCGTGAGGATGGTGCATCTCATGTGTGGTCTACGTTTCAAATTAATAACAATAAAAATGTTATCGATGCTACAATGAACGACAAATGAGCGGCGACGATTATTAATTATCTCGACAGTCAAAGATATTTTTCAGAGTAAAATTTATTGTGGAAGTAAACAATAATTGGATTATCCTTGACAAATGTGACCCTGTCCTTCATAATGAAAAAAGTGTTACGTTAAATAAAAATTCCAAACCAGGAATATTGACTGGTACTGACAAACCGTATTATGAACGAGCGTATCCTGTGACCCCAGTTATTTATGCAATATATCCGCTGAATGACAAACCTAGCGTTAATGATCTCAAATCAATGAAACTCTCATGGCAAAATTGTGTAGCCGAGCGAATTTCAGAACACTTCACAAACGCGATACGTGGAAATACACAAATAGATCTACGACGTGAAAAATTTTACAAATGGGCTGAATCAGTCATGGATAAAGCAGCTACAATAAATGATGTTGCCAAGTTAGAAAAACCCTAACATTCCCAACAATAGTAAAAACAATAGCAGGAGAAGTATTATACGATTCGAAATATAAATCGAACGGAGCTCCGATAAATATCGTTGATCACAATGAGCATGCTTGGACTTTTACGGTGATAATATTTTCACAAGATGAAACTGTTAAATTTTATAACGGTGACATGTTTGATTGTATTAACGAAAAAAGTAAAAACGATCGTGTATCAGTATGGTTATTTCAAATTTCCAATGGAAATTATAATCAATTTGTACGGCCTAATGGCGTTATATATAGCACAGAATCTGTCCACGAAGAAATGAAAAATCTTGCGCTGAAATACACTGACCCTGACGATGTCAAACAGCTATTGCGTAATTGTTTTACTGTTCCATCTGTTATGGCACATTTTGCTAGAGAGAAATATTTGTGGAAGCCAACTAGATTTCACTTTCTCGATGATATATTATTAAGTTGTGACGAATATGGACAAGGTGGATTATAGAATACTAAATACAATTAGAAAGATATTATATTACTCGATATGGTTGCACGTTATCCCGGCAGTTTTCTTGGAATGGGGGGGCCCCGAGTGGCCGAGTGGTCTAAAGCACTTTTCGTTCCGGATCACTTCCATCTCACCTCTGTCTGCGTGGGTTCGAGTCCAAGGCTTGGCTAGCGTGGGTATGTGGGAAAGCTTGCCAGTAGCTTCTCTTGGGTCGGTGGTTCTTCCCTGGGTTTTCCATGGTTCTTCCTCTACCAGTTATACTGGCCGCCATGTATAGCCTATCTTGTGCTGAAAAATGGCGTTAAACCCTAGAACAACAACAACAAAATTCTTGGAATGGGGAAATGTTCTGAATATTTTGAGCGATTTGGACATACCACACACGAAATGACCAGAGTGTCGATAAATGGACCTCTACCAGATTTTGACTTGACTGGATTTGCTTGTATCGAGCCAATTTAATTTGCCGAAGATCTCCATATGATTTGTCATGTCTAGTTTGGCAAACTCTTTTCAAAGAAAATGTGGGCACCAATAGTATTATTACGATATTTGCTTGATTCAAAAATATTTTTTGAGTTGGTTGCAAGTGAAGCAGTTATATCATATAGTTCGCAGAAACAAGTTTGGTTACCACAACAAAAGAAATATTCTGATGATGAAAATCCTGATACGACTGATTATGAGAATAAAATTGCTAAAGATCTTGGCAGAAAAATAATAGGTAAGTTCACCCAAGGAGGATCATATGATCATAAACGACATCGTACAAGACTGATTGTAGACGATGCTGAACTAGATTTTATAATTGCTGATACAACGAAGAAAAATACGTTTATAAGTCTTAGTGATGTTAACTTATCAGACGGGACTAAATTAAGTACAAGTGTTAGTTATATTGACGGCCAGTCGTCGCAGTTTACTCATTTAAGATCTTCGATGCTGGCTTATGTTTCGATAAATCTATTATCGATGATAAGTAGATTTTCTAAGTCCGCAGTTAGATTCGCCACGGATTCATTCTATGTCAGCAAGAATACAAGATTGTTGGAAAAATTAAATATCGGTATTTATGCATCATGGGGCTAATGGAGATTAAAGCAAGAAAAGATATTGAGTTATTCTGAATTTGCTGATGTTTTGATTAAACATATTTATTACAAAAATATATACCATCTGTATATGATCCTGTATCTAGACATAAAACTGTTTATTTCAACGGGTGCGGTGGTTTTGGTAAAACAACACGTGTGATCGAATTATTTCATGGCCAGAATTCTTGTGTTGATATAATTGTTTTAACACCCACGTATAGACTCGTCAGATAAATGAACGAACGAGGAGTAAAATCTTGTACTCATCACAGCTTTTTTAGATGGAAAGGAAACGCATGGACTCCTGAACGAATGGGTGAAAAATATATTCCAAGGATTATTTTATTTTTTTTGATGAAATATGCACAGTGTCGCTGGATATATTAAAAAATATTTCTTCATTGGTCTATTGTTGAAGAATACTGCTATAATAATGTGTGGCGATCGTGGTCAACCACCACCGTTTGTTGGATGGTCTCCGCATAGATGATTACGAAGTTTTGTTGATTATTATGAAGAAATAACTGATGATCATAGAGTGCTTGATCCAGAATTAAGTGAGTTTAAAACATTAATCAGACTACAATCAAATAAAATTCAATGTGAAATAATTCGTAAAATAATTTTAGAAACTACTATTAACGATTTCATGCAAATATGGAGACCATATTATTTGATAGTTGCAAGTAGAAAGATAGTTCGTGATACACTTCAAAAACAATTATTTATGTTACATAAAGAAAAGTTTTCAAATCTACCTGTACCATTGTGTTATCGACCAGCAGATACGCGAAGGCAAAATATTGAAGCTGAAATTCCAGGATCCTTGCCGTCAAGGAAACAAAATCTTGTATTGTTTTAGTTCCTATCGATGTTGTTTAGAGCGCGTTAACTCCTGAAGGAATCAGGGACAAATCTCCATGAACGCTAGGATACGCAATGGCAATTCATTAATCGCAAGGATAAACTATTTCTGATATGCGAGTTTGGATCGTCGATGATCGTATCGAATGGTCAAATTAAGTTTATCTTGCAGTTTCCAGAGTTAGGAGAATATCTCAGCTAGATAAGGTTATCATAAGTTTTACAGAAAATCTCGAAGACAACAACGAAGTTTCTGTTGATAAATTAAGACAAAAATTTGTTAGTTATAGACAGTGTGATAAAAGAAATAAACGCAATTTTGATCTCGATGTTAAATTTATCATGACGTTAAAACAACAACAGAATAATCATTGTACGAACTGTAACACGGTAATGTTGTGGAACAATATTCTTAATAATCCAAGAAAATTTACCGTAGATAGAATTAGTAGTAGTCTTGGTCACACACGCGAAAATGTGATGCTGACCTGTCTTGAATGTAACACTGGACAACAAATTTTTACAAAAGTCATGTTACTGAAATAAAATTAGTCAATTCTTATCAATTTTTATGTGCTGAACACGAATATGACAGTCAAATTGCAAAATTGGCTCTAGTTTTTTTGTAATCTGCAAGAAATTAATGTTTACATAACGAAATGCATTCCAATAGTAAAAGGTCAACTGTAATAGCCTACCTATAAAAAATCAAGTCATTGACTACATCTTAGATTTCTTCGCCTGTCTCTTGTACAGCTGTTCGGGAGCATCTCTGAGTAGTGTCCAGCAGTAGTCAGCCAGCATTGTAGTGGACCATTTTCCCTGGTATCTTTGTTCCATTGTTGCGATATCTTGATGAAAACGTTCGCCGTGTTCATCACTAACAATACCACAGTTGCTAGGAAAGAAATCCAAATGGGAATGAAGGAAGTGAATCTTTAGAGACATATTGCAGCCAAGTTTCTTATACTTCATCAACATGTCTTCTACTAGTTCCTTATAGTTTTCTGCCCTAACATTTCCGAGGAAGTTTGTAGAAACTAGGCGAAAAGCATTCCATGCTTGTTTCGCGTCACCTTCCAGCAAGTTGTTGAACCGATCATCTTTGAAAAGCTCTCGAATCTGAGGACCCACAAAAACTCCCTCTTTAATCTTTGCTTCGCTGAGTCGAGGGAATTTTTCATGCAGGTATCGGAATGCTGGCAAAGTCCGGTCAATGGCTTTCACGAAGTTCTTCATCAAACCTAGTTTGATGTGAAGGGGTGGTAGCAAGATTTTCTGAGCCTCAACCAGAGCTGGGTGTTGGATATTCTTCTCTCCAATGGCTACATTCTGCCTGTGAGTCCATTCCTTCCTCATGTAGTGCATTTCCCTTGCTCGGCTATCCCACTCGCATAAGAAACACATGTATTTTGTATATCCTTGCTGCAGTCCCATTAAAAGGGCAACTCCCTTCAAATCACCACAGAGGTGCCAGCTGTACTTGTTATACTCAATGGAATTCAGTAGCTGCCTTAAGTTATCGTATGTCTCTTTCATGTGGACAGCATACGCTACTGGAATAGATGGAAGAATGTTTCCATTGTGCAAAAGCACAGCCTTGAGACTCAGTTTCGAAGAGTCCACAAATAGTCTCCATTCTTGTGGGTCATGAGTGATTTTTAAAGCATTCATGAGGCCCTCAATATCGGAACAGAATATCAGATTACTTTCCTTTCTGAAGAAAGGCTCCAATTGCTGGTGGCGCTTTCGATATGCAGTAATTGTGACATCTTCTTCTAGAAGATTCCATTGTTGGAGTCTTGATCCTAGCAATTCTGCCTTGTTCTTTGATAAGTCCAAATCACGAATCAGGTCATTTAGTTCTTCCTGTGTTATTCTGTGTGGGGTTGATGATGCACCACAGTGAAAATCTGGATCACTGCATGCTGATGGACCAGGAGAAGAACAGGTCGACTCACCTTTGTCTTCGTCAGATGAATCAAGAGAATATTCTGCTGGAGGTTCTGGAATAGGAAGTCCCTCACCATGTGGAACTGGTCTCAATGCAGACGGAATGTTTGGGTAGACTATTCTCGACTTCTTTCGCTTCGTTATTCCGCCGGAAAGAGGAGGAACCAAGCAGAAGTAACAGTCATTTAAGTGGTTGCTTGGCTCTCTCCACACCATTGGGACTGCAAACGGCATTGATGACCTTTTGCAATTCAACCACTGTGAAAGCTGTGTTGTACATGTAGCACAGCATATATGCGGAGCCCAAGGCTTGTCTTGGTCACCAACCTTGCATCCGAAGTAAAGATGATATGCCTTCTTCACTTGAGAATTGATACTTTTCTTCTGGTTGGCAAATGTCACTTCCCCACAAATATAGCAAAAATTGTCCGCGGTATTAACACACTTTCGAGGCATTACTGTTCTTTATTGTACGTAAATGGATAAAATAATAAGTTTTATGTAACAGTAGCTTGAACTGTCTCGCACAACGTCTAAAATATTTTAAATGCTGAACCTATCTGATTGGGCTTTATATAGTACACTGCTTACGTCAGCTTCAGCAGCCGCCTGGCATTAGTATAATAGGCCTACACATGTATAGTACACTGCTGACGTCAACTTACTTCAGCAGCCGCATGGCATTAGTATTGCATTGCATCAGAAAATGATGCAATCAACTGTGGATGATGTGAGCATGATGGTATTATGCAATGTTACATCATTATTCCGGATGTTGCTGCAGTCCTACTGGAGAAATTTACACAGTGAAACATAGAAAATGAGGTATATGAATATCTTCAAAACGAGAGCCAATACAAATTTTTCACGGTTATATTCGTGTTCGGCACACCAAAATACTACAGATTAGGGCCTTTTCAAGTCAGTAATGATTTCACTGTTGACCAGTGTAATCGACGTAGAGGTGCTAGTTAAGTGAATGCGGTAGTAATTGGGTGTCTTCAGGAATTACTTGTAATTGTTCACGTACAAATCCACGTTGAGGGGCCGCTGAAAGTCTATAGATTACGGGTCTACCCGTAGATGTAACCAGGCTAGAAATGTTATGTGTCGTAATACTTCAAATAGGATCTGTCGCTTTTTTTACCACCTTCAAGTTCACTAGGTTCATACAAATACCTGACAGTAACATTACCTAATACTGGTTGTTTTGAAAAGTCATGTCGTTGTATTGGTATATGTTTTTTGTGATTGCGTTAACGGATTTTAACGCAGTTGTTCGAGTACTTTAATTATTTAATGCAGCTATCACACTTGGTAGCCTTTCAGCCCGTTCGCGGGATCTCGTATCTTGAATAATTTCCTTTGCATATTGATATCCAAATAACCGCTCAGCAAGTGTTCTATTAAATCGTTCAACAATTGCCAGATCACGATGATTTGCAGTTTGTCCTCGTCTGATTTTGACAGAATGTTGCTTCATCAACGACAATACTGCACCACGAAATTCCTTGCAAGGATCAACTTGTAGTAAATGTGGCCATCGCAAGGGTCCCCGTTAATAATTTCGTTCAAAAGCAGATACAACTTCAGTTGCTGTTTTAGTTGTTAATGGCTCTGCTTCTTTATATCTACTTGCAACGTCAACGACATTTAACGCGTATTTGAATGTTAATTGACGTCTACCAATTTTAATAGTATCATGTGGCAAAAAACGAATATCAGCCTGATGAACTTCACTAGGAACGCTGACATCAAAATGTGCATGTAGAATCTTTTTAGGTGGTGGTAGTTAATTTGCCATATTGCCTGTCGTGCTAACCACGCTGCAGCAACATAACGTATGACATTTGCTGCACCAGCGAGTTTACTAATAGCTGCTCTACCTTTCCAATATCCTCTTGGGCTATAATAAATCGATTCCATTATAACATTTGGTTGATTAATTACCAGCTCCGAATAACAATTTACTTTTCATCGCAGATCCTATCAACCAATTAGATAATATTTCTTTTAAGGATTTATTTTTCATGGAATTTAATGCATGAATCAACTTCACATCTGCAATATGTCTTTGTTTTAAATCTTAACTTGTATAAGCTATATCATGAATATGACATACTTTATCAATAGCGTTTATTGGATATTCACCAGGTCTTGGTTGATCTTGTTCATCATGTCGGTTATCAAGTCGGGTACCAGGACCGCAATAATTATATCCAGGAAGATGTTTTTCTCCTGGATATTTATCCCATGGAGTTGCTGGTAATTTTCCTAATGAAGTAGCGATATCATCACCAATTTTCCTTGACTTGTCAAGGGAAACAAATTTATATTTTTGATACCACATCGCACACATGTTCCTGTAAGTGCACGCTTTTTATTTTTTGTTATTATTGTTGCTAGCATACTCGTAGGAGTATGTGCTCTACATCGAACACAATATAGATCCATATTGTTTATTATATTTATATAACATGAATATCATTGATTTCTCAGCGACACGAAAACAAGAGCCAGTCAAACATCATCCACCAAATTCTATCAAAATGATAATAATAGGTCCATCTGGAAGTGATAAGACGCAATTACTACTTAATCTGATAATGAGATGGCTCAAATCGGAGAAGTTGTATTTAGTAGCCCCGTCAGTTGATGATAGAGATGCTACGAAGTGCTTAAAGATTTTAATGAAAATGCAAGATTATCGGACGAAGATGGTAATGACATTAATTTTATCACCGATGTTGATGAAGTACCGTCCGTAGACGACCTTGGTGGATTTATTAATTATTTAGTTGTATACAATGATATGATGATGGACAAACAATCAAATCCAGCTAGAATATTTTCACGAGGCAGACACAAAAACACGAACGTGATTTATGTTACTCAGCGATACGCACAAAAACCAAACGTGATCAGAGACAACTGCAATATTTTAGTTGTGTTTAATGGAGTTGATACGCATACGTTGCGAAATATTCGTCAGACTTGATGTAGCGGCGACATGGATATAAATAAATTTAAAAACTTCTTTTCGCGAGCACAGTCAACCCCACAAGGATTTATAACAATAAACTTGCATGATCCTCGATCACGATATCTTGATAAAATAGTTGGTTAATATCAGAAGAGAGGGTACGACCTCAATGAAACGTCCCGTGGGTAAACACACGCGTATACGTTTTAAAAAAAAAACGACGGCGACAAAAATAAAGTAACAAATAAAACCTAACCCAATTAAAGAACCTCTCGGTAATTTAGAGGCTTCGGTTTGACGTTATTGACATTGCATTTTTTTCTTTTCATTTTCGTAAAAAGCTTTATTTTTCATAAATAGACCTTCCAGCAAATGGTCTGTTCACCCTCTCTGCTGCTAAAACGGTGTTCAACAAATGTACTTTGAAACTGATGAAATATACATAAAATATGAGAACCTAGAGCTACGAGAAACCAGAGCTATGAGGAACCAGAGCTATGAGGAAGCATCTCCTTTTGATGAACTGCATCAGCATTCGTGGTCAACAGCGAGCAGCACCTACGAACTCTCCTTTGGTGGCGTATAAATCTGGTTGTGTGTGTGTGTGGGAGTAAGCTGAAACTGAAGCTAGTGTTTGGAATTTACAGTCATGGTAAGCATATATCTCAAATGAATTTACTATGGACCATGATACTGCATAGAAATAACAAAGAACTAGACGATTCGAACTGATGAGTTCTACAACAGATATTTCAAAACGTTAAGTCAAGTCATGCTATATTTGAGAGTGGAGCCTTGCACTCTCACAATTTCACCCCCACCTCTCTCTCTCTCTCTCTCTCCGTCTTTTACTATATTTCTCTCTCCCTCTCTCTCTCTCTCTCTCTCACGGCTACAAACACAAAATGTACATTTTCATTGGTGCTTTCGATACAAATTATGTACTAATACAGCCTTATTATAACTAGTTGTACATAAATATTTTATTTCCATCGTGTCACGAATATTCTGACGTGTTCTTCAGTAATGTGATTTCAAAGGCATATGTTGTGGTTGTTATAGGGTTTAACGCAAGATAGGCTATCCATGGCGGCCAGTATAAATGGTGGAGGAAGAACCAGGGAAAACCCCAGAAAGAACCACCGACCCACAAGAAGTTACTGGCAAGTTTTCTAACGAACCCACATTGGCCCAGCCTGAGACTCGAACCCACTGAGACAGGTGAGATGGCAGTGATCCGTAACGGTGAGCGTTTTTAACCACTCGGCCACTCGGGGCCCCTCAAAGGCATATGGTAGGTCTAAGTGTTATATGGTCCTCTAATTTGACATTTACTGAGTATATCTTTTACTTAAAAAAAAGTGCTTCGTTTTTTTGTCTAAGAACCTATTATTCATTGAAAGTAAACAAAAGGAACACTCGAATGAGCTGACTCGAATGAGCCGAATCGAATGAGCTGACTCGAATGAGCCGAATCGAATGAGCTGACTCGAATGAGCCCAATCGAAAATGATTTGACAAACCGCATGACAGAATTGATGGGATAATATAAGGACTGTCGAAAAAGTGTAACGTTTAACCATTTTGAAAGGTCTGTTGTAACGTCATTACCGGAATCAAAACTTATTGAAAAGAGAGAGAGAGAGAGAGAGCACATGTCAAATTTTTTTTTTGTCGAGAGAATTTTCTTCGGGGCGTACACATACAAATCATTTGTAAAAGTCATCCCTGTGCGTATATATTAATGCCAATTGCAGTGTATTGGTTAAGTTAGATTGTCGACGTGTGCTTGATAACCTAGATTATTTAAGAACATATTTATTATTATTCGTTTTCAGGGCTATGAAATTCATGAAGTTATATTTATGTGAGTAAATTTGTTATTTAATAGGATATGCCCTTGACCTCCGAACATTAGCAATGATGGTGACTTATTTCGATAAACGTCCACACACCGTATGTATGTGTGTGTGTAAGTGGTTTGATGGGGGTAGTGTTACCTCTATCATAGAAATAGAAATATAAATAATATCTTTTTCTTTCTTCATTGCCATGTCCTGCAATCTGAATATGACAGGCCCTTTAATCCGAGAAAGAATGCGATCAATTAGCTCCATCCACTGGCATTACCTTTCCCGACATTCGCAAAGAAATTTAATGTGTGTAAAATATATACAAAATATATGCAAGCTACTCTGATGAAATATTGGTTTACATCAACAAGCAGGGCAATGTGATCATGTTATACAATGAAAACCAACCCAAACAAGAAACAAATCCGACATTATAAAACTGAAAATATCAAGTTGAAAATTGGATCCATTAAAAATGTAGATAATCAGAGGAGAGCGAGAAAAAGAGAGAGGGACATACACACAGACACACGCACACACACACACAGACACAGACACACAAGGGTACAAACACAAAATGCACATTTTCATCGGTGATGTCAATACAAAGTCCATACAAATGAAACCTCATTATAAATATTTTTATAGAAATATTGCATTTTCATTATGTCTCTGATATATAGTAATGCAATTTCAAAGTCGTATGAAGTGTCTCAATTGAATGTGGTCCTCTAATATGACATTTACTGAGTATATTGTTTCTTTTTTAAAAAAGACAGCAAAAATAATAACTGCTTCGTTTTTTGTCTAAGAAACGTTTATTCACTGAAAGTAATCACTTGCATCCCCCCTCCCGACATACGGTTTGAAATACGAAATTTGCTATCATAATTCTTTTCCCAAACAGAATTGATTTAAATTTGCGTATTTTGATCACTTAGTGCAGTGGTTCCCAAAGTAGGCGGTGGGATTACGAGGGGGGTGGGGGCTAATGCTGAATAATGCGTGTTACTGGGTAAAGTTTGTGGCGCTGAGTATAACCAAGGGGTGGTGGCCCGAAAAAGTTTGGGAACTACTGATTTAGTGCACTGATGACGTCAGTAGCCAAAGGTGCACTGATGTTGTCAATAGCCAAAGGTGACTCTCTCTCTCTCTCTCTCTCTCTTGTCATTTCCAAAGTATAACCAATCTTGCAAAGGAATAGAACCTCTTTTCTTCAACGGTGATGGTTGTATGTTAGCTATTGATGTGATGTGATTTGGATTTTTAACGTAGCTTTAACAATTTTTCAGTCATATTGCTACGATGTCTGCAATGTGGCAGTTTATAGTGATGTCTAGCACTGGGGCATCATGCCGCAGACATGTAACATTATGTCCCACCCAGTCACATTATTCTGACACCAGGCCGACCAGTCCTAACACTAACCTCTTAATGCTGAGCGCCAAGCGAGGCAGCTGTTAGAACCATTTTTGTGTATACTAGCTAGGACAAGGCGCCAATCCCTAATTTCGATATTTGTAAATAAGGGTAAAAGTAATTAAACACATTGAAATTAATGCTTCAGTTTAATCATATGCTGAGCGCCAAGCGAGGCAGCTGCTAGTACAATTTTTTAAAGTCCTTGGTATGACCGAGTCTAGGTTCGGATCCGCAACATTCCTCATCCGAGGCGGATGCTCTAACCACTTAGGTCACCGGAACGGTCCAATTTTTAAGAAAGCTTTCACATGTCATCATCTTTCGTAAATTCAGCCCTTAATTTTTCTTCCGTGTTCAGCTCAAATAGCGCCTTTCACGGCAGAGGTAGCTAATTCATCACTTTATTCATTATTTCCAAATATAGACTTTTCTAAAAGAAAATCATTCTGTATTCCCACGAAACGTATTCAGATCAAACTTCCTGATCCTTGTAAATAACATCACGTGTAAAACATTTGTTAGACCGTTTAGTATACTTGAGAGCCTATAATCAACAGATCGTCAGTTCACGCACAGGGCATTTTAACATATGGCGCTCTTGAATAGAACTGAACTAGGGGTTAGAGACATTGGACATAATGTCGCTGTGCCTAATGACCCAAGAGCTAAACTCATGTACTATTTAAGCTGCATGACTTCTGTGCTGGACTTGAAAGACGAACCGAGCCTGAACAGACTGACCAATTATAACACCTATTTTCTTTCAGAGGATGACAAAACCAGACTCCTTACTCTCTGCTTGCTCCTTTCGCCAGAAATCCTCTTGAACAAATGTATATTTCAAGACGACAAAATGTGTGGGAATAGTGAAAACAAATTCTTTGAAATCAGCGCTGTCAGTAAGCAACTCCATCTGACAAAGAGCATCATTATTGGTGGTCAACAGCGAGCAGTGCATAAGATCATGGCCTTCAAAATGAGTTGGTTGGAACGATACTGGAGCGAACCTATCAAGGCCCTAATTAGTCAACCGAAAACCCCAGCTATTGAAAGACATCCAGTCTATATTATACAGCCACCACCTGTTTCATCATCATTCAAGTCCTCCGATGGATGTTGCGGCTGTTGTGATGGTAACTGCTGCTGTAGCTGCTCGATTCTGTGAATATACATGTATATTCCTTCAGGGTCAGATACTCCGGAAGAAACATGGTCACAAAGTGGAATTCATACACTGTATCAACAGAATGCTTTCGAAACATTTAAAATCAGAGTTAAACAATAACCTCTGACCAAAAAAAAAGGTAGAAACGTAACCCATTGTGTCTTTTATATCACTGAATTCATTGATTTTGTGTTGTTGTTGTTATTATTATTATTATTATTCGCATTCTGCATACAAAATTAATCCTTTATATCATTATCATCCAATAGTTCCATATAATATATAACATATTTTCTTTTTGTTATCATTGTAGTTTTAATCTTTCTCTTGCCATATTGTTATTGAAATTGTATGGATGTATTTGAGTCGTCACTGCTCTTTTAATATTTGAATAATGTACCCTTTACTTTATTTTAATCTGACAACAACTGTTCGAAGCAAAGTAAAATGTATTTTTATCAGAAACCTGGCTGTGATTTATGGAGGAGCTAGTATATGTTAGGATGTTTAAAAGTGGACCCAAAACATTGAGTAATTTCATAATTTCGATAAGTATCCTTATAAATAATATTATTTTCACAATTATTATATAAAATATTAGTAAAATAAAAAAAATATAAGTAAAACATACAGATGGCTTGAAAATGATTTAACAATCGACAACTTATGTTAACTATAGATCATTTAACGGTGTCATAAAGCAACTTGATTACCGTATAAGCGCATTTGGTTTCGCTTCACAGTTATGTGGTATTAGGGAAAACATGTGCTGCCTAAAGCAGAGAAGCTGATCGAAATGACTGATCACATATGCTCGAGAATTGAACTTGACTAAGTAAAACGAATACTAACTTTGGTAGATATTAAAATAGGGGGAATTTTTTTATATGTCATATATAAACAAAACATTATGAGCTAGCTTTTATTCTAATTTACCTACGAAGTCCAGTAAGTAATAAAGACCAAGGAGAGCTAGCAGTCTTTTGTAGGACTCGCGTACTAATGGTATGGAGCAATCAGCCTAGAAATGGGTACCAGCCTAGAAATGGGTGAAGATAAAATAGAGTATATATGAGTTTGGCTGGCCAGGATTGGTTGGTCATGAATTTCAGTCCTTTGACGGTCATGACCTTGGAACATTCGTTACTGAACTTAGCAGTGGACTCTTTCGTGTACATGATATTTGTGCAGTTCTGTACGCTTTAATACCAAGATTTTATGCGATACGGTTGATTGCAAGTCTGGTTTAACATCTATAGAAAAAAGAACCATCGTACAACAACAGATCAAGTTGTGTTCGAGTCCAAATTCTTTGTCCTCAAAACTAGAACTGTGTTATTTATTAATCTTCCTAAAGTCCAACCCATTTATCTGTTTCTCATTCGATTTTATGTTTCGACACAAAAGCAAGAGATATGTCTTAACAAACTTGCATTATCTGCATATTTGCTTTCCAAATTGTCAGGCTCGACAGATATTAACACGTATTAATTGGCTTAATTACATTAATTAGCTTAATTACATTATCATGTCTGTCACTAAAGTGTATCCAGGTTTGGAGTTTGTTTTCTTTATATATATATATATATATATATATATATATATATATATATATATAGGGAGAGAGAGAGAGAGACAGTCAGACAGACAGACAGACAGACAGGTCGTCTGAGCCTATCTATGTATCATGACAGTTTGAACTCGCCTGTATGTCTCGGTATTAGCACACATGCAGAATTAACTTCTTCCAAACTTTTGGGGGCTATTGCATACGTACAGACGATGAGAGAAACACTTGACATCACCGATGGAAAAGTGACCATTCATATGGCATACGTTGTACCTCCATGGGAAGAAGACGGTGTCTGCACTTGATCTTCTTACCGATAAGTGTACCCAGCAAGATGGACATAACAGCAGATTTACGAATGAAAGGGAGTACATGATGGGAGGCATCTACGCTGGGACACAAGTGGTATCTGAACAGATTTTAAACAACGTGTGTGACGGATATAGCGAGAAACATGAACTTTGTCCTATTTGATTGTTTGTTACTTGTTTTGTTTTAGCTTTTTCTTATAAATGAACATTTAATGTAAATAAGTTGTATTTGAAGTGATTTTTAGAAAGGCGTGAACTTTAATTTTCAAAAGTAGTTTAATTGAACCAAGAACTAAATAACTATTAAATAGGTTTGTTTCATGTCGAAATGTTAATGTATTAAATGGATAGTGCTTAGACCAAAGTACAGGCCAAAGAGCCCATGTATATACTTGAATAAATGTTTTGTACCCATCCAATAGACTTTTCTTTTTCGATTCTCTATTCTATCAGTGAGTCTTTCCTTAGAACATTTCTGGCCTCTTTTCTGTGCATTTCCATATTCTTTGTTTAAATGTGCATTTGTTTGTTTCTGTATGTCTATCTTTGTCCCATCAACCTTTGTTCTTATAAGTAGTGTTGACCCTATGGCCTGTACTTTGGTCTAAGCACTATCCATTTAATACATTAACATTTCGACATGAAACAAACCTATTTAATAGTTATTTAGTTCTTGGTTCAATTAACTACTTTTGAAAATTAAAGTTCACGCCTTTCTAAAAATCACTTCAAATACAACTTATTTACATTAAATGTTCATTTATAAGAAAAAGCTAAAACAAAACAAGTAACAAACAATCAAATAGGACAAAGTTCATGTTTCTCGCTATATCCGTCACACACGTTGTTTAAAATCTGTTCAGATACCACTTGTGTCCCAGCGTAGATGCCTCCCATCATGTACTCCCTTTCATTCGTATACCTGGTACTCCATTTTCCATTGTCAAGTGTTCTCTCATCGTCTGTACGTATGCAATAGCCCCTCAAAAGTTTGGAAGAAGTTAATTTCTGCATGTGTGCTAATACCGAGACATACAGGCGAGTTCAAACTGTCATGATCCATAGATAGGCTCAGACGACCTGTCTGTCTGTCTGTCTGTCTGACTGTCTCTCTTTATATAAAGAAAACAAACTCCAAACCTGGATACACTTTAGTGACAGACATGATAATGTAATTAAGCTAATTAATGTAATTAAGCCAATTAATACGTTAATAGCTGTTGTCACAATGTAAAGACACTTAACGGACAAATGCATGTCTATCTGATACTTGAATTGATATTTATTTAGGGGATGTGTTAGGAAAACCTAATGCTGTCTGACAGAGACAGCTGAAAATGACTTTTTCTGTGTGCATTGTTTATTTAGGCTAAGCTGTATTTTAAGCGAAGTATGTGACATATTATGTAGGGAGATGGCAACTATGTTCCATGCCCAATGACAAATTGAGGGAAGCGACTCATGATGGACTGGGCGTATATCGAAACTCGTGACCCATAAACTACAAATCCGACTCTACTACTCAGTTACCTTGGCTCTCCAGGCGAAAATGAGCCTGACATATCACAAAGTATGCTAAGTTTGCCTGCCCATGAAATACAAAAAACTAATCTTCACGGTTTCGGCATTATTATTTTCCAAAAACACACTTACCAAATTTTAACATGTTCAAAGGAACTAAAATTATAATTTACCTCTGATTCCAGGAAATAAAAATAGCCATGCAAAGAGACTCTGAAAATCCAAAACTAAACAAAACAAACAAGCAACCCACCAATCGTCCACCACTAAACCCCACCCCACCCCGAGGACAATATATGCTAGGTCAGTCAGAATGTCTAATTACTTTTCCTGGTATAAGAGTATGATTGTTATACATTATGCTAGTTACTAATTGACTGTACATGAAAACACGCAGAACTGGAGATGAAAACAGTTTAAGGAGTATAGGCAACAGTCACATTTTGAGAGAAAAATTGAAGGTTACAAAGAAAGAGAAAACGATGTTAGTTCAAACAGAAAAGAAGTTCATTTTCATAGCGTTTACGATTATGATAATGTATTAGAAACGTGGAGAGACCCAGTATCTAATTAATGGAATTTAAATTACAAAAATGCAAAACTCTTACCCCTTTTTATGCATATCAGTGAAAGACCTGGCAACAGGGAAACAGGGAAAAGCTACCACGATCGAGGACAAGAGTGATGAGGGTCCCTGAGAGAAGATTAAGAGATTCTTAACAGATGGGCGAGATACTGTTCCGAGCTTTACAACCGGGTTTTATATTTGTCTCATTATACCAGCTATTGCCTGTCCTAGGACTGGAGGGATTCATTTTGAAGAGAAAATATTTTTTTTTAAATGTATAAAACTGGGATGGTTGAGTTTAAAAGTAAGTTTGAACATGAAAAACGAAAAAGTGAAGAAAACAAATTGGCAAATTACGACTTCATGTTTGGCAACAGGCAACTGTTGGTGTTTATACATAATATATGTTGTGTTGTCTTTGTTTACACAGGTGTTTAAGTTCAAAGTGTATAGCCGTTACCAATATTGGCTGAATTTCTTAACTTAGAGTGTCAAAGTTGTTATAACTTTGATCTTTTCACGTATAATTATTAGAATTAGTTCCTTATTTTTCCTCACCGAGTAATTTACGCGATAAGTTTTTTTCTTCTGTCCTATATTTATATAATTGTTCAAAATTTTGAATTCTTTTAATAATTTTGTTGCATTACTTTACATTTCTTATATTAGTAAAACATTTCTTGACTAGTTTATTTTGATATTTTTCAGTCCAATGACATTTGGTTTTCTTGCTCAAAAAGCTTGTCAGGGGTTCAGCAAATTTCCGATAGTATCCAGCCATACCCACAAATGGCATCGGTTGTTTTTACTGACAGGTACAAGGAATTCAGAGATAGCCTTGACCTTAGCATCTTTAGGTTTAACTTGTTCATGTCCCACAATATGTTCAAGAAATGTTACACAAACACGGAGAAACACCTTTGGATAAAGTAATTGTTAAACTTGCATCAATGAGTCTGTCCGAGAATTTCCCAATTGTCGCTAAATGATCTTTCCAGGTGTCACTGTAGATGATGACATCATCGAAGTAAGCATCACAATTATCTAGGCCAGATATAATCATGTTCATTAAATGCTGAAAAGTACTTAGCGAACCGTTCATCCAAACGGCTTTACTTTATACTGATAAAGTCTATCTGGAGTCACGAATGCCCAAATGTCCCTTGCCCAAACCGCCCATTGCAAAAACTCTTTCAGAAGTTCAAATTTGGTGAAAATTTTATCGGCTCTATGAAACCATTCTCCAGCAAATACTATACTCGTTTTTTCAAGCATTCCTTTTTGAGAGGGTTCATCCTGTACGGGTGTTGTTTCAAGGTGTGGAATTTACAATTTCAACGTCGTGGTAGATTTTGTTTGTTCTTGTAGGAACATCTGTAAATAAGTGCTCATATTCAAGTAATAACTATTTATGTTCATTCCTTTCTTCTTGGTGCAAATGTGAACCTTTCTGGTCAAAATTATTCATAATTTCTGAATTACGATAATTTGTTACTCCAAAATCAGTAGAATCCTATTGCAATCCTTCGCTTCAACGCTCAGTGAGTGGGACAGGCACAATAAAAATAATTGCATGATTAACCTGACTATCCCTCTCAGTATACTGGTACTCCATTAATTTGTTTACATCCTAGGAGTATTATTATTGCACTTTATCTTTTAAACCTCGTAAGGGCCATAATACCTAAAAGAAAGAAACTTTTGAAGAATGAGCAAGAGAGACAGAACTCTATCAGAAAACTCAAAAACTCTCTCCATTGTAGTTCTGTCAAACCATAATTTCACTTTTGACTTGAATTGCTGCAGGCCTAATTCAGGCATAAATGGCGGCGAAAATTGCAGACATAACATTTGACCCTTGATCAGGTTGGACATATTTGAGAAGGTCAAATCGAGTAACAAAAATACTTTATCAATACTTTATCAAAGGTTTATTTATTGTTTTAGTTTTAATATTGCTCAAAGAAGTTGCCTCTAGGAATCATATTGACGCATACGTTATGGTAAACAAGTATTAGTTACCTGACTGCTAAATCTTTCTTCCAATGCAGGAATAGATTGCAGATCAGCCTTAGGTATTTTCTGATTGTTTTTATTTATTGTTTTAGTTTTAATATTGCTCAGAGGAAATGCCTCTGAGGTATTTTGTTTCATTAAAGACACTTTGAAACAAACAGAAGATATCGTGATATTTTTCCTGTTCGATGACAAGTGATTGTCATTTGTCACATTGATTAGAATAAAGAAAATGAGTGGTTAACTGGAACATTAAGAGAGCCGCACTCTACTACCTCAATAAGAACACTCTCATTAGAAGAAGACTTAGCTGGAGATACGGTTATGGGTAATCTATTTGTAACTGACAAGCCATGCTTGGATCAGAAAGTCGATCATATTGCATAAGAATTCATTTATACCCAGCCTTTACAGCTACTAGAGCTATAACAAAGAAAGGTCTTGAGACTGATGTAGATCAGGAAAGTATTCCTTTTGCTGACACATCAGTTGGTCAGTCTTTAGATGAGGTCACTTTCACTCCTTGTTTGGGTCAATCAAAAGGTATTGATCACAATGATCCTCTTTTAACTACTCATTTTCTTTATTCTCATCAGGGTGACAAACAACAATAACTTGTCATCGAACATAAGAAATATCCTGAGATAGATTTCTTTCAAAGCGCCATTAATGAAACTGTAGCTAGAGAAGTACCTGTTTGTTATTTCATTAAAAATGGGATTCTTATGAGAAAATGGAAACCTCTCGAGGTACCTGCTGGTGACGAGTGGTCAGTGAAATATCTAGTTGTAGTTCCGAAATAGTACAGAGAGATAATTCCTAGTCTGGCACATGACACTCCTTTGGCTGGTCATTTATTGATTAATAAGACTTATCACAAGATCTTGAATCACTTCTATTGACCAAATATTAAAAGTAATTTTGGTAAATACTGTAGATCTTGTCAAATGGTAGGAATACCCATTCAGATGAAACATAAGGCTCATTTGCAACCTATTCCTGCATTTGAGGGTCCGTTTCGCAGGATAATGATAGACTGTGCTGGTCCCTTACCTAAGAACAAGTCAGGTAACCAATACTTGTTGACCATGCGGTGTGCATCAGCAATATTTCCAGAGGCAAATCCGTTGAGGAATATTACATTCAAAACAATTGTAAAACCTTTGATAAAGATTTTCTTTACTCCATTTGGCCTTCCCAAATCCGTTCAATCTGATCAAGGGAAAAATCTTATGTCTGGAATATTCCAGGAAGTTACGTACGAAATTAGCATCCGTCAATTCAAATCTTCTGCCTACCGCCCTGAGAGCCAAGGGGATTAAGTAAGATTTCATCAAACTTTGAAAAATATGATCCAGTCATTTAATTTTGACACGGTTAAAAATTGCGATGAAGACATTCATTTACTATTGTTTGCGAATAGGGAACAGTTCAATAATCTTTATGATTCAGTCCCTTTGTACTGGTTTTTGAACATTCTGTGCGTGGACCATTGAAGTTGTTAAAAGAGAATCTACTTTCTAATGAAGATACATGAATCAATCTTCTCGATTACGCTTCCAATTTTAAGCATAAGTTGTCAAAGGATTGTGAAGTTGCAGAGATTAACATGCACTATACTCAGTCCAAAATAAAATTTAGGTATGATAAAAATGCAAAGGAGATGACTTTTTAGCCTGGTGATAGAGTTCTGGCTCTCTTGCCCATACCACAAAATCCTCTTTAGGCCAAGTATTATGGTCCATATACAGTTGAAAAAACTAAATTATTTTCCATATATATCCTAAATACTCCTGGTAGGCTAGAACAAAAACAACTTTGCCCCATAAACATTTTAAAGGAGGATGTTGAGATAGCCATGTTAATCATGCAATTAATTTAGTTGTACCTGTCCCACACAGTGAGGATTTATGCAAAGGAATGCAATCAGACTCTACTGATTTTGGACAACAAATCTTCGGAATCCAGACATTATAAAAGATCTGGATCAGAAATTTTCACAAATACAACCACAAGAAAGGAATGAACTAAAGCAGTTACAACCTGAATAAGAACACTTATTTAAAGATATTTCTACAAGAACAAACAAAATCTACCATGACATTGAAATTGCAAATTCCACACCTGTGAAACAACGCCCATACAATATAAACACTCTCAAACAGGAATGCTTGAAAAAAGAAATACAGTACTTGTTGGAGAATGATCGCATAGAGCCGAGTAAAAGAAACTGGAGTTCACCATGTATACTTGTTCTGAAACCACATAATACTTTCCGCATGTGCACTGATTATAGCAAGGAGAACAGTGCGATTAAAGCATAATCATTTCCATTACCAAGAATCGATGACTGCATTGATAAATTTGTCACCGCATTTGACCTTCTGAAAGGATTTTGGCAAATTCCACTGTCGATAAGGGCAAAGGAAAATTGGGCATTCGTGACTCCAGATGGACTTTATCAATATAAAGTATTGCCGTTTGGGATGAAAGGTTCGCTAAGTACTTTTCAGCATTCAATGAACTTGATTACATCTGGCATAGATAATTGTGATACTTAAAATAGATCATGTCATCATCTACAATGACACCTGGAAAGATCATTTAGCGACAATTCGGAAATTCTTGGACGGACTCAATGATGCAAGTTTGATAATTAATTTATCCAAAGGTGTGTTTTTCCGTGCTTGTGTAACATTTCTAGGACATATCGTGGGGCATGGACAAGTTAAACCTATAGATTCTAAGGTCAGGACTATCTCTATTTCCGTGTGCCTGTAAATAAAAATCAACTCATGCAATTTTCGGGTATGGCTGGATACTATTGGAAATTTTGTTTCAATTTTTCTATAATTGCTGAACACCTGACAAATTTATTGAGCAAGAAAGCCAAATTTCATTGGTCTAAAAAGTGTCAGGAGGCTTTTGATAAGTTAAAGGCTATACTTAAGAGTGCACCAGTTCTTATAACTCCAAATTTTAGTCAATAATTTAAACTGTCTGTTGATGCAATTGATGTTGGTGTTGGAGCAGTATTGATTCAAGAAGTTAAAAATGGTGTTGATCATCCAGCGTATTAATTTTCTAAAAAATTAAATAAGCACCAGAGGAATTATTCCACAATCGAGAAGAAATATTTGACTTTAATATTGGCATTACAACACTTTGTAGTTTACATTAGTTAAACTCCTTCCCCGATTATTGTGTTTATTGATCACAACCCACTTGCTTTCAGCGGCAAGATAAAAAACAAAAGTCAAAGATTTTTAAGGTGACGTTTGTTGTTGCAGCAATATAGTATTGACATCAGGCACATCAAGGGAACAGACAATATATTCAGAACTTTTTATTATTTGGACCTGTGTCTTGAATTCTTGGATTATGTTTGGATTTAATTCGCAATACAGTAAGGTGTGGGTTCTTTTTTCATTGTTTACTTTTTATTCTATGCGAAAATTATTAGTTACATTTTACAAAGCTTGTTATCTTCACTCTTTTCTGGTACTTATTTTAAGAGTATAGACTGGTAACACTTTAAGACATGTTTGTTAGTTTTGTTTTTTCTTTTATTTAAGAACACTATTTGTAAATATTGATTAGCGAGTTCCTGTTGTCAGAAATTCCTTCAAAACAAATCTTATCCTTCCCATATTCTACATTCAACCGAAATTAAGGCCATATAGTATCATGAGATAGCGAGCGTCTCAGAGAGAGATAGAGAGAAACTGAGACAGAGACAGAGACAGAAATAAATACAGAGGCAGAGATAAGAGAGACACAACACCCGACACTGAGATTGAAAGAGAAGCGGAAAACTGCAATAATTTTACAGTCTTACGAAATATTATCAGAACCTGTAGCCTTTGTCCTACCTTGTACGCATTCCATTGTGTTCTGCTCTCTCAATGATTTTATTGAATCGTAATAGAATATTCCAATTCAAATGTTTTAAGCTGAAATAGTATAACCGTAAAATCTGAAAATAGAAAGGTTTAAATGATTCACACATATTGCCAATGCAAAAGAGACAATTAAGTCGCATTTCATTTTCTCCAAGTGTGACTTATCACTCCACATTTTCCAACAAATATTGCTAAACACAATAAATAATTTCGTTCTATTTGATTTTGTCTTCCTGTGGAAAATGTGAATTGATCAGTATTACAAAATTTGTAAGATGCGTTGCAAGTTAATCATCTGTAGATCGTTCAGTATATCTGCTACATAAGCACATTTTGATAAAACTTGCAAGAAACTTGCCTGTCTCAAACTCCAATAAGTCAGTAATAAATATATCCGCTTTTTGTGTTGGTACTTGGCATTTAAACTTTTAATGTGTAAGTGTAAATGATAGTTCCAGCTTTTCTGAAAGTAACTTGAGTGTCAAACATTTCTCTTTGAACGATTTTATTTCCTGGACAAACATTATTGTAACGGTTGTAGCGAGGATAATAATGATATTGAATATGGGTCTATCAATTACCTTTTGAATCGCTAATAATAACTGCTGCCCAAATTTCTCTTTTGGTATCATGTGAGAGTATTTCGTCTTTCCTTTGTTTCTTG
The DNA here is from genome assembly GCA_028554795.2 of Sinohyriopsis cumingii. Classification (NCBI taxonomy): domain Eukaryota; kingdom Metazoa; phylum Mollusca; class Bivalvia; order Unionida; family Unionidae; genus Sinohyriopsis; species Sinohyriopsis cumingii. The sequence continues at coordinate 10,125,941 of CM068830.1, forward strand.
TATTCACTTGAAATGGTATGATTATTTCATGACGTCAGACTCTTGCTTAAGATCTAGATCGCTCTCTCTCTCTCATCCATCCTAAGAGGATTGACTAATTTACTTTCGCAATCGTCTCGTAAAGCTGAAACACCCAGACAGTATCACACATCCGGTAAGAAATTTACAGATAGTCATCCCATGATACACAACAAGACTTCTAAAGAATGTCCAGACTATTGTTCTCGAGATAAAAGTACAGATAGTTGTTATATCTGGCAGGACAAAGCAACTTTGATTAAATAATGTCCAAAACGTCAGAGAAAACGAACCTCAAAACAGAAGACACCAGGCTGTGAAATACAAGCAAAATCCTTACTATCATCATCACGAAAAAAGACATTCGACTTAGTATTCATAGAAAGTCAACGAAAAGGGGAAAAAAAAGATTCCAGAAGGAGAGAAAGAAACAGAAGATGAAGCGTTGCAGCAAAGCACTTCAAAGCAAGACAAACTAAAACAATAGCAGAAGTAACGGAAAGGACAAGACAATAAAAGGAAGAAGAACATGTCTTTCGTGAGGTGCATGAAATTTCATTATGTTTCTTATTCAAGAAAATGTATCACACACTTAAGTGTATCTATATATTGACGTTTTTAATAGTATTACTAAGATATTGTAACATACACATTAGTTCTGGAAGGATTTATTTTACTTGATTTGGTAATGGTGGTTAGTATCGCTTTTCTAAGATAGCCGGGTGGCCTTGTAATAGATGATTGGGTTTTGAAACATTATGGAGATTCCACCTCCATGAATTATATAGTAAGTCAGTATTTTTGTGCACAATGTGTTAGCACTCATATCAGTTTACCTCCGTACGCTAAATGGGTGATATCATCTAATTATGTTTGTTTGTATAGAGTGTGCATATTACTACACATTTCTCTTCGTTCGCAATACTACTAGGGTTGTAGTAGTTATAAGGGTGGTAGGTGCACCTGCATTGTTTATAAGAGATTTGTACAGATATAAAAATGCATAAAAGTATAGTAAAGGGACACATATTTGTTTGTTATCGATTTAATTTATATTTAATAGCCAATCTATTATTTACAACCATGTGATGGTAAGTATGTGAGTGGGTGAACGTGAGGTGTAGGTGTTGGTCAGTATGACTGGATGCTGGCCAGTAAGACGGCGTGTTGGTTAATGGGCGATGGTCAGTAGATGGCAAATATTGTCAGTTCAGACGGCATATTTGTTAGTAAATGTAGATTCTGCTTAATACAAACAGATATATTTTAGTAAGTGTAGACATTGGCCATTAAACGGCTGGATGATGGTCAGTAAAAGTAATTGTAACGTTGTATTTAAAGCTTTTCCCTAGATAATTCCATCAATGTATTCCTAGTGATATTTTTCTTTTAAGAACAGCATTTGCCTTGTACTCAGGATGCAATTTTTGAAACCATTCCTATCGCCATCACTTGTACACGGACTAATTCAAATTTTCGGAGTGTTATTTCTAATGTCAATTTTAACATGGAATACCTAGTGTACACATAGTGACATCATTCCAATGTGACCGCCTTAAATCAATGTCTCTTGTACCAACAGTGCCGTTTTTGTACCCAGAGATGCAGTCCTCACTAATCCAGATTGCGACGTCTGTACCATTATTGTTCATAAGGTACCACTCTATACTACTCTCAAACAACCAAGATAAAAGTGGTGTAATTGCTACTTTGTGATTTGTTAAGCAACTACACACGATTTAAATGGGTGAAACTGCTGCTTTTCCAAAGGAAAATGATGGAAAATCATATATATATATATATATATATATATATATATATATATATATATATATATATATATATCATCCATCAAGATTTACCTAGAAAAACAAGATTTACCTTGTACCTGTTGATTGAAAATGGTAGAGCCAGTTTCTACCACATACAGGAGTAAAGATGGATTTCCAAAGCGGCACTAGCGATGGTAAATAACATTACCTAATAAACGCAACAGTTTGAAAGATCAGATCAACGAGTCTATTTATTTATGTGATATCCTTTGTATATGCAATACTGCTTTCCCTAGAATATTGTGTAGGCCACAAAACACGATTTTAATTCAGAAGAGTGAATAAAAAAGAATTGTTTTCTCAGAAATAGTTAGTGTGGAACTTTAAGGTTTGAAAGTTTCTTAAACACAGGAAACCATCGCATTGTGTACTCGCTTCAATATCTAACTACATCAGCAATATTTTAGTCCATAGTATTTTTGTTGATGACACTGTTAATCACAACACTATTAGCAATAAAAAAGATTTAGCAGTGACTATTCGCATCTGAGCATCTATAATTTAGCGGCTACGATGCTAACGTTTATATTTGCATTCCATAATAAAGACGAAAGATTAGATCTGCATTCTAAATTGACATATTCAACTAATCTTCTTTATATGTGGACATGAAACCATGAAACAATGGCTGTTGAAACGGTTGGTGTTATCTTCCTATATTTAGCATTAATCATACGTGTCAATTAAACCCTTGTTCAGTATCTTGGCATCAGCGGTTTCATCGGCTGTTTGTTTTCGTTTTCAAGGCAGAGCTGTTTGCATAATGGCAGGTCCTGTAATCATTAAGATGCATACTGCTGACGTTGTTGTGAATATTTTCAAACACGCCTCTATGGCTACAACAATTTTAAAGCTGGAACCGAAAAACGACTTGACAATTCATCTAACAGTGGCACTGCAAAGAATGTAGATTCACCTATCCAAAAACACAAATCTAACATAGTCCCGTTGTCATTGATTACAATGTAATGAACGAATTACTCACATGTGTGGAAATATTGTACGGATGCAAAATAAATATATCTGCATGTGCATCCGACATTGGAGAACTGATGAACATTCATAATCTTACCGGATATGCTAGATAATATCCTTTCTTTAGTACGGTGCACTTGATATATGACACATTGACTAAACTTACGTACACACGAAACTAACAGCAAACACAATTATAAAGCAAAGTCTTTAGGCAGTGTATTTCATTGTTGCTGTCTTTTTGTTATGTTGCTATTTTCGCAATTTTGTTTGTTTACTTGTCTATATGCATGCTTGCCTTACGTGTCTAAAGCATATGTGTGTAATTTAGTTTTGACAGAGGTATACTGGACACTCTAGATATACCTTCATAAAGGTATTTACAGCTTTAAAATTCCATCACTCGCTTTTGTATCTATCGTCTGCGTTAGTGCTACTTATTGTTTAAGCAAAAGCGACATGCGCCAGTTGCGTCAAGACATTTTATAAAATTGTGTTTACAGGTGAGGCTGAACTTGGGGTGAGATAAATCAGAAGAAGCGTTGACGTGCTGAGCGACCCACGGGCCAGGCTGGTGTACTGTCTGTCTTGCATGAGTACAATTTTGGATTTAGATGACAGTCCAGATCGGTCCAGACTGACCAACAATTCAAACTATTTTCTCTCAGAGGATGAAACATCCACGCTCGTGACACTTTCTTTGCTTCTTTCACCTGAACTCCTGAACTAATGTATTTTTCAAGACGATGATATGTGTGGAAAATCACAGAACAGGTTTTTCGAAATCAGCGCAGTGAAAGAACGGCTACCTTTGACCGAGAGCTTCGTTATCGGTGGAATTCAGAGAGCTGTTAAGAAGACCATGCATTGAAAATGACCTGGCTAGAACGATAATGGAACTAACCCATCAATGAACTAATAAGACAACCAACGACACCAGCCTTTGAAAGACATCCAATATTTGTTTTTCAACCAGCAGCTGTATCAACATCATATGATTCCGTAGATGAACGTTGTTGCTGTTGCGGTGTTAACTGCTGATGCTGCAACTGCTCCATTCTATAAATATAACTTTTGCATTACAAATTGCTTAGAACTTTTGTAGATGAACCAACAAATAATTTCTGTGAGTTATCAATTTTTTTTTCAAGAGGGGATGTCCTTAAACATACAACGTGAAAACGAGAATAGTTATTTTGCATCAGTGGAATAGTTTCTAAGTATTTAAATTCAGAACCGCACAATAATATCTAATCAAACGAAAACACGAGGTGTGTCCATCTATTTAACATTTTATATCATTATTTTTTTCCTTTCCTCGTTGTCTTACTGTTATTGTAACCTTTTATATAATACATCCTTTTATATAATTTTTACGGATATCATTATATAATATTATATGCAATTATATTATTATATAATAATGTTTCTAACTGTCCGCTGATTTATCGTGAAGGTTGTGGTGTCAACATAATTGCAGCAAAATCGGCGAATGTTCGTGAGGGCGCGATGGCCTCCTCAGTGTCACACTGACTATTGAACACTTCATTAATGAATGCAAATAAGCTGTTAATTGTTTGAAGCGCTACGAGAGTTGACATAAGAATACCGTCAATAACAGATAGAAGAGATCACTCAAGGATTACAGTTAGAATTTCACTTTATTATCTGAAAACAAAATTCCTTATTGACATAATCTGCATCCATTCCAAAGGTACTGGGTGTATCTTCAATTAATGCAGTTGAATGGCGGATAATGTAGTCAACAACAAGGTATTAACATCAGTAGTGTAAAATATACAAAGAAAGCATAGCAAGAAACGAAATTGCATGTGTATGCAGATGCAGATCAATGCAAATGAGATAAGCAGGCTAAGTCACAAAATTGATTCGTAGGGTGAAATAGATATATTCATTTTAAGGCTAAGAGTATTAAGAAAAACTCAGATCATATGTTGTTTAATTTCATATTTAAGCAATGGTTAGTTAAAACTATTTATTTTATTAAAACTTTAAAAATTATAAGTACCGTTATTATTCAACTTAATATTTTTTTCGATGTTCAAAAGTTCTTGACATTTCAAATATTTCTCTTTTAGACACGTGTACACGTATTTGGTTCGTATATCTGTACACAATAAGTAGTCATGTGCCAAATAATATTCATAAACAAGAAAGTTAAAAATAGCAAAACAGTCTATCATGAATTGGTTGATATAGTCTACAAATGTACGTGCTTTAATTGTGAGACTGTCAAACCAATGCCATTTCAAAATTTCAAAACAAGGATGATTTAGAGGTAAAGGTCTTTTCAATTACATTTTAAAAAAGGTTGCTCTGCGACTGTTCTCATGACGATTTATACAAATTCGGATAAAATTGTATTATAGCCTTTTCTTAACAATCTGTAAGAAAATATGTACGTGTTACTGGACCCATGACTAATCCAAAAATGTTCATATAGGTTAGAGAATATTAAATTCTTACTCTACAGGGATTGGAACCCGGTTCAACATGTTACGGTACCGATCGCCTTACCTACGCGCGCCAATCCCAACACCCTCTCGGCCAAGCAAATGTTATCAAACAATAATGAGACAAAGTAGCTGGCATTGGCATTCATGAGTAGCAGATACACTTGCATCTACAAACACGGTCACTCCGGATTCCTACGACAGGAATCAATGTATATAGAGTGTTGTGACTGTAGGTCTTAAGTTATATAACAGAAAGTGATATCAACAATTTAAATAACATCAAGAAAAGATTCGTGTCTTACAAAACAAAAGTGAAAATTCGAGACACACCTACAGTACCACCGTGAATTAAATCCGAAGTAATCTTATATGTCCATTCAAAAGTCAAAAATAAAGAATGTTCCGAATGAATTCAAAGAGTTCAAGTGGTGAATGTGTTGATATAAAACAATGATACAATCCATAATGTCTTTCAATGATATCACGATAATCTATATTAGTGTTTATAAATCCAAATGTGAAGGAGCATTGTATTAATTCTATTAAATATATTCAATAATTTCCCTAGAATAATATATAACACATCTGTAACTTATGATTAAAATGGATTCCTATAGATAGACCTAAGAATATTAAATTATTTGTTAACAAATTCCTATTTATTGCACTTGGTCTAGCAGTGAACCTTGCCAACGGAAAGTTACAATCTAATTGTAAACAAGACTGGGTCTAGAATGTTCTGAACTAAATTGATGTGTAATCATTTTATTTACAACTTACAATCATGAACAAAAGTTAGCTATGCAAGCATTCTGCTTCAACGTATAATCATGGACGCGAGTTAAGCAAAATATCAATAAAACATACATGACACCTTCCTTCATAAAATTTAAGAATTATACAATGTATCTTTCTTTAAATATTTCTCAAATACAGATATGATACTTTATTATTAAAATTACATAGGAATATATATTATAACTGACAGTAAGCTTATGTAAACAAAATATACACAAAATAAAGCAAAATAATACTTCAATATACGTGAGAGTGCATCAGCAATACGATTATATTTCCCCTTGATATGTCTAATGTCAATATTGTATCCTTGCCAGCATTAAACTCAATTTCAACAAACTCCGATTATCGTCATTCAGTTTGTTAATAAAAATGAGTGGATCGTTTTTCTGAATTTGGTAACCAGGAAAACAGCTTTAAATAGTTGCAAAGACAATATCAAGCCAAACATTCTTTCTAAAATGTGTTTGTTTTTAAGTAACATAACACGCTGGATGATCAACACCATTCATATTTTCTTGAAACAGTATTCTACTAACCCCTACATAACTTGCATCAACAGATCTTTTAAATAATTCTCTGACATTTGGCTCTGAACGAACTGGAACACTTTTAAATATATTATTATTATTATTATTATTATTATTATTATTATTATTATTATTTAATATATCAATAGATTTCTAACATCTGTCAGATCCATAAAACGTGGATTTCTTACTCACCAAATTTGTTAAAGTTCTTGCAATCATGGAAAAATGTTAATACAATTTCCGATAATATCATATCTCAGAATCGCATCTGTTGCGTTTTACTAATAGGAACTCTGAATTCAGAGAGAGTCTTGACTTTAACTTTGGCAGGTTTAACTTGTCCCACAATATATCCTAAAAATGTGACACAAGCACTGTAAATCTCAGTCGATCAAAGAATTTTCCAAATGTTTCCAAGCGAACGTTCCATTTCATTCCCGATCGTTTACATTCTCGCTTTGTGGGATAGGCACAACAAAATTGTTTGAATAATTAACTGCGCTATCTTTATCAAAATACCGCTTTAACATAGTTATATGATAAAGTTGTTTCTGTCACTCGCTTTCGTATCAATTGTACAAGGACTATACAATTTATCTCGAAGAGGATTTCATGGTATGAACAAGAGAGTCAGGCAGAAAAATCCTCTCTTGTGTATTTCTATCAATCCCTAATTTAATAACTTACTGATTAGAGTAACGATTTTTTTCTTGCTATTTTACAAGTCATTGACAACTTCTATTTGAAATCATATATATAGTCAAGAATATTAATCTTTTAATCTGTATTTAAAAGAAGTTTCTCTTTAATAACTTATAAGGACAGTATATCGGAAACCTAGCTGAAAATGATTAAAAACCTAAAAATTCTTGAACTGATTCCCTACGAGCCTCTTCGCCCCAAGAACAATTGAACACCCTAATCCAATCGTTTCCTGTGTGAAAGTGTTACGTGTTTAGACTCGAGTAAACAGAAATCAGAAAGAGTGAAAACAACAAGCCTTTTAAAATTTAACAAATAATTTATTTCCCTGGAAAAATTCTGTAAAAATAAAAATAACATGAACTTACGGTTTTATAGAATCAAATCCAAAAATAAACCAAGAATAATCACGAATTAAATTGCAAAAGTCCTAGTAATACATGTTCTAACCATGATGCAAAATCCAAGATGGATGACGATGACGTATGATGTAGTCAGTACTGTGCTTATCTACAGTACACTGAAGAAAGACAATGAATGACACTCAGGTGTTAGAAATCCAAATTAAATTGGTAAGCGATATCTTTCCAAAATTTCTGTGGAAGCACTCCTCAAAATATTTCCAGAGAAAAAAGAATTAATCCTTTTGAAATCAAACTGATCTGAAGAAAATTATAACTCAAAATCTGGCTACAAAAAAATAACTTGACATCAGTGTAAAAAGCCCAAATCTCTTTACGCCTCTCTATTAAAACTAACAAATGCACAGTAATGGAAAAACCGGAAATGCGAAATCGAAAGGGGGGTCACGTGATCGTTTTCATGTCACGTACACCAAAAACGACCCTGACGAAAACAAATCATTTTTAAAAAATGTAGAACTTGTTTACGAAGGTTGCTACAAATTCTGAAACAAGGTCGAGATTTAGATCAACACCTGGTGTTCACGAAATAATGATTCAGGTCAACTGATTTCTGTACAAATATCATCTCCAGTGAATAAATTTACATTACAATAGCATATAATAGAATACAAATTTAAAACTGATAAACAATTAAATTAAAATAAATATGAATTAAATCAGATATACGTAACAGAAAGCTATATGGCTGAATCATGTTCTTTAAAGTTTGAGGCAATTTTTCCAAAACCACATAACTTTTAGAGTGATAGGCAGAAGATTTAAACTGTTGGATGCCTTATTCATACATAACTTGATCGATAGTTCCAGACATAAAATTTTACCCTTGATCTGACTGGACAGATTTCGAAGGCCAACAAGTGTAAACAAATACTTTACCAAAGATCCAACAATGATTTTAGTTTAATATTTATTAAAGGAATTGTCTCGGGAAATATTGTGGACGTTCACATGTTCGTTAAAAAGTATCGGTTGCCTTGGTCTTAGGTAAGGGACCGACGCTGTCTAACGTTATTCTGCTAAATATTTTGTCAAACTCAGTAATGGATTGCTGATGAACATCAGATATCTTATGATTGGGTTTTCATGCCATTTGACAGGTTAAACAAGATCTAAAGTGCATAGCAACATCAACTTTAGTTTTCGGGCACTAAATATGATTCAAGATCATACGATTATTCTTAGTGACTCCTAGATAACCAGCCAAAGGAGTTTCATGGGCTAAATTAAGAATGTACTGGGTTTATCTAGTTTCTTTTTCCAGTTCCTAAACCTTTGTCAATATGCCTCAGGTACCAACTCATAACCCTTCAAAATATATTCCATAACAGCACACTGTTGTACGATAGTGAAGTGTAGTAGCCGAGAGTTTTGGCATCATTTGTATTTTTAAAGTCACAGTCTCTATCTGCCTATGACTTTTGCCCATTACAGCAAGGAAGCCAAACACTATGTGCAACCCTTGAACTATGAGTCTTAATAACTCACAAAGTAAAGTTGCCTAAGCAATTTGACAGAGGCATGCAATCATGCAGAACAGTAACCGCTCATGACAAATTGTTTTTACTCGATTTTTATTTTCTGTAAATTAACTTCCGTACGGATTCTTATTTGTGCTTGGAGTTGTCTGTGAATTTCCATTTCTGCAAACACTCTCTCGAACTCGGCCGCGCTAATTATTATATCCTCGATTAACTCCGACTACCGATTACTGGTCGTGTTGAGACTGCTTTCTGCCGCTGCAAGCAGTTCTGAAAAAAAAAACACATGCTTGAAAATGTTATCATGATGAAATTAGTTTGTTGCTACCACCCGAGACACGGTTTGCTATAGATAAAGCCTAGTCACTAATTCCGATTGGTGCACCTACGATAGTTGTTGTCGCCATGACTCAAGCATCTACAACAAAACACGCGCTTTTGCATTTTACAAGAAGGAGGGTTCTCTTGGTGATTTCATGTCGCAGATGTTATTCCGCTTCAATTATAATTTTTATGTCAGTAACACTGAGTGTCCATCATACGTCTTCTATTAATAATGCAATCACATATTTCAATTTTTACTGGTACAACTCTCATTCAATTATAGAAAGTGTCTTCCTGGGGAAGATTTAAATGTCAGGCAATTATGCGTCCTGTAGATCTAGCACCCGTTATACTTTAAACCATATCGATTACGCTTGAACCTTTTGCATCTAACGATCGCTTTTGTGCAATAAATATTACCCGATCAAGTGAGTCCTTGTTAAATAGCAGTCGAGATTTATCTTTTCTTAACTGAGTCAATGTTGGTATAAAATATTTGATTGTGAACTTAACTGGGGTGGATACATCAGTGAATATCACTTCCCCCGTTATTAGAACAAAACATGTTAGCGATTTGTTTATTCACATAATGCTTTGTTGTAACATTATTATCATCAACATACTCTTTGATATAAGAAACAGACACGTCGCTGTCTCTGATTCTACCGTTTTCAGTGATATCAGCCTGGTTCTTTGCGACAGCGGGTTTTAACTTTGCAATAACATTTCAAATATCTACGTTAGACGTTCTGCATTTCTGATCTTGAAAAGTCACAAACTCACGAACACAGATTGTGACATGCACCTGCAATATGAGACGTAACTCCTGAACAGTTCAGCTGAATGTCTTCAGACGGTTCCTGACGACGGTTAAACTACAAATAACACGTTAGCCACTCCTAAGCTGTCAAATATAATCTTATTAATCTCTTGGTCATTATCTGGATTTATATTCTGAGACGCAACGAGCACATATTTAAGTGCAGTAAGACTATGTCGGGTAATTATTTCGCTTGAAATTGTCCTACAGTAGCAGTTCGTAGCTATAGGCGTTTGTCTGTGGTATGCGTGAGAAACGAGAGCGTTGACATGGTTTCTGACTCCATACACGATAACAAACGTGATTACGTAGTCAGTGAACGGGTTAGCACAGGCAGCCACAAAGGCAATGTTTCTAATATAATTTTACCATCAGCATCTGCTGTACACCAAGTTGCATCATTCTTAGGAAATAAGGTGACTGTATTTTTGGCCCTAAAATAGCCTTGCTTGCATCTCTACAAAACCCAAATATATGACAGAGGGGAATTGCACACCAAAACCTCATTGAATCACCAATGAGTGGTGATCGACGCTGTGCAAATCCAAGGTTAAAATTAGCATTGTCGTTAATGACTACTGCTTGTATATGTGCGTTATTGTCTTCAGCATAACTTCGTTGTCGTCCAGTAATATACGGTCTGTAATATGTGCGACCAGCTTCATAATTGACAAACATCACTGGTGGACCAGTTGTTCTCGTGCAATCACCTAGCTAATCCGAGAATTCTTGTGGCTACGTCGACGTTGTCAAGAACTGATTCGATGTCAATTTCGTCGATGGAAGAACATGCACTGTTAAACAATGCCATGATTCTGTTATTGTCCAATCCCACTTGGGCATTGGCACCGTAATTGTAATAAACATCCTGTATCGATTTTCCTCAATTTCCAAGAATGTCACATATGGATGAAAAAAGCTAAACATTTCCTGCACTTGCAATTCTTGCATTTTACAAGAAGGAGGGTTCTCTTGGTGATTTTATTATGATGTTATTCCGCTTCGATTATAATTGATTGGGTGTCTGGCCGGGTATGAATAATATTGATAATCGTTTACTTCAATCCAACAACACAGGCCAACCCATAGCAAATGCAGGATCAGACTAATCTTAAACTGAGCCATGGTGAAACTTTAGTTTCCAATTATACATTATTATTTTATCTAACAATAGTAACTAAGCTATAGAAAACGAAAAGAAAGCAGTTATTGGTTTTTCTACTGCAGCGATTGTAATTCAGTATGGACTGAAAAATATTCCGTAATAGTAAATAATGTTTTATAGCACAAAAATACTTGAATGGCAGAAGAAAAAAATATTTTATAATGAAGAATTGCTGCTTTATTTATATATCATGGCAAATATTAATTCGTAGCTTGACTTTCAAAATATTTTGAAGGAGTAATTGAAGATCTCTTCAAATGGTATTTCATTCCATCAAATCACTGACGTTAAAGCATATGGCAGAAACAAACTTAAATTACTGATTCGTATTATAAAAGATTCTCAAAAGATTTTATATGTTTTTCAGAGATAATATCGAACATACTGATACAAAAATTCACTTAGGAATGATTTTAGAACAAGAACAATGTAAACTTGGTCTTGCTTATCAGCAGAAAAAATGTTAAAGGGTTAAATTAGATAGTGTAGGAAAAGATGAACTTCCTGAAGCTGAGTAAATCTCCTGCTACACCAGCAGCGAGCAAGGATTGTTATACGATATGAGTGAATGTTCTTTCTGTAATGATCACCATATCGAACACCAAAGAAATTAAACAATTAATTTTTGCCATTTATATACTGAAATATAATACAACATTGCAAACGTGATGCAGCGCAGATACCTGAGAAAACTAGCAATGTACATTATCAGGCACAAAACACTCAACGTATCGAGGAAAATTGTGATACGTTTGACATTTTTTGATAAGTACATCAGCACTCACAAAATTCATGTTGCGTTGTGCTCAATGATGGGTCGTTCGAAGTTAATTTTGCCGACTCCTTTCTGAAAGACATTTTGAATGTGGCAGCAAAGGAATCTCGTTATAAAAGTAGTGAATGGGGTCACCCTAGGGACAATGGGAATTACCATTAAAAACACCCTTGGGTCACTCTGGGGACTATGTAAATTTAACATTAACCACCCTGGGTCACTCTAGGGACAATGGAAATTTAACATGGGCAAAAAACCCTGGGTCACTCTAGGGACAATGGGAATTTAACATGGGGAATAGAATTTGGGTCTGTCTAGGGACAAGGGGAATTGAACATGGGGAATAGAGTTTGGGTCTGTCTAGGGACAAGGGGAATTGAACATGGGAATAGAGTTTGGGCTTGTCTAGGGACAAGGGGAATTGAACATGGGAATAGAGTTTGGGTTTGTCTAGGGACAAGGGGAATTGAACATGTTAGAAAAAAAAATATCTATTCTAGGGACAAGGGGAATTGAACATGGGATTTGTTTGTTTTTTTTTTTGTTTTTAACAAACAAATTTTAAAAAAGGGGTAGGCAATGGAAAGTCAATCTCTTTTCGAGAAATAGGAGTGGCCCTGAAAAGGGCCTTTGGTTTCATCATCATCTTCTTCTTTTATTTCCTCCACTTCTGTAGCCATCTTCTAACTTTTGCCATCATTCCTTTCTTCTTCTTTTCTGTTTCCGGTATCCAGTCCGGGTGACCCATGGCTCAGAACTTGGCCTGTATCTTCATCCAGTTGTTATTCAATCTTTCAAACTGTAATTTCTTCTTCTTATTCTCTTCTTCCTTTCTCTCTTTGCTCCATTATTCTTTTATCTTCATCACTTCTACTTTCATTACCTTTCTAATTAGTTCTTCTGCTTTTATCAACTGGTTACAACCCCACTTTACGTACCACCAGTCAGTCCAATGAAAGCTATTTTCTAGGAAGCTCCTGACTTCTGTGATATGATTTAAGGCTTCCTTTAAAGTACCTACTCTCACGTAAGGTGGGTCAATGAATCCTCTGATTCTTTCTACTTCTTCCTCAATCATTCCCCCTATTTGATCTTTTGCTACTCCAAGATTCTTCACATTGTTCAGGCTACCTTCAAATCTTCCTTCCTTATTCAGTCTTTCTACTACATAAGTTCCATCCATGATCCAAAAATAGCTATGTCTCAAATCGTTAAATAATTTTGTCACCTCCATCTTCTTTGTTTATTCCTTAGAATGGTTTGAACGACGAATGCTGTGGATTCTTATAGTGAAAGCGCGGACGTGAAGGAAAACATCCCCTACTTTCTCATTTCATATAATATAATATCCACATAAGTGAAGCAACATTTAACAAACCCCAAATCTACTATTTACACACGCAAATCATTAAAACAAAATCCATAATCTACTATCCACACAATCGTACGTGAGCGGTTACAAAACCCAAACTATACTCTCCACATACGCTAAGAAACAATAAACAAACCCATAATCTACTATTCACAAACACTTACGTGAGCGCTTACAAACACAAACACACAAACACATACACTCACACTATAAAAAAAGAGTCAGTGTTTATATTCACACTACTCTACCTACACACATTGGCAAATCGATTGTTATTTCTTTTCTAGAGTATTGGGTAGCCCTGAAAAGGGCTGTTTGTTTTTAACTCCAGATGCACCTATCTAATGCTGGCACCTTCCTGGCCTAGCGCCACACACACATCTTCTTCCCCAGTCTCTTTTCACTCTTTTTTGGGGGAGAGCAGAGGTGTTTTGCGTCGGTCCAAAAGGTCTTTGCCCGTTTGCAGCAAGACATTTTTGCCTGCCCTCATGAAGGCTTCTTTAGGGTTTTGTTTGTCGATGATGACATTTTGGAGAAATTCTTTGCCTTGTGTCAGTGCCGCATCTTTCAAGGCGTGCAATCCGCGTGTCACCATCGGTTTCAAGACTGGGGCCACCGAACGAAAGGCCGATTTCAGCATATCTCCTAAACCGTGTCCTCGCTGTCGAGCAACCCCTCGGTACACTGGATATATGACTTACGAGTCGTGAGACAAACGTTTTCGAAAATGGAGTTTCCTTTGGTGAATGGAATATTTTGTCCCAGATCTCCTTTTCTAGCAATGTTGACCGTGTCCAAATAAGACTTACTGACAGGCAAATAGTGAGGATGGACAAATTCGCGGTGAACGTGGTAAGTGTTTCCACCTTCCTCGTCAGCGTTCGTGGCAGAATCTACTTTGAAAGGAATGACACGCAGTAACGGTACGGAGGTGTGTCCCACCACGTTGTACCCCACCACATCGGCGTACACAAACATCAAATTCAGTCCTTGGTTCAGTTCTACCGGGGCACGAAATAACTTGCTAAAAGACTCGTTGTCGTAAACGATTGGTAATTCGTTTTTCTTGATCATGGCCATTCTCATGTCCATGTCTCCGCCCAACATGTCAAACAATTCAGGACAAAATAAAATGGATAGGATTTTACTCCCGTCAAATTTCATCAAGAAGCGACGAGCTGTTTTGTGGTATTCCATGGTGTCACTTTTTTTGACACTTTCCAAAGCTTTCAGAAACACGACATTAAACCTGGAGGTAATGGTGCTCACCAAATGTTGACCACTAAAATAATATCCTGGGGGAACGAACAAGTGATAGGTGGTGTACTTTTGATTTCTTGTGCCAGGGGTTTTCTTGTCATATTTGCAATGTGTATCCAAGTACTGTGGCATTTGCTCGTCATAAACTTCCACATCAAAAAAGTTTTGATTGGGAAGGACATTGAGGACTTGGGTCGGGTGAATGATTTTCACTAAAGCCACTTCCCAACGGGCTTCGTGATCTAATGGGATGGCCTGAGGTAATTTGGCCGTGTAACAGCACAACGTGTTGTTGGGAAACACCTCCATGGAACTGTCACTGGGTAAGGTTAAGTAAAATTGGTTTTGGTGACTCATAATTCCAGAGTTCTGTGGCTGTCCGAGGGGTTACTAGACGTCAGAGGTGTGTCTCCGTCCAAAATGGGGTTCTGATTGTGGTTGTTATTGGAGTGGTGACTGGCACTGGCACTGGACACGAGGTTCCCGTGGTTCCCGTTCGAGGAGAATTTCAGGAAGGGATTGGAAAGCAGGTAACCGATGCAACTGCTTAATAAAATGGTCCACAATTGTTTGTCTCCTTGTTGCAAACTCAAAATGGCAATGGCTGTCCCGATGACACAATACACCACGAAGATTTGGCAGAAAAAGACGATTTGCGTTTTAGGTACACGTTCTCCACACCACACCCACAAGGGTTGTTTTTGTAAATCTTGCAGAGAAGAACTGGGTGAAGGAGTGGTCGACGTAGCTGCGTCTGTGTGAAAGGGCATGATGGTCACTTCCTTTTATAGCCGATGACTTGCGAAGCGTCGATTCAAGAATCAAAACTGGGTGGATATCCTTTCCAACGTACTTTGACTTCTTTGACACGTCGTTTGCCCACTTTACGGGTTCTGCGTTCGAGAATGCTTTCGATGTCGTACACGTCGTCTTCTTATTTGGTGACACGTTGTAACTCGGGCAAATGAAACGTTCCTTTGAGCACTTCTCCGTTCATGTCTTCCAATTTATAGACGGCAGGATGACGGCCATGCACTCGTTCAGTGACACGAAACAATTCGGTCGTCCAGTTAGGTAAGTAACCTTTGTCGAAAGTGCATTTGGTTTTGCCAATGCGCACCCAATCTCCTACGGCCAACATTCCACTTTTCTTGGGGACAGCCCTCGTCGGGGACGTACCAAACAGGCGCTCAAACACCAACACTTCGTTGTCGGGAGTCACGTCTTGCGGGGCACGTCCGATGCTTCGATGGTAAGATTGGTTGTACGCTTGCACCAGGTGCGGTAAGATGTCGATGTACTTCAGAGTGTGGTGATGCGTAAAATATTTCCACATGCGTTCTTTCAAAGTGCGTTGAAAACGTTCCACGATGCTGGCTTTGGTTTCGGGATTCTCGGTGGTAAAAAAATGAATGTCACGTTTCTTTAATTCTTTTTGGAAAGCTTGGTTCAGAAATTCGGTGCCTTTGTCCATTTGCCATCGAAGAGGGTGACGACCGCTTTTTTTCAACACTCGTTCCAGGGCTCGCACTAACTCGCTGCTCGATTTGGAAGTCAAGGGTACGACCCAGGCAAATTTGGAAAAGACGTCGATGACACAAAACAAATATTTGTGGCCGCGATTGTAGCTGGCCAAATGAGAGACATCGGCTAAATCGGCTTGCCATTGATGATCGATGCCTTCCACTCGGGTGCGACTTCTGGCAAACTTGCGTCGAATGGGTTTGTGTAAAGTGTAGGTAGCTTGTTCTTGTAACCATCGTTGCACTTGAGGTAAACGGAGACTTTTCAGTCGAGTTTTGGCAGCACGATACAATTTTTGAACTCCTGCGTAATCTGCAGGATGGGAGGGATCGTAGTAAATGCTGGCTAAGACTTTTTCCATTTTTTTGTGTTTGTGTGTTAATAAGACACCCACTCTTGGAGGATGCTACTCTTTTTCTCTTGGGATATTTTCTTGGATTGCAATGCTTTGCGTGTGCGACCGGCAATAGGTGCTGAAGAGGAGGATGTCTGAGCGGGGGATATCGGTTCTTGTTTCACTTCTGTCTTCACTTCTGTCTTCACTTTCTTTTTCTCTTGTGATGAAGAAGGGGTGACCATCATCTTTTTAATCCATCCAATTCTGGAGGTAGGTGGTGTTGTTAACTTGCGTACTTTTTCTGGTGGAGTTTGAAACCCTTCTACTTCTTCTTCTCCTTTTTCTGTCTTGGTCACTGGTAGTAGTGATACTGGTACTGGTACTGGTACTGGTGATGGTGCTGGACTTTTCATCAAGGTCTTAAAATCTTTCAGAGTGGGTAGAGCTGTTTCGTCTAAAGCTTTCTGGTGAAAGAGTTGCAGTCGTTGCAAGAGTTGACCGTACTTTTGCGATTTTTCTGTTTCGGACAAATCTTGGCGATCCATCAAGGACTGCAATTCGTGTTGCAACTGGGACATCTCGGTAAATGGGGATTGTGAGGTAAATGCGGAGTGCGTTGTTCTTGCCAACGATGATATTCCATCCATCGTTTGTAAGGCACTTAAGCTAGTTTTCGTCCTTCCATGGGGTTGTCAGGGGTCAATTCTGAGATCTTGGGACTTCCGAGGGCCTTTTTATCTTGCTCCCACCAGTCCTCCCAACATGGTTCCCAAGACTCCTTTCAGTAAGGGTCCTAACAAGAGGGGTAAAATGCCTCCACGTTGGAAAAACATCTTCTTCTTTTGTCGAATGGGAATTTTCTTTTGAACCATTTGGCGAAGAACGTGACGATGTTTGCCTAAGCATTGTTTCTAGTGTTTGGACAAAGGGATCGTGCCTTTCAAGACGTTCAAACAACATTCGCACACGGTATCGATGACCTCTTTGGAGGCTGATTGAATGAGTTTTTTTCGTAGAGGTGGAGAAGCTTTGGACAGGACAGATAACATGTCCCCATGTTTGACTAAACGAGGAGGCAGTCCTTTCCTTTTCTTTCCTTGGGGCTGTTTAGAAGAGGGATGTTTTCTGGAGGGTGACATCTTTGAGTTTTCAGCAACAAAAACACTGATACATCGACTTGGTCAAATGCCTTTTTTATACTGGAACGCGTCGCCACTGATTGTCTTTACGTCGTATCAACTTCAGGACAGGCATGACACGTCGTGCAGGGGTACGTAACGGACTAAATCGAGCCAGTTCTTGCTTGGACAAATCCAGTAAACTTTGTAACATGATCGATCTTTCTCGGACTTTGATTTTGGGAGAAGGTACTTTGTGAGCAGCAGCCACTGTCACTAAATTGGAGAGTCCTGCCACTGGGGAAGTTCTTCTTGGGGTCATCAACGGAGATGTTCTTGGTGTGATCAACGTCTCCAAGTACTCTTCAGTTCTTGGTGTCATCAACGGAGAAGTGGATGAACTTGAGGCTGCCGGAGACGCAGTCACCGTCGTGGCAGGTCGTGGTTTGCGAGTGTAAAGTTGCGTCCTGGCCGAAGTGCCTCTCTTGCGACTAGTTTTCTTCAGTGGACTTTTCTTTTTCTGGGGGCTTCTTTTCTTTTTCCGGGGTGGCGTCTGGTAAGAGGAGGGTCCCGCCACTGGAGAAGTTCTCCTTGGGGACCTGGTCTTTTTCTTCTCCTTGGAGCTTCGTTTGACTTTTTTCTTGGGGAGAAGTTTGGGGGCATTAGGATCCCATCTTAAGAGAGAGCGAATGATGACCCCTCCTAGAGGACCGCTCCCTCCAGGTTTCAAAATGATTTGTTTTTTGGTTTGAGTGTCGATGCGGGGAGCGGCCAGTTGGGTCAAAGCGACTTTGTTTCGATCAAAAAAGCGTTGGGTTTGATGAGGAATCTGAATGATTCCTTGGAGTAATTGACGTGCCGTCACCGTGAACCATCGTAAGACTTCTTTGAGACTAGCTTCTAAGACACGAGCTTGTGTTTGTGGATTTTTTTCTCGACTGATGCCATACAAGGCACAAATCAATTTGACGGGAAGATGCGACTGAAGGGACGTCATGTTCGAAATGTGTGTGAGACAGACGAAAAAGGGTCTGAGGATTTTATAGATTTTATTTGTGGAGTGAAATTAAGTCGAGGACGGAGACGTGTACAGGACAGGCCCTCCGTCTTGGCCCCAGTGGTGAAACAAGTGGGTACGAAATCGCAAATCCTCGGGGGTCGTATGTTTCAAATCGACGAGTAAATAGGCGTGTGGAGTTTGAGTGGCATCGTCGTACGCCTGAGTCAGCCAAGGTGCCCCTAACTGTTTGGCTAAGACTTGCACTTGCGATTTATCTCGAGGGCTTTTAAACAAGACCACGTAATGCGCATTGAGACTGATGGTGCGATGGGCTTTACTTTGTTGAAACAAATTTTGGGTGATGTAAACGACACTGGCATTACGGCGATGCCCTTTGCGCGTGAACCACATTTTAATTTCTTCTTCGTCTTCTCCTAATATGTCGTCAAAAATGACCAAATGGGTTTAACGGGAGTCAGAGACGATGCCGTCGTCTTCTTTAGGAATGCCTTCCACAAACACGATGGAATCGCCTTGACTTTCTCGCAAGAGGCTGTACGCCGATTGCCACTCTTTGTAACACCACACGATCCGCTGAGGTGGTCGATCGATCAAATGATGTTTATGTTCGATCAAACGTTTGACGAATTCGGTTTTGCCTGAACCGCTAGGTCCGGCAATGAGCATGTTAAAGGGATGACGAAGATACAAAGCCTCCCAACTGGCACGATCTAAGTGTTCGTCGATGACTTTGACAGTAGAGGAAGAGGGAGCAGAGACAGCAGGAATGTCACTTGTGACACAAAAACAAACAAGACGAGAGTTTATATACTTTTTTTCAGAACACGTTTATTGAATGTTTTAAACATGAATACGAAAGACAAAAAATACATAAAAGCCAAAGGCTTAAGTACAACGATAAAAGGCACATGATAACCATCAACGTGGAATAAACACAAGTGTCTGTACAACATGTTTTGGGTAATGTTCTGACCAGTTCTATAGGGGGTAAGGTCACACAGTGTCCTCCCGAAAGGGTCTTTCAGGGATGTCCACGACAGTCCTGTCCTGGGTGACGGGTTCTTTTGGTACTGTCACTAACACAGGTTGAAAAGTCGCAAGGCTCACAATCGCATTCCACTTCAGAAGCCCCACACTTGAATTGTGCCTGTCTAAACTTGTTTTGTGTTTCTCTAAAAGTATTCATCTTGTTCACTTGGTCTTGGTAGTCACAATCAACTATCGATCTTGCCTAGGGTTCCTTTTTATATACAGACCAATACCGACGTGTCCATACGGTAACGTGAAATGATTGGGAAGTCGCACTCGCTTCTGGTACACGATTTGATAGACTTTTTCCAAGGGTCGACTGAGATGTGCTGAGTGGGTAAACGTACAATCTTGTTCGGTTGATAGGTGGTCACTTTAAAGTGTTCGTCCTCTCCGGATTGCAAGGCTTCTTTCAATACCCCAAAGTTGACCACACGACTGGTACGATAATTCAGAGTCAATCCTTTCACTTTGCACGTCGTGTGCACTTCTCCTTGTGGGTCCCGGTATTCGTAGCCGTAATTTTTTGGACCACCACTGACGAAACTTAGAATCTTGTCGTCGGGATGTTCGTCTGTCCAGGCTCCTAAACGGTCTCCTTCGATGTTAGGGTGCTGTTGACTCGGGTGATGGATGTAAATGCAACTGTCCGTGTCAAAGTACAGGACGAGTTCCCCTAACAGTTCTAAAGCTTCGTACAATTTTAAGCGAGCATGGGCTGTCACGTAAGCCGCAATGATGACATTTCCAAAGGGGTCGTCTTGTACAAAGTCCAGATCTTCTTCGTAATTGACCAAGATCAAATCCTCGCGAACGACGTCCACGTGTTTCATGTATTTGGTTTTGTCGTGAATCATCTGGAAGTAGCGGGAAGGTTCTGTCAAATATTCCGTCTTGGGTAAACACGGTCGTTGTGCCATTTTACCCCACAAGCAATTTAACATCACTTTGGCAAACGATCGCCTGCCTTCGTTTTTCTCGATGTGGTCTAAAGAGATTCCTTCTTGTTCATAGTATTTCTCTTTGAATGTCTTTTCGTCTTCGGAAGTGTGTCACCAGGAAGTATAGCCGCTGGCTTCTTGTTTCAGTTTCAAAAAGTCATCCACGTAGTCTGCGAAAATGCCTTTCTGACTGGGGTCACCCTTGTGGTATTGTTGTGTCTTGGGAAAGTGACAAATTTCGTACACTTCTAACAGTTGGTATCCCATGTCCAGAGCTTTGAACAATTCTACGCTGACCCACGTCCCCGTCAAGGCCCGTTCTTCCTGGGTGTGATGACAAGGTTGGTCTTGGTTGCACGTTTCGGCACAAGTACGGCACAAAGGAAACATCAGTTTGCCGTGGCAATGGTGAGGTAAGACGGGACGGTACAAGTCCGTGGGAGGCAAAACTTTGCACTTGATCAAGCCTTCGTATTGTCGAATGTTGACCAGGTCGATGTGTTCCGTCAGCAATTGCGGGTGCCCTGCAGGAAAGTGACAGTATTTGCATACGTAGGGATACAGCGAACACACGTCCAAGTATTTGATTTCTTCTCCTTTCTCTTCGTCGGCTTGGTACAGCAAACAGGTGGCATTGGTCCTTCCTCCGTACAAACTATCCCTCGGGTTCAGCGGGTCCATGAACTGGTAACTTTCCACGAGGCGTTTAAATTCGGGATCGGTTTTCATACGGTGATCGTACTCGTGTTCCCACATTTCCACCACTTGGTATCCTTCCTGTTCCAACTTTAGGCGTCGCTGACAAGTGGCATGGTACAGGTCTTCCATGGTTCGTTGTTAAAACTGATTTTTAGTGCCATGGTCAGGATAACAGACGGGACATTCGTGAAATAAGCAACCGTTAAACTCGTACACGATCTTTGGGTTTTCTAAGTCCCAACCATCGACCGAATACGTTTGCGATGGTCTTTTCACCCCCTCCTTGCGGGCATGCTGAATCCACTTGTCTTCCTTGTCGCACAAGTAATGTAACCAACGTAGGGCTTTGACCGAGTATTGACGTTTGACAAAGTTGGTCGTTTGAGGACTGATGACAGCCACGGTGTTTTCAGGCATGAATCGTTGTCGATACACTAAGGAACACGCTTTGGCAATGGTGCAAGCTTCTTTCAAAGGATCGACCCCTCCGTGTTCCATGAACAGTTCTCGAAATTTTCCACAGCAACGTCGTAAAATATCCACGTCGAAACGACAATACTTTAACATTTCTTCCTGAAAGTCGAAAGGGTCGGAGGCGTGAGCCTGGTACCAAGCGTAGAAATCTTCTCGTTGTTCGGTACGCATGTTGTCGGGGTCGTAATAGTGAGCCTCAGGTAAATGGGGTAGAACGGCGTGTTGATTGGCTTCCGTATTGAAAAAGTGTGGAAAGTACCCTTTAGCCATTTCTGTCATTCCAAACGTTTTAGGCATTCGACTCAAAGGCATGGCCAAATAGCTCATCGAATCTTTAAACTGCACTTGTCCCACTTGAATGAAAATGATTTTGGCTCCGTTCAAAGTGACTTTAGGACGCGCGGTGCCTTGTTCCGTATAATACCTCAAAAGAAACTGTCCATCGTATCCGGAGAAATTGTGAGCCATCACTGTGGCATGACGATGACAATCTCCGTAACGTTCGATGTCCTCTTGGCTCCACGTCTTGTCGATGGGGTCTAAGACCCATTGTGCAAAATCGGCTAACGTGTTCGGTCCTCGAAAGATTTTTTCACGTCCTCCAGGAATCTTGCTGCAGTGAGGGCAATGACTGAAGATAGGTTCTTGAATGCACTTCTCGCACCACGCTCGATGAGCCACGCAGAAATTAGGAACGTGAATGCCAGTCTCTTGCATGCATTCGAAATCGAAAAAGATGAAATTGCCTTTCTTCTTGTGATCGTCCTCTTTCTCTGGTGGGGGTTGGTATTTTTGCACGTAGCATTGATGTTCCAAGTCCACGATGTGATGACAAATGTGACATTTTTTTTTTCCTGAACATACGTGTGTCTTGGTACTGTTGGTACGTAGGCCTTGTCCACACGTAGGGCACAATCTCTGGAGTTGACGAGCACATTTCTGCTGTGAACCTTGCGTCTTCAGATGTTGTTGGTAACAGGCAGGGCTGACAAACGTGCGCAGACAAGCAGGACAATGTATTCTTTCTTGTCCTTCGCTCAGACAGGGTGGAGAGGCCAAACATCCTCAGCATTCCATCCACAATGTTTGTGTTGTTCTCGATTTTTATGGCCATGGTCACATTTCTCACAATAATAAACATATCCCAGGAATCCGGTGATACTGGTAATGGTATCGAAATGGTCATCATGATAATAGACATGAATGTATTTTCCATCCTTAAAGTCTTTCCCTCGAAACAACAGAGGTCCGCGCATTTCTTGAGGGTGCACTTTCAAGGTGTAGCGTGGAGCTAGGGCATCTTGCAATTTTTGCATCTCAGGAATGCCACAGGGTGCGTCTTTGGACAGTCCGGCTTGTTGTAACAGGAGTTCTGCTTCATTTCGTTGTTTGGCTCGGTCCGATTTTCAAATATTCTCCCAGGCTCTTTTCCATTCTACCGTGTCGTTCTTGTTGGCATAGGTTCGTCCCACCACGATGGCTCGGGCTAAACACATCTGGTCTTGAGGGTTGTTAATTCGGACGAGACTTGTTTTGGTGTTGCGAAGGTCGTCCACCAATATGACCTTTTTGCGTCCAGTCCCTTGAGGAGGAGAGACGTGGGCCATTTTCAGTGTGGCTTTACCATTGGTGATGTCAAACTGATCATTAGATTGTTGTACGTGTTGAATCTTGTCCATGACTTTGGAAGGCGTTAGTTCTGCGGGTCTGCTAAACTCGATCCAAACGGGATTTCAAGCTGTCGTGATCTATGGATAGTGTCAAGCGATCGTCTTCTTTGGGTTGACATTGTCGCTTGAGTGCGGTGAGCAAAGAATCCCACATCTCGGTGATAAACCCTTCTGCTCTCTTCAATGGTACGTCGGATTTGAAATCTTTAAACTTCACTGTGTAGGTGTAAGCCGTGGTACTAAATTTTCTAGAGGAGCGCTTTTCCGTCTCTCGAATGGAATAGTACTTTTCAGGGTTGACTAAAGGTGGTGAACTTTGTTTAGAGGGTTCAGATTCTGGTTCACTCGTGTCCTCTTCAAAATCACTGGCATGAATTTGTGCCAAGACTTCAGCTCTGGTACGAGGCGATAGATCACGTTTCTGCCTCTTACTTTCTTCTTCTTTCTTCTCGAATGAATGGGATCGTTTCATCTTGAGTGCAAAACGTCAAATGACTCAAGTTTAAACACCATAGACTAATTTATAGTCATGGCAAACCAGCGTATATAAAAGGGTGTGTGTCTTGTCCTTTCACTATTCATTTCACTCTCAAACCGAGCACAACGATGGAAGAGACTAGCCAAATCGAACGTTTCATCAGAGCTTTGCGAGGGGTCATTAGAAAATTCTCTTCAGACCAGCCGACGGACTACTCTCCTTCCTTTCGAGATAAAAGTCAAGATACTTGCTATATCTGTCAGAAGAAAGGGCATTGGTCTTCAGAGTGTCCAGACCGTCAAAAAAAAAAAAAAAAAAAAAAAACAGGGGCTGGAAAAGACAAAAGTCAAGATACCTGTTATTATTGTCAAGAAAAAGGACCTTGGTCTCCAGATTGCCCAAAAAAGAAACAAGAGGAGTCAGAAGAAAAGTGGAATTCTTCAGAAGAATAGAGAGATTCTTCAGAGGAAGAAAGCAGCCAGGTGAAGAAAAAGAAACAGGAGAAGAAAAGAAGAAGGGAAGAAAGTGAGGAGGAAGAGGGGGAAAAGACTGTGACGGTGAAGAATTTGAAAAAAAAGAGAGAGTAAAAAAAAGAAACAGAAGAAGTGAATGTAATTTATAAAGTGTTCTGTTGTGAATTGTGAATTGGATTGTAACTATGTAGAAAAGAATACATTAATTATATAAGGTAAGTGTCTTTGAGTTTTGATTTTAAATAAGAAGCTACACTCACGCACTCATACACAGACACGTACTACAAGGGTAAAATGGGTTTTTTTTGTTGATTTTTGAGTTATTGGCAAAATGAAAGGCTATCTCTTTCCGAGAGAAGTGGGTGGCCCTGAATAGGGCCTTTTTTTGGTGTAGGGGTGAGTTTAAGCAATCAACTTTAACTGCCTTAAGCCTTTGCCACGGCCGAGGCCTACTTCTGATGATGATGATTGGGTTGAAATCACTAAGGGTGGTACGGTAGGCTTAGTCACAGGGTTGGCGTGTTTAGCTCGGGAAGGTCGTATTCTCTTCGGTCGTGATAAAGAAGTCTGATACATTTGTTTCAGACTTCTTAACTCCGCTAAAATGTCCAACAGTACCGTGACCGTTTGATTTTCACCCTCTTGTTTCTTTGCTGCTACTTCTTCTTGTTGTTGTTTTTTTTCTTACCTCTTCTTGTTGCTGTTGCTGTTGCTGTAGGAGAAAAGCTTGTTCCGCTTCCTTTTGTCGTTGCATAAATTTCTCCAATTCTTCTTTCTGCCTCTGTCTAAAATTCTCCACTTGCGGTAATGAAGAATGAGACGAAGGTTCCGGAACAAATTCTTGCGAGGTAAGAAAATCCACAAAATCCCAATGTACCTCTTCTGAAAGTAAGTCCGGGTTCCCTTGGGCGGTCTCCACTGCTGGTGCACCCCAGTGAATCATTTTCTGAGTTTCCGTCATGTTGAATCACTGTCTCGCATCGATTGACTGCACACAGACGCTAGCGAATCTATATAGACCACGTGACGTCACAGACTGCTCTCTTCGGATTGGATGCGGGCTGACTGAATTTTGTCACGCGTGTTTGGATTGGTCAATGAACTCAATCCGTTTCAATCCTTCCTCTACCTATAAATAAGCGCAGTTCAGCGCAATCACTCACCTGTTCTCGGAGCCTCAAGATGTGGACCGACGTTCAATCTTCCGCCCTTGTGTCAACAATGATGTTCAGGACGGACATACCCATGTATGTCCGATCCAAGTGGACTGTTGTCGATAGGACAGATACTAGTCTATGGATGAGAAGAGTTTACATAGAAAGACAAGGATGCCTCAAGCGGGTACTTGTGTATGGACCTGCAGTTAGAAGGAGTTTAAGAAGAAGAAGATGTGACAGATGCCGTCTATGTTAATATTAACATAAAACCAAAGGCCCTTTTCAGGGTCACCTACATTTCTCGAAAAGAGATTGACTTTCCATTGCCTACCCCTTTTTAAAATTTTTTTTTTAAAAACAAAAAAAAACCAAATCCCATGTTCAATTCCCCTTGTCCCTAGAATAGATATTTTTTTTCTAACATGTTCAATTCCCCTTGTCCCTAGACAAACCCAAACTCTATTTTCATGTTCAATTCCCCTTGTCCCTAGACAAGCCCAAACTCTATTCCCATGTTCAATTCCCCTTGTCCCTAGACAGACCCAAACTATATTCCCCATGTTAAATTCCCATTGTCCCTAGAGTGACCCAAGGTTTTTTGCCCTTGTTAAATTTCCATTGTCCCTAGAGTGACCCAGGGTGGTTAATGTTAAATTTACATAGTCCCCAGAGTGACCCAAGGGTGTTTTTAATGGTAATTCCCATTGTCCCTAGGGTGACCCCATTCACTACTTATAAAGATCCCGAAATAGGCACAACGAATTATTTCACAAGCGTTGATTTACAACTTTTAATACTTTTTGCAGAGGCTTATAACGAAGGCAGTTATTTTAAAAAATCTATTATATTTACATTAAGTTAGATAAATATTGTATATATTAAAAATGCATTGGCCTCGAAACGTAGTCAATGTAAAGGCGTACGCTTAGGAGAATGTGAATTCTGCCGCAGAATGTCATTGTGAATACTGTAAATCACATTCCTGATGTTACGTACTTGGTACATGTACTCAACCCTGTCTTGAATGTGATGTTTGAGTTAGATCACGTAACCATCTTTGCGGGCCATATAGATGTGTAAGTGAATATCATAGCTCGCTTTAAAACGATGAGACCGGGACAAGAAATAAATAAAACCGATATAGAAATTAAACAAACCAGATACAGAGATAAACGCACCAATAGCTAGGAATAAAGCGATTACAGTTTCGGATCGTCGTAGAGTACAATAATTAAAACAAATTATTGACGGACTTTTCAATTAGAGAAGACTTTATCTTTTATTAGCTTGCCGACCGTGAATCAAGTAAAGCAAATCGCACAAAAGCGCGGCGAACACACACTGAGCGTATCTGACAACTTGACATATTTAAATTATTAAGACAAATAGATTCATTAATTAAAGATAATCCATAATCATCAGTTGCTAATCCGACACTGGTTGCCAATGCAACAGCGACAGCAACGGTACAACATAATGATATACCACGAGATGCATACATTTTTCAATAATTGTTTTGATGTAAAATTTACATATAACTTTTGACCAGTTGTTTGTTTGTTTGTTTTTTTTTTCGGGGGGTCGGGTTGGGGGATCACGTTCGCTGAAGTACGAGCCCATCAACGCTATGCGAACTTAAGTATGATTCGCTTTATCACACGCTTCGCTGATGATACTGTTTATACATCCGTTTCATCGGCTTATACTTGAATGATAGTAAAAGAATAAACTGCCAATCCGTTTAACCAGTTGTTTGCGGGGGGGGGGGGGGGGGGGCAGGGGGGATCACGTTCGCTGAAGTACGAACCATCAACGTTGTGCGAACCTAAGTATGATCCGCTATATAACCCGCTTCGTTGATCATACTGTTTGCACATCCGTTTCATCGGTTCATACTTGAATGATCGTAAAAAAATAAACAGCCAATCCGTAATCAAATCAAAGTTTTAAATTGTTCTAATAGATTTTGTCTTTACTGGGTAAATCCGCTTTCTTTCAACTTAATAAAAAAGGGGGCCCCGAGTAGCCGAGTGGTCTAAAGCGCTCTCCGTTACGGATCACTGCCATCTCACCTCTGTCTGCGTGGGTTCGATTCTCGGATTCAGCCAATGTGGGTATGTGAGAAAGCTTGCCAGTAGCTTCTTGTGGGTCGGTGGTTCTTTCCGGGGGTTTTCCCGGGTTCTTCCTCCACCATTAATACTGGCCGCCATGTACAGCCTATCGTGTGCTGAAAAATGGCGTTAAACCCTACAACAACAACAACAGTCTACTTAATCAAACCTTTATAAACAATCAGTACCCACACTTTATATACGGAATTAAACCTTCTTTTATATTCACCGATATTTTTACAACTTTTCGCAAGCTGAATAGTTGTAAAACATCGTTTACGTCGTGTAAATATCTGGTAATGCTGATTTCATTCAACATAATTAGGTAAGTTTTGATTCTAGGTAAATGTACTATTATCAATTGAAAAAGCATTTTAGTGTTTGCAGATCTCGCCTTTGTCTTAAGTGCTGCACATGCCCTTATTTTTCCATCACATTATACTAGATGTTTATAAATCAAACCAATATCCAGAGGGTAAATTTGAATAATGGATTATATGCGATGGTAAAATGCATTAAAATTGAGTTACTTGAATGTTACGAGTAAACTTTCATATGTCTTCCGAAGTTAAAATCACCATCAATTGTTTAAGAAGAGTGTGTGTGATTTTGATTTTTAACGTAGCTCTAACAATTATCCAGTCATATCGCTACGATCTCTGCAGTGTGACAATTTTTATAGTGATGATCTAGCACTGTGACATCATGCCACAGACATGTAGCATCATGTCCCACCCAGTCACATTATCCTGACCCCAGGCCGACCAGACTTAACACTAAATCCTTAATATTGAGCGCCTAGCGAGGCAACTGCAAATACCATTTTTGGCGTGAACCCGCCAGGTTTTCGGATCCGCGACCTTTCTGTAACCGAAGCGGACGCTTTAACCACTTAGGCCATCGGAGCGGTCCAATTGTTTCAGATAGTTTTCACGTGACATCATCTTTCGTAAATTCAGTCCTTAATTTTTCTTCCGTCTTCAGTTTCAAATAGTACCTGTTACGGCTTAGGTGGCTAATTTATCTCTTCATTCGTTATTTCTAAATATAGACTTTTTTAAAATAATTTTGTTCTCCGACGAAACGTATTCAGATCTAACTTCCTGATCCTTGTAAATAACATAACGTGTAAAACATTTGTTAGACCGTTTAGTATACGTGCGAGTCTAGAATCAACAGATCGTACCTTCCCTGACAGGGCATTTTAAAGTATGGCGCTCTTGAATAGAACTGAACTAGGGGTGAGAGATATTGGATATAATGTCGCTGTGCCTAATGACCCAAGAGCTAAACTCATGTACTATTTCAGCTGCATGACTACTGTGTTGGACTTGAATGACGACCCGAGCCTGAACAGACTGACCAATTATAACACCTATTTTCTTTCAGAGGATGACAAAACCAGACTCCTTACTCTCTGCTTGCTCCTTTCGCCAGAAATCCTCTTGAACAAATGTATTTTTCAAGACGACGAAATGTGTGGGAATAGTGAAAACAAATTCTTTGAAATCAGCGCTGTCAATAAGCAACTCCTTCTGACAAACAGCATCATTATTGGTGGTCAACAGCGAGCGGTGCATAAGATCATGGCCTTCAAAATGAGTTGGTTGGAACGATACTGGAGCGAACCTATCAAGGCCCTAATTAGTCAACCGAAAACCCCAAATATTGAAAGACATCCAGTCTATATTATACAGCCACCACCTGTTTCATCGTCATTCAATTCCGCCGATGGATGTTGCGGCTGTTGCGATGGTAACTGCTGCTGTAGCTGCTCGATTCTGTGAATGAAACGTCTTCCGGATTTACTGTTAATGAAGTCTAAAGATGAAGAAATAATAAGTCATGAGATTTTATATATATATATATATATATATATATATATATATATATATATATATATATATTCCTTCCAAATCGGATACTCCTGAAACAAAAATGGAATGCTTTCTTAAAATTTAAATTAAGAACTATACAAAAATCTCTGACCAAAGAAAGGAAAGTAGAAAAGTAAGCCATTGTGTATTTTATATCATTGAATTTATTGTTCTTGTTTTTATTATTATTATTATTATTATTATTGTTATTATTATTATTGTTATTATTATTATTATTATTATCATCATTACTACTACTACTACTACTACTACTACTATTCGCATTCTGCATACCAATAATCCTTTATATCGTGTAAATAGTTCCATATAGTATATATTATACAGCCTTTTTATTGTATTTTTAATCTTCTCCTGCCAGATTCTTATTAAAATGTTATGATGTATTTGAGTCATGCTCTTTCGACAGTTGAATAATGTACCCTTTACTTTACATAATAACTATTCGAAGCAAACTGATTAATTGTGAAGGTAAAATGTATATGAGTTTCGTAAAAGAAGTTTTATATCACTGTTTTATCAGAAACCTGGCTGTGATTTATGGAGGAGCTGGTACATGTCAAAATAACTCAAAGTGGACCAAACAATTTGAATAATTTCATAATTCTATAAGTATCATTATGAATAATATTATTTTCGAAATTAACACATAAAATAGAGTAAAATATAAAAAATATTAGTAAAAAATACAGATGACTATAATACGATTGCACAGTTAGATATTTACCTTTAAAAATTAATTGTAAATCTACAACTTATGTTAACGTTAGATCATTTTACAGTATCATAACGTGACTTGCTTACTTTATTAGCGCCTTTGGTTTCGCTGTACAGTTACGTGGTATTATGGAAACAATGTCCGCCTAAAGCAGAGAAGCTAATCCAAATAACTGATCCCGTGTGCTCGAGAATTGAACTTGACTAAGTAAAACGAATACTAACTTTGGTAGATGTTAAAATTGGGGGTGGGGGGGGGGAATTTGTGTCATATAAAAACAAAACAGTATGAGCTAGCTTTTATTCTAATTTACCTACGAAGTCCATGAAGTAATAACGACCAAGGAGAGCTAGCAGTCTTTTGAACGACTCGCTTACTACTTGTATGGAGAAATGGGAACCACCCTAGAAATGGGTGAAAGATAAAAGTGAGCATATATGAGTTTGGCTGGCCGGGATTGGTTGATCATGAAATTCAGTCCTTTGACCGTTGAGCTTGGAACACTCGTTACTGAAATTATCACCTGACTCTTTGGTGCGGAACTGAAAGCATGTGTTTCAAACACATGTTGGTCCACAAGCTGTCATCCAGGTTTCATCTGTACTGATAAATATAGATTTGATAATCAGCACTCGGAAATCTAAAGGTTTTTTTTTTTTAAAAATTAATATCATGGTGTTTGGTTAAGTTTACAATGGGAAATGAATTAGTACCGTGAGTCCTGAAAATTATGAGGTAAAACCAAAACGTATGCTATATATCCAAAAGTACTCGAATCAGTTATTTGCCAAAATAAAGGGAATTAAAAGTTAGTTACAAAGTTTTAATTATGCAAGGTCTCGTTTGTTATATAACCAGGATAAGCCACGAGAAAGTCATAGAAAATTGTTATGTTGTAAAAATCGAACCGTGTGAAGAGATCGATACTCTCTAGCGGAACCTTTAACAGAGGTAACTTGTTTATGTATTGATCTGTTTCTGTGTGCAGTTATTGTATGTCATTAACCTTAAGGTAATAAAGCATCTATTACAGTGATGTGACAAAACCTGCTGTAAACTGACTGCATTTACAAATAGTTCCTCTCTGGCGTTGGAACACTGATAATTGTAGGGATGGCACAGAGTAGAGAGATAGAGAGAGAGAGAGAGAGAGAGAGAGAGAGAGAGAGAGAGAGAGAGAGTGAGAGAGAGAGAGAGAGAGAGAGAGAGAGAGGAAAATCATGTCCCGTTTGACGCAGACAACTGGATTATGTGTGATGGGGAAGTACGTATGAATTAGCGAAGATTCTGTCAGCGTTTTGTGTTCATTTAAAATAATCCTACGCCATGGACTTGACTCGCTTCTAAGTATCAGGGAGTCAGTACGATTAAGCTTTTCGTGACCCCGTCCTGTGAAGAGGGGGATTAGGGATTCTCCGTCCTGTGAAGAGGTGAATTAGGGATTCCCCATCCTGTGAAGAGGAGGATTACGGAATCCCCATCATGTGGAGAAAGTGATTAGGGACTTCAGCTATTACATACGACAATGCAGTGGGATGTAACAGGCTAGGAAGTTACTTATATATATATATATATATATATATATATATATATATATATATATATATATATATATATATATATATATATATATATATATATATATATATATATAATGGCTGATTTCAGACTATAGGTAAGAAATTTGTATATTATAGCTTATTTAGGAAACGTAATTCTTAAATGATGGAAAATGTGCTAAAGATAACAGTTTGGCGAAATATGTTATGTACATCAATATTGCGAGTAAAGAAAACAACTAAGTGAATCAGCAAAGAATGAAAGGAATATTTAACTAGGAGATGTACTAGTAAATAATAAGAAAATATGAATGTCAATGAAAAAACTTGTACAAGAATATTATGTGTTTCCATTGTGGACGCATTGAAGTTGATTTCTAAAATAAAAGTGAAAACGAATGTAATCATTGGTTTATCCACAAGGAAGTAAATTGAAAAGTATATATGTATTTAAGATCGAATACGAATCTTACAAACTTGGCATTGCCGACAGAGCACATAAAATTTACATACATATAGCCCACCCAGCTGGAAAGGGTCATTACGCAGTTTTAGTTATCCCCCACCCCTCCACCTCC
Source organism: Sinohyriopsis cumingii (assembly GCA_028554795.2). Lineage (NCBI taxonomy): Eukaryota > Metazoa > Mollusca > Bivalvia > Unionida > Unionidae > Sinohyriopsis > Sinohyriopsis cumingii. Next base: position 10,158,677 of record CM068830.1, read on the forward strand.
CCAACAGCAATCATCTATGCGTTATGTCACCTTTCTAACGCAACATATCTATCGTTAGTGGATCAGGAAAGTACAAAAAAATCCGCATGTGTTTAAACTACAAAATAATATTCAAACCTTTAACTTTGGAATTGTTAAATATATTTGTTGCCGATTTTATCAAAATGGTTGAATAAAAACTGTCCCACTCAATCCCCATGTCTTATGATGGATCAGTACTACAATGTGCGGGGGGGGGGGGGGGGGCGAGTGGCCGAGTGGTCTAAAGCGCTCTCCGTTACGGATCACTGCCATTTCACCTCTGTCTGTGTGGGTTCGAGTCAGGATTCAATGTGTGTACGTGAGAAAGCTTGCCAGTAGCTTCTCATGGGTCGGTAGTTCTTCCAGGGGTTTTCCCGGGTTCTTCCTCCACCATTAATACTGACCGCCATGTATAGCCTAGCGTGTGCTGAAAAATGGCGTTACACCTAACAACAACAATGTGCATGACATGAGGAACTTTTTGATACCATAAACGTGACTTGTATTATATAATTACTGAAAGAAGTATACATTTAATCTAAACTGTAACTTTTTTTACCATCACCTTGAGCATAAGTAATGTATATACCGTCCTTTATTTTCAATACCTTTTTTCTGTCTTCATTAACATACACCATTTACATTCCCCACTGATCGGGAAGTTTTGTTTATAACCAATACCATCTTATCGCTTTACCTTCAACTCTTTGTTTTTAGATTGCTGGTCGATATGAAACCTTTAATCACTTTTAAATGATCATACATATAACCTTTTGTATCGCGCTAAATAACCTCACAGTGCTGGTGGGCTGAAAAATCAATCAATCAATCAATCAATCAATCAATCAACCCGCGTGTCGTTCATCAGTTTTCTCAGTTACGTTTAGCTCCACATTCTTCCACCTCCACCCACGTCCATGTCATGCCCTAGGCAGCGCTCTTAAAAGAATGCAAACGTCCATTTTTAATGCTGATTAAACGTATAGAGTGTTACAGGAAATGGCATTCATTTTCAGATTTGACTTTGGAAAAGCTTCCACGCCATATTTTTGGACACAAAGAATTAATGCATTTGACATGTCATTCGTATATCGTGAGAGATTACACAAACAATTATGCAGGGTATTTGTGCAGTTCTTTACGCTTTATTAGCAAGATTTGTATGCGATTTTGTTGATTGCAAGTCTTGTTTAATATATATAGAAAAATAACCATCATACAACAACAGACCAAGTTGTGTCAGAGTCCTAATTCTTTGTACTCAAAACTAGAATTACTTTATTAATCTATCTAAAGTCCAACTCAATTATCTGTTTCTCATTCTATTTTATGTTTCGACACAAAAGCAAGGGATATGGCTTAAAATTGCAATGTCTGCACATTTCCTGTTCATATTTATCAGGCCCGACAGCTACTAACACATAACCTTTGGCCTATATACATTATCATGTCGATCATGAGAGTTTACCCAGGATTTGTCTTTCGACATGAACCCGGTATACACGCCAAGATTAGAGCACTGCTCATCAAGAACAGTTGACAAGGAAGTAATTTTGTGTGCAAGTTTGTGTGTGTGTGTGTATGTATGTGTGTGTGTGTGTATATATATATATATATATATATAGAGAGAGAGAGAGAGAGAGAGAGAGACAGAGACAGACAGACACACAGACAGACAGACAGACACAGAGAGAGACACAGAGAGAGTCCCACGTTTGACACGTGATATTACCAGGCTCGATAGCTACTAGCACATAACCATGTCCTAAATACATTAGTCATGCCTAGCAGATGTGTTTACCGAGGACACTCGTTTACCAAAAGCGCTACAAAAACAATATATCAGCAATCTAGTCACTTAACTATACAATTTATTGTGCACAAGGTGCATGCAAAAATTTTCATTCATCGACCGAAAATTACCAATGAGAATTTTAACTATTGTTAGGTACCCTTGGACTTTCTGCAATTTTAATTAGGGTAACATCAGCATACAATTACCATGACTGACCTTTACCTAAATAAACTTATATTGTACACTAAAATAAATATTATTCTCTCTCTCTCTCTCTCTCTCTCTCTCTCTCTCTCCAAAAAGAAAAATAAGCTTTGACCCATGGTCGCTCATTCGTTAAGGATCTAAAATAAGTAGTAACCCATGGTGGCTCATTGGTTAAGGAGTAGGACTTCTGATAAGAAGTGTGTGTGTTCGAGTCCCATCATCATATCAACCCAGATTGTCTAGCGTAATGTGTCACTGCGCAACGCAACTGTATCTTGGTACAATACTGCAGTGATATCAAATGCCAAACTACCGCCGCCACCCCACGACCGCTCTGGTGATCTAGTGGTTAAAGCGTCCGCCTTGGATGCGGGAGGTCGTGGGTTCGATTCCCGGTCGAGTCATACCAAAGACTTACTAAAATGGTACTAACAGCTGCATCGCTTGGCGCTCAGCATTAAGAGGTTAGTGTTAGGACTTTTCGGCCTGGTGTCAGGATAATGTGACTGGGTTGGACGTCATACTACACATCTGCGGCATCATGCCCCAGTGCTAGACATCACTATAGACTGTCACACTGCAGGCATCGTTGTTGGTGTAGTTGTCTGGTTTAACGCCATTTTTCAGCACACAATAGGCTATACATGGCGGCCAGTATTCATGGTGGAGGAAGAACCCAGAAAGAACCACCGACCCACGAGAAGCTACTGGCAAGCTTTCTCACATACCTATATTGACTGAATCCGAAAGTCGAACCCACGCAGACAGAGGTGAGATGGCAATGATCAGTAACGGAGAGCGCTTTAGACCACTCGGACATCGTAGCGATACTACTGAAAAATTGTTAAAGCTACGTTAAAAATCCAAATCACACACACACACCCCGACCCCCCCCCCAAAAAAAAAGAGACACCTAACGTTAAATTACGTCAGTGCCATCAAAGTTTCTGTCGATTACAGATAAGTATGAACGATTGTATGACTTTATTTTACGTTTTGCATGCGGATAAAGAAAGACTCCATTTGTATACTTTGTTTTTCTTTCTGTGGTATATCACCATACCAAACAAGGAATAAAAAATACGACGTGGTCGAATTACTGCCATTGTACTTTGTATACACTTGATATTATACAATCCGCAAGTTTCTGTTCCTGGTAAAACCTAAAGTTACGTAATGATACACAGCCAGTGGAACCACGCGCAAAAGAAATCATCACTAATGAACTGAACAATATGGATATTATATCTTTCATATATGCCGTCTAGTCAGCTTAAAACAATTTACATTGTTAAGGAATTATGTATCATTTTTTAAATGTGTAATATAATTATTTTTTTATTTAAGTCCTTTGTCTCTATGAAGTTATATCCTTATTTCAATTGTTAGCACTTAGTATTAGGAAGTAGATTGCGGTTTTGTTAATATTCCTCATACTTAGTTTTGGGACCGGTGATTAAAGGAGTGCAAACAGCGTCGCCCATTGGTGGTGTTCATTTATTACTAGGTAATGACATAGGAATTTGCATACTGTAAGTTAATTTAAATATTTCACTTTGTTCGATTTGATATTGTATTTAAATCAATTTATATGTTGGAAAACACGAATACTTGTTTGACTTTTACATAATCTTATTTAATATTAAACTCATAGACGTAACAACATGGAGATTACAAATATACAGATACAAAGAATAATTTAAATAATTATGCTCGTTGTTTCAATAGATGTCCATTTAAAAGTTGAAGTCGTAAAAAAACGTAATACGAATGTTAATGTCTATAATATACATGAATAGTATTTCATGAAGCCTTCTAACTTGGAACAAACAGCCGAAATGACTCAGACATGCAGTTTATTTTTCAAACTTATGGCCTTGAAGAGTACATGAATGGATGTTGCCACTAAGTTAGAATCAAAGATTTTTCAATGTTTGTGTCGTGTCAAATAAATAAATAGACAAATCAAAAGTGCTCAATCAAAAAACGCTTAGCTATGTATATTTGTTACACATTATCTGGGTACACATGCTTTCGATACAGAGTTGGAACACAGTTGAAATACTAGCTTGGGCTGGTACCATTGTCAATTTCAATCATTTATAGTATCAACGTAAGGATTAATTTCTGTGTCATTTATTTTGATTTTGAGAGTGCTATGGTTAAGAAAGAAGAAGTAGTTGATTGTATGTAACAAATTTTGATGCCTAAGAATCCAATGTGCTGGACGAAACGTCAAACGCAAAACAAAACAAAACAAAAAAGGTCAAAACATATTCCATTCAAATGCACAAGACTTTGAATTCTGTCTTTTATAGAGATATGTTTTGCATTTATATTTTCTGGATTTGGATGAGAAGGTCGCAAATATTATAGTGTTTACAGATGAAAATAAAGTAATTTCATGGCTGCAAAAATGTTCCAAGTTTGCGATAGAAAAGGTGAGGATTACGAAGTTAGAGACAAAGAAGTTAGCTTATACAAGGTGTGCGATAACAAACTTCTCGCTTATAAACTTGGTGAAGCTGCCCTAAATTAATAGCAAATGAAATTATATTCCACTTAGGGGTTTTGGAACGCTGCTGAAAATAGAAAGATTCAGCTACACAAGTATCATTAAGAAACTTAACAGATATATACATGTTTATCGGATATCTGGATTGATATTTATTTTGGGGATTTATTAGGAACACCTAATGCTGTCTCACAGAGACAGCTAAAACTGTGCGAATTTGTTTAGGTTATGCTGCATTTTAAGCATATTATGGGTCATATCATGTAGGAGAAATGATAAATATTTGCCTTTCCCAAGGACAAACTGAGGCAGCCGAGGATCAATAGATTCTTAACAAATGGACAGGATACTTACTGTTCAACTTACAATGATCCCCTTGATCATTCACGATAGGTCAGCACTCATTATCTTCATAAAAAATAAATGAATATTATATAGCAGAAAGAATGATGGTACTGTCATCGTGATTGAATTTCAGTATGTATATCGACATTTTCAGTCATTTTTAACATAGAGAAATGTTTATTAGTAGTGTTCAGTGATGCGACTGAATGACAGCGGCTTAGTTTACCTCAAATGTGATCCCACCAATACGGTTAGTTTGCATACGTGGTCATGGGTCTCTTACAGAGTGTTTAGATGCACGTACTCCTAATGTTTATTAAGATAACACAATCTTGTGCCAGTCTCAATAATACCCGCCAGATAAACGCCGAGGTAAGTCATTGATGGTCGATAAACCACCGGCATCTGTTCCTGGAATCGGACAATGAAATTATGGACCATGCAAACATTGGCAAACATCCAGTAGTTGAAACTACCGGGACTGGAGATGAACGTCACTATTTATTATCATGTAAAATATTTTGATTGGACAGTCGCAAAGTACGATTTGAGATATAAAGTGTTTGTATATATTTCATTGTGCTAAAATTTCTACGGTAGACGAACGGGTTTCTTTTCATTTACTGTTGATGACTTACTCCATTGATTTGGGAGACTGAATTGTTTTCCCCATATGTTTACCTTTGCACGTAGACCTTGTTGTCAACTTGCAAACAAATACAAGTATGAAATAATTTAAATGTAGGTCCTGTGTACGTGGGTAAAAATTGATAGATATAGATTATTATTGAAGTATTATATATCTTCAAATTTAATCAAGTGTTACATTCTTTAAAAAAAAAAGATATAGCATTGAAAAGTATTTGCTGATTGCTGATATTGTAACTAGAGCTATGAAAGGAACGGGGAAACAGCTCCAAGCTGTAGATTCGTGAAAATATTTGCAATATAAATATTACATATTTATAATGTCAGCATCAAATGAACATGCAAACATAAAAATAGCCATCAAAATCGTTTCCAAAAGCTTTTTTCAACAATTTCTTGATTGATTATACCGAGCACTCGTGCATGTTATATGCACGTGCACACTCAAACATAGCCGGTAACCTTCGTAATTGGAAATCACTTTCCACGAGCAAGATTAGCACAATTTGATGTTTTTGTGTTAGCAATATATTGGGCAATATATTGACTAGGAGGCTTTTTATGTTAGAAAATTGTCTGCAGATTATGATGACAAACAGGAATTTAACATTAGATGGCCACTTTGACATTTATAGGGACATGATTTAATGTTAAGAATTGTTTTATAGGTTTAGCATGAAGTGTCTGATTAGAGGTGTAACATTATATCATGATCGGTCTGCCTGGCGGTAAAATGTAACATGTAGAACATGCCTGGCGGTAAAATGGAACATGTAGAACATGCCTGGCGTTGAAAGGAAATGTAAGATTCTCACTAAAATATTGAAATATGTGTTATTGGCAGGAAGTTTTATTGGAAACATACTGAGTATCTAATTATGTTATTTTATCTTTCATCAGTTTCTAAAAATCCAATTATTTCACACATTTTCGTATGAACGCAGACTGTTTAGTGTGTGCTAAATTTCGTTTTAAATTTGTTACAATTCTGCTAACCTACAATGACGGGACCTTGGCTTACGATTTGGCTTTTTGCCAATATATTTTGCTAAATTTGTCATAATTCTGTCAGCATACAATGACGGCCTTTATTACGCCAAGGTCAGCATAATTGTTACAGAGTTTATCCAATAAATAAAAATGTGCCCTAGTAGATATTTTGAGTAGAGTTTACTCGTGATATTGTTAAACTAAACTTTTACGGCCATAGATTTATGGTAATGTTTGAACAGTGTATCCATATACAGATTTTGTGGCGACAGATATTACAAATTTGCCCAACTTACAATGACTTGACTTGTGTTTGCTATTTCTTCCAAATGTGTTTGGTCTTGATTAACGACCATTACAAACTATTACAATCGTAAAAGAATTCATCGTTTGTAAAGTAGACACAAAAATTCACAAACATCCAATGTTGAGAAAGTTCAGTGCTTGTACTTCATTAGTTTATTTCAGGTGTCGGGACAGTACAGGTTAAAACGGGAAATGTTATGTTAAAACTAGCAATCATCACCCATTTATATACTATCCTATACCCATTTAAGTAGCATCCAACACTTTCTTAGAGTCACCATTACCACGTTATCTACTATGCAGCACCTAGTTATTTACTATCAAACACCCATACTATAAAATCTAATTTAGGCAGAGTGGTACATTGTCATTTACGCCTTGGATGCACATGGCGGTCATGTGCTCCGAAAATTGATAGCCATAATATTCACAAACCAATGGATTTTTTTTTTTGTCTTTTTTTTATCGTTTCTACAGAAATCGCCTCCAAAACAAGTCAGTGCGTGTTCTAATGTGCATTCAATGCTGTACATATTACAGACAGTGTTAGTGCTTGATAAGCAAGTGCTTTTTTAACCTGTTAGTTTTCTCTGACGGTGGTTATATCTATACTTTGGAAAACTATCCGTATACGAAACTCGCTACAATATGCACCTCGCTACAAAATATATCGTATTATACAATATTATTTAAATGGCTTGATAAACATCATATCAAATTTTAACAAATGCAAAGATACTTTCAAGCCTAAACTTGACATTCTGAGAGTTTTGTTTATTTTGGCAAGGGTACTTTTGACTTTAATATAATCAACGCTATAACGTCAGCAATTCTTGTCACTTTAAGCTAGGCCATGCATTACTGGATTTTCCATGTAAACTAATTGTGCTGGTTCACTGGAGTGAAGTACGATAAATAAATTCACTGCCGCGCAGGTAACAAGTAAACCATAGAGGTCGAAGTTATTCGTATATACTTACGCCATTGAATGGTCTTAAGTCTCGAATATTTCTATATTTATATTGAAACAATCCTGACTACCTGTCAACTCATATTCTTCTAAAATGTATTTGTACATATCATTAATGTGTGAGATAATGTATAATCTCCTTTTATTGTTAACATTCCCTTCATATTGGAAAGTTATACCTCTGTATCCAATGCAAATAATAGTAAATGTAGTAACAGTTTTTGATATATGACCCTGGCACAAAGGAAAATTAATTTGACACAATATGTGAATCATATAAAAATGATTTGCTTAAATATTTATCATCTGGGTAACGATTTTTGAAGCCCAGTGTGTACAAGTAGTGAATGGGGATGGTATAGGGTCTATGGGACTTATCATTAAAAATACTCTTGGGAACATATAGGGTCTATGTAAATTTAACATGGAGAAAAATCGTGGGAACATATAGGGTCTATGGGAATTAACATGGCCAAAAACCCTGGGACAATATAGGGTCTATGTAAATTTAACATGGCCAAAAAACCCCTGGGACTGTATAGGGTCTATGTAAAATTGAAATAGGGAGGGTCTCTATTTTTTTTTAAAAAAAATAAAAAATAAAATAAAAAATAAAATAAAAGAAGGGGTAGGCAATTCAAAGGCTATCTCTTTTCGAGAAATATGGGGGCCCTGAAAAGGGCCTTTGGTTTATGTTAATATGCCCTTAACATAAAGGGCATTTGCGACATCTTCTTTTCCTCAAACTTCGTCTTACAGCAGGGCCATACATCAGAGTCCTCTTGAGGCAACCCTGTCTCTCTATATAGACTCTTCTTATCCACAGGCTGCTGCTGGTCCTGTGGACAACGGTCCACTTGGATCGGACATACATGAGCATGTCCGTCCTGAACATCATTGTTGACACAAGGGTTGAAGATTCAACGTCGGTCCACATGTTGAGGCTCCGAGAATAGGTGAATCAATGCAGTGAACTGCGCTTATTTATAGGGTCAGAAAGGATTGAAACGGATTGAGTTCATTCACCAATCCGAACACGCGTTACAGAATTCAGTCAGCTCGCATCCAATCCGAAGAGAGCAGTCTGTGACGTCACGTAGCCTATATAGATTCGCTAGCGCTTGTGTGCAGTCAATCTATGCGACAGTGATTCAACATGACGGAAACTCAGAAAACGATCCAATGGGGTGCACCAGCAGGGGAGACTGCCCAAGGGAACTTGGACTTACTTTCAGAAGAGGTGAATTGGGATTTTGTGGATTTTCTTACCTCGCAAGAATTTGTTCCAGAACCTTCGTTACCTTCTTCATTACCGCAAGTGGAGAATTTTAGACAGAGACAGAAAGAAGAATTGGAGAAATTTATACAGCGACAAAAGGAAGCGGAACAGGCTTTTCTCCTACAGCAACAGCAACAAGAAGAAGAGGTAAGAAAAAAACAACAGCAACAACAGCAAGAAGAAGTAGCAGCAAAGAAACAAGAGGGTGAAAATCAAACGGACACGGTACTGTTGGACATTTTAGCGGAGTTAAGAAGTCTGAAACAAATGTATCAGACTTCTTTATCACGACCGAAGAGAATACGACCTTCCCGAGCTAAACACGTCAACCCTGTGACTAAGCCTACCGTACCACCCTTAGTGATTTCAACCCAATCATTATCATCATCATCATCAACATTACGCAGTCCAGAAGTAGGCCTTGGCCGTGGCAAAGGCATAAGGCAGTTAAAGTTGATTGCTTAAACTCACCCCTTCACCATGAAGAAAAAAGGCCCTTTTCAGGGCCACCCACATTTCTCGAAAAGAAATACAATTTCGATTTGCCAATAACTCAAAAATAAACCCCACCCATTTTACCCTTATAGTACGTGTCTGTGTATGAGTGCGTGAGTGTACGTTCTTATTTTAAAATCAAAACTCAAAGACACTTACCTTATATCATTAATTTATTCTTTTATCCATTTTTTACAATCCAATTCACAATTCACAACACAACACTTTAATAAAAAGTTCATTGACTTCTTCTTTCTCCTTGTTTACTCTCTCTGTTTTTTAAATTTCTTCACCGTCTTTTCCTCATTTTCTTCCCTTCTTCTTTTCTTCTTCTCCTGTTTCTTTGCCTTTTGTAAATAGAATTGTCTTTTTTCTTCCTCTTCTTCCTCTGAAGAATCCCTCTCTTCTTCCGAAGAATCCCTCTCTTCTTCTGAAGAATCCTTCTTTTCTTCTGACTCCTCTTGTTTCTTTTTTGGGCAATCTGGAGACCAATGTCCTTTTCCTTTACAATAATAACAGGTATCTTGACTTTTGTCTTTTTTAGTCCCTGTTTTTGTTCTTTTTTGACGGTCTGGACACTCTGAAGACCAATGCCCTTTCTTCTGACAGATATAGCAAGTATCTTGACTTTTATCTCGAAAGGAAGGAGAGTAGTCCGTAGGCTGGTCTGAAGAGAATTTTCTAATGACCCCTCGCAAAGCTCTGACGAAACGTTCCATCTGGTTAGTCTCTTCCATCGTTGTGCTCGGCTTGAGAGTGAAATGAATAGTGAAAGGATAAGACACACACCCTTTTATATACGCTGGTCTGCTATGACTATAAAGTAGCTCATGGTGTTTGAACTTGAGTCATTTGACTTTTTGCTTTCAAGATGAAACGATCCCATTCATTCGAGAAGAAAGAAGAAGAAGAAGAAAGTAAGAGGCAGAAACGTGATCTATCGCCTCGAACCAGGGCTGAAATCTTGGCACAAATTCATGCCAGTGATTTTGAAGAGGACATGAGTGAACCAGAATTTGAAACCTCTAAACCAAGTTCACCACCCTTAGTCAACCCTGAAAAATACTATTCCATTCGAGAGACGGAAAAGCGCTCCTCTAGAAAATTTAGAACCACGGCTTACAAATACACGGTGAAGTTTAAAGATTTCAAGTCCGAAGTACCGTTAGAGAAAGCAGAAGGGTTCATCACCGGAGTGTGGGATTCTCTGCTCACTGCACTCAAGCGACAATGTCAACCCAAAGAAGACGATCGCTTGAGACTTTCCATACAACACGACGGTTTGAAATCCCCTGTTTGGATCGAGTTTAACACCCCTGCAGAATTGACCGCTTCCAAAGTCATGGACAAGATTCAACACGTGCAACAATCTAATGACCAGTTTGACATCACCGATGGAAAAGCCACATTGGACATGACCCACGTCTCTCCTCCTCAAGGGACCGGACGCAAAAAGATGTTATTGGTGAACGACCTTCGCAGCATTAAGCGTAGCCTTGTCCGAATTCACAATCCTCATGACCAGATGTGTTTAGCCCGTGCCATCGTGGTGGGACGAACCTATGCCAACAAGAACGACACGGTAGAATGGAAAAGAGAATGGGAGAACATTCGACAATCGGACCGAGCCAAACAACGAAGTGAAGCAGAACTCCTGTTACGACAAGCTGGACTGTCCAAAGACACACCCTGTGGCATTCCTGAGATGCAAAAATTGCAAGATGCCCTAGCTCCACGATACACCTTGAAAGTGCACCCTCAAGAAGTGCGCGGGTCTTTGTTGTTTCGAGGGCAAGACTTTAAGGACGGAAAATACATTCATGTTTATCATCACGATGAACATTTCGATACCATTACCAATATCACTGGATTCCTGGGATACGGTTATTACTGTGAGAAATGTGACCATGGTTATAATAATCGAGAGCAACACAAGCATTGTGGATCGAAATGCTCAGGATCTTTGGCCTCTTCACCCTGTCTGAGCGAAGAACCAGTGCCTTGTTCAACTTGTCTGCGCACGTTTGTCAGCCCTACCTGTTACCAACAACATCTGAAAACGCAAGGTTCACAGAAGAAATGTGCTTGTCAACTCCTGAGATTGTGCCCTACGTGTGAACAAGTCATACGTACCAATAGTACCAAGGCACACGTATGTCGAGGAAAGAAAAAATGTCACATTTGTCACCACATCGTGGACTTGGAACACCAATGCTACGTGCAAAAATACCAACCTCCACCAGAGAAAGAGGACGGTCACAAGAAGAAAGGCAATTTCATCTTTTTCGATTTCGAATGCATGAAAGAGACTGGCATTCACATTCCTAATTTCTGCGTGGCTCATCGAGCGTGCGAGAAGTGCATTCAAGAACCTATCTTCAGTCATTGCCCTCACTGCAGCAAGATTCCTGGAGGGCGTGAAAAAATCTTTCGGGGACCGAACACGTTAGCCGATTTTGCCCAATGGGTCTTAGACCCCGTCGACAAGACGTGTAGCCAAGAGGACATCGAAAGCTACGGAGATTGTCATCGCCATGCCACGGTGATGGCTCACAATTTCTCCGGATACGATGGACAGTTTCTTTTGAGGTACTATACGGAACAAGGCACCGAACGTCCTAAAGTGACTTTGAACGGAGCCAAAATCATTTTCATGCAAGTGGGACAAGTACAGTTTAAAGATTCGATGAGCTATTTGGCCATGCCTTTGAGTCGAATGCCTAAAACGTTTGGAATGACAGAAATGGCTAAAGGGTACTTTCCACACTTTTTCAATACGGAAGCCAATCAACACGCCGTTCTACCCCATTTACCCGAGGCTCACTATTACGACCCCGACAACATGCGTACCGAACAACGAGAAGATTTCTACGCTTGGTACCAGGCTCACGCCTCGGACCCTTTCGACTTTCAGGAAGAAATGTTAAAGTATTGTCGTTCCGACGTGGACATTTTACGACGTTGCTGTGGAAAATTTCGAGAACTGTTCATGGAACACGGAGGGGTCGATCCTTTGAAAGAAGCTTGCACCATTGCCAAAGCGTGCTCCTTAGTGTATCGACAACGATTCATGCCTGAAAACACCGTGGCTGTCATCAGTCCTCAAACGACCCACTTTGTCAAACGTCAATACTCGGTCAAAGCCCTACGTTGGTTACATTACTTGTGCGACAAGGAAGACAAGTGGATTCAGCATGCCCGCAACGGAGGGGGCGAAAAGACCATCGGAACGTATTCGGTCGATGGCTGGGACTTAGAAAACCCCAAGATCGTGTACGAGTTTAACGGTTCCTTATTTCACGGATGTCCCGTCTGTTACCCTGACCGTGGCACTAAAAATCAGTTTTTTGCAACGAACCATGGAAGACTTGTACCAGGACACTTGTCAGCGGCGCCTAAAGTTAGAACAGCAAGGATACCAAGTGGTGGAAATGTGGGAACACGAGTACGATCACCGTATGAAAACCGATCCCGAGTTTAAACGCCTCGTGGAAAGTTACAAGCTGATGGACCCCCTGAACCCGAGGGATAGTTTGTACGGAGGAAGGACCAATGCCACCTGTTTGCTGTACCAAGCCGACGAAGAGAAAGGAGAAGAAATCAAATACTTGGACGTGTGTTCTTTGTATCCCTACGTGTGCAAATATTGTCGCTTTCCCGTTGGGCACCCGCAATTGCTGACGGAACACATCGACCTGAAAAACATTCGACAATACGAAGGCTTGATCAAGTGTAAAGTTTTGCCTCCCACGAACCTATACCATCCCGTCTTACCTCACCATTGTCAAGGCAAACTGAAGTTTCCCTTGTGTCGTACTTGTGCCGAAACGTGCAACCAAGACCAACCTTGCCATCACAGCCAGGAAGAACGTGCCTTGACGGGAACCTGGGTCAGCGTAGAATTGTTCAAAGCTCTGGACATGGGATACCAACTGTTAGAAGTGTACGAAATTTGCCACTTTCCCAAGACACAACAATACCACAAGGGTGACCCCACGCAGAAAGGCATTTTCGCCGACTAAGTGGATGCCTTTTTGAAACTGAAGCAAGAAGCCAGCGGCTATCCTTCCTGGTGTCACACTCCCGAAGACCAAATAAAATTCAAAGAGAAATACTACGAACAAGAAGGCATCACTTTAGACCACATCGACAAAAACGAAGGCAGGAGATCGTTTGCCAAAGTGATGTTAAATTGCTTGTGGGGTAAAATGGCACAACGACCGTGTTTACCCAAGACGGAATATTTGACAGAACCTTCCCGCTACTTCCAGATGATTCACGACAAAACCAAATACATGAAACACGTGGACGTCGTTCGAGAGAATTTGATCTTGGTCAATTACGAAGAAGATCTGGACTTTGTACAAGACGACCCTTTTGGAAATGTCATCATTGCGGCTTACGTGACAGCCCATGCTCGCTTAAAATTGTACGAAGCTTTAAAACTGTTAGGGGAACGCGTCCTGTACTTTGACACGGACAGTTGCATTTACATCCATCACCCGATTCAACATCACCCTAACATCGAAGGAGACCGTTTAGGAGCCTGGACAGACGAGCATCCCGACGACAAGATTCTAAGTTTCGTCAGTGGCGGTCCCAAAAATTACGGCTACGAATACCGTGACAAACAAGGAGAAGTGCACACGACGTGCAAAGTGAAAGGACTGACTCTGAATTATCGTACCAGTCGAGTGGTCAACTTTGGGGTATTGAAAGAAGCCTTGCAATCGGGAGAGGATGGAAACTTTAAAGTGACCACTTACCAACCGAACAAGATTGTACGTTTACCCAATCACCACATCGTCAGTCGACCTTTGGAAAAAGTTTATCAAATCGTGTACCAGAAGCGAGTTCGACTTCCCAATCATTTCACCTTACCGTATGGACACGTTGGTATAAAACATTGGTTGTAAGAGGATAGCCACCCACCAGAAAGATGACTTCGCCACAGCAAGAATCGAGTGAGAAACCCGATGAGAACTCCAAGTTCAAACCCTACCATTTTCCAGTCTTCTTACCTGACTATTGTGATTGTGCCCGTCGATTGGACACGTTTCAGAAATGGCCTACGGATAGGGAAGGATTACCTTCTTCGCATGTTTTAGCTAGAACAGGATTTGTCTACTTGGGACCTGAGTCAGGATTGGGATACGAGGTACAGTGTTTCGCTTGCGGACTGAAGTTACGAATGGATCTATGTATCTATAAAGATTCAGCTATTCTGGAACATACTCGATGGTCTCCGCACTGCCCTTACCTTTCTATGGCCTTTCCACCCATCACACTACGGTACAATGTTGACGGTACCTTAGAGACGGTACCTTCCGAAACAAGACATAAAAAACGTAGAAAAGGAAAGATGTACAAGCTGGAGACTGCATTGCGACTAGTATAAAAAGGGGGCTATGGTCAAGATCGATAGTTCATTGTGACTACCAAGACCGAGCGAACAAGATGAATACTTTGAAAGAGACATCGTTCCAGTTTGGGGATTGTAAAAAAGTTGTATCTTCCTCTAGTGTGACTAATATTGGATGGATAAGACCCATGCATTGCGACGGAAAATGTCCGGAAGGAAACTGCGATTGTCCATGTGGTTACCATTGTAATTGCGTAACGGAGTTTGCAGACGAGTGCGATTGTGAGCCTTGCGATCGGTACGATGCTGTACGTTGTGACCTGAGCGATGCCGTAAAGCATCATGGGAACTTTGTTCTCACTGCCCCTGTCATGGAAAGTGATGCTGTGCGTGTCAAACCTGAGGGATGCGAAAGCGATGCCGCTCGTCCTCTTAGACATTTTACTGGGTTTAAAGGGGAATGTTCACCTTCACATCTACCCCCCTACGGATGTCATCCAGCCCTGAGCAAACTCCTGTTCCTGTCACCCAACCCTCATCGAAACGAACCTGTGAAAAACGAATATTCGTTTCCTGTGCGTTTGTCGGAATACTGCGACTTTGAAAATCGTCTTCAATCGTTCAAAGGAAAATGGCCTAAGTATCTGGGAGGACCGACCCCCGAAGAATTAGCCAGAGCCAGATTTTTCTACTTGGGCGAAGGAGATAAAGTCAAGTGCTTCAGTTGCGGTGTGTCACTTCACCACTGGGAACCGCAAGATTCGGCCTACGTAGAACATGCTCGATGGTCACCGAATTGTCATTACTTACCCTTAGTGGGACCGAGACATTGAAGTAACTTACCATGTCGTTGACGAAGAAGAAACCAGATTGGTTAGGAGTCAAATGTTGGACATCACCGAGACCAGTATTTAAACTTCATTTCAAAAACGATATTGAATCATTACCTAAAGAACTACAAGAGAAGATTTACAAGGAAGTTTGGCAGGGGTTTGCCAGAGTGAAATCTCAATGGGTCACTGTAGAACTTTTGTGTCGAGAAATTCATAAGAGGAAAGTGAAAAAAGTCAGCCAGTGTGTTAGATTTCTTTGGGTCAAGGGTGCATTCCTCCTATTGTATCGCTTTAGACCGTTTACATCAAAAGAGTTCAGTGACATTCTTGGACGTTACCCTGAATGGCAGTGGTCAGAAATTACTCACTATGTGGATTACTTTTATGAATTGTATGGACTGACCTATTCATGAATACTTTACAAGAGAACATTCGTGCTTTGCCTGTAGAGTCAAACGTAAAGAACAATTGCATCCGTTACGTCACCAGATCTTTAACCACTGGTACCTGAATGGTATAAGAGAACTGATTCGTCAGAAATTCTTTCAATGGTCAGACATTGTTCAAAACTTTGAGGTCGCTAATGATCGACATGTTCATAATTATGGTTACTTCGAGATTCACCTACAGCAATACATTGAGGAAGACAAGGTAAAGGATTACCAACATTTGTTACGTGGAATCTGCTTAGCGGAAGAGGAAACTTCTAAACGAACTCTGACGTTTAGGTTACAGTATGCAAGATTTAGATTCCCTACTGGAGAACGAAGATCTCTGGCTAGAAAGTACGTGTATTGCATCCAAAAAAAGGAGAATATAAAAACAGGCTGCCATGCCACGGTTTATGTCACATGTCATCCAACAGATTCCGTGGAAGGAACTCAATGACCATATTCAAACCGTGGATCATTACCATCGATTATTACAAGAACTGTATCCATTCAATTTGGGACGACAAGTGGTGTGTGTCTTAGTGACTTGTTTTTTGGGATTTCGTTTACCAGCCGATTCTTTGTGGACTCTTTACGATCAGTACTTACCACCTCAATGGCCTTAAATGGTCACGAAAAACTCCTTTTGCTCAAAGCCTTGCGTTTTCATCTGGATACTTCTCGACCTCAACAGGAAAAAAAGATTCGTCAACTTTTAGCTACCCAAGACGTGTATGACGATGTTTGTGTAGCTTGTGACTTACATCCCCATTGGACAGATGTCCGTGCCTGGAAAGAATGGGGTTTTGAGGCTTGGACCCAAGAAGTGGCCCAGTATGCACGAGAGTTGTTCAAGGAAAAAAGTTACTTTTCAACCCGTGTTAGTGACGGTGCCAGAAGAACCCGTCACCCAGGACAGGACTGTCGTGGACAGACCTGAAAGACCCTTTCGGGAGGACACTTGTGTGACCTTACCCACTACTATAGAACTGGTTAGAACATTACCCAAAACATGTTGTACAGACACTTGTGTTTATTCCACGTTCATCGTTATCATGTGCCTTTTATCCTTGTACTTAAGCCTTTGGCTTTTATGTATTTTTGTCTTTCGTATTCATGTTTGAAAAAAACATTCAATAAACGTGTTCTGAAAAAGTATATAAACTCTTGTCTTGTTTGTTTTCGTGTCACAAGTGACATTTCTCACACCATGGCTACCTCTGCTGTCTCTGCTCCCTCTTCCTCTACTGTCAAAGTCATCGACGAACACTTAGATCGTGCCAGTTGGGAGGCTTTGTATCTTCGCCATCCCTTTAACATGCTCATTGCTGGACCTAGCGGTTCTGGCAAAACCGAATTCGTCAAACGTTTGATCGAACATAAACATCATTTGATCGATCGGCCCCCTCAACGGATCGTGTGGTGTTACAAAGAGTGGCAATCGGCGTACAGCCTCTTGCAAGAAAGTCAAGGCGATTCCATCGTGTTTGTGGAAGGCATTCCTAAAGAAGATGACGGAATCGTCTCTGACTCCCGTCAAACCCATTTGGTCATTTTCGACGACATGTTAGGAGAAGACGAAGAAGAAATTAAATTGTGGTTTACGCGCAAAGGGCATCACCGTAATGCCAGTGTCGTTTACATCACCCAAAATTTGTTTCAACAAAGTAAAGCCCATCGCACCATCAGTCTCAATGCGCATTACGTGGTCTTGTTTAAAAGCCCTCGAGATAAATCGCAAGTGCAAGTCTTAGCCAAACAGTTAGGAACGCCTTGGCTGACTCAGGCGTACGACGATGCCACTCAAACGCCACACGCCTATTTTACTCGTCGATTTGAAACCTACGACTCCCGAGGATTTGCGATTTCGCACCCACTTGTTTCACCACTGGTGCCAAGACGGAGGGCCTGTCCTGTACACGTCTCCGTCCTCGACTTCATTTCACTCCCATGAAAAAATCTATAAAAACCTCAGACCCTTTTTCGTCTGTCTCACACAGTGTGAACATGACGTCCCTTCAGTCGCATCTTCCCGTCAAATTGATTCGTGCCTTGTATGGCATCAGTCGAGAAAAAGATCCACAAACACGAGCTCGTGTCTTAGAAGCTAGTCTCAAAGAAGTCTTACGATGGTTCACGGTGACGGCACGTCAATTACTCCAAGGAATCATTCAGATTCCTCATCAAACCAAACGCTTTTTCGATCGAAACAAAGTCGCTTTGGTCCAACTGGCTGATCCGCGCATCGACACTCAAACCAAAAAACAAATCATTTTGAAACCTGGAGGGAGCGGTACTCTAGGAGGGGTCATCATTCGCTCACTCTTAAGATGGGATCCTAATGCCCCCAAAGTTATCCCCAAGACAAAAGTCCAACGAAGCCCCAAGAAGAAAAAGAAAAAGACCAGGTCCCCAAGAAGAATAACTTCTCCAGTGGCAGGACCCTCCTCTTACCAGACACCACCACCCCGGAAAAAGAAAAGAAGCCCCCAGAAAAAGAAACAGAGAAAAAGTCCTCAGAAAAAGAAAAGTCCACAGAAGAAAACTAGTCGCAAGAGAGGCACTTCGGCCAGGACGCAACCTTACACTCGCAAACCACGACCTGCCACAGCGGTGACTGCGTGTCCGGCATCCTCACGTTTATCCACTTCTCCGTTGATGTCACCAGGAACTGAAGAGTACTTGGAGACGTTGATCACACCAAGAACTTCTCCGTTGATGACCCCCAAAAGAACTTCCCCAGTGGCAGGACCCTCCAATTTAGTGGCAGTGGCTGCTGCTCACAAAGTACCTTCTCCCAAAATCAAAGTCCATGAAAGATGGGCATGTTACAAAGTTTACTGGATTTGTCCAAGCAAGAACTGGCTCGATTTAGTCCGTTACGTACCCCTGCACGACGTGTCATGCCTGTCCTCAAACTGATACGCCGTAAAGACAATCAGTGGCGACGCGTTCCAGTATAAAAAAGGCCTGTGACCGAGTAGGGTATCAGTGTTTTTAGGTGCTCCTAAAGACTCAAAGATGTCACCCTCCAGAAAACAACAAGGAAAGAAAAGGAAAGGACTGCCACCACGTTTAGCCAAACATGGGGACCTGTTATCTGTCCTGTCCAAAGCTTCTCCACCCCTACGAAAAAAACTCATTCAAACGGCCTCCAAAGAGGTCATCGATACCGTGTGCGAATGTTGTTTGAACGTTTTGAAAGGCACGATCCCTTTGTCCAAACACCAGAAACAATGCTTAAGCAAACATCGTCACGTTCTTCGCCAAATGGTTCGAAAGAAAATTCCCATTCGTCAAAAAAAGAAGATGTTAGTGCAACGTGGAGGCATTTTGCCTCTCTTGCTAGGCCCCATACTGAAAGGAGTCTTGGGAACCATGTTGGGAGGACTGGTGGGAGCAAGATAAAAAGGCCTTCGAAAGTCCCAAGATCTCAGAATCGACCCCTGACAACCCCATGGAAGGACGAAAACTAGCTTTAGTGCCTTACAAACGATGGATGGAATACCATCGGTGGCAAGAACAACGCACCCCGCATTTACCTCCCAATCCCAATTTGAGCGAGATGTCCCAGTTACAACACGAATTGCAGTCCTTGATGGATCGCCAAGATTTGTCCGAAACAGAAAAATCGCAAAAGTACGGTCAACTCTTGCAACGACTGCAACTCTTTCACCAGAAAGCTTTAGACGAAACAGCTCTACCCACTTTGAAAGATTTTAAGACCTTGATGAAAAGTCCAGCACCATCACCAGTACCAGCACCAGTACCACCAGTACCCGTGACCAAGACAGAAAAAGGAGAAGAAGAGGAAGGGTTTCAAACTCCACCAGAAAAAGTACGCAAGTTAACAACACCACCTACCTCCAGAATTGGATGGATTAAAAAGATGATGGCCACCCCTTCTTCATCACAAGAGAAAAAGAAAGTGAAGACAGAAGTGAAGACAGAAGTGAAACAAGAACCGATATCCCCCGCTCAGACATCCTTCTCCTCTTCGACACCTATTGCCGGCCGCACACGCAAAGCATTGCAATCCAAGAAAGTACCCCAAGAGAAAAAGAGTAGCATCCTCCAAGAGTGGGTGTCTTATTAACACACCAACCAACACAAAAAATGGAAAAAGTCTTAGCCAGCATTTACTACGATCCCTCCCATCCTGCAGGTTACGCAGGAGTTCAAAAATTGTATCGTGCTGCCAAAACGCAACTGAAAAGTCTCCGTTTACCTCAAGTGCAACGATGGTTACAAGAACAAGCTACCTACACTTTACACAAACCCATTCGACGCAAGTTTGCCAGAAGTCGCACCCGAGTGGAAGGCATCGATCATCAATGGCAAGCCGATTTAGCCGATGTCTCTCATTTGGCCAGCTACAATCGTGGCTACAAATATTTGTTTTGTGTCATCGACGTCTTTTCCAAATTTGCCTGGGTCGTGCCCTTGACTTCCAAATCGAGCAGCGAGTTAGTGCGAGCCCTGCAACGGGTGTTGAAACAAAGCGGTCGTCACCCTCTTCGATGGCAAACGGACAAAGGCACCGAATTTCTGAACCAAGCTTTCCAAAAAGAATTAAAGAAACGTGACATTCATTTTTTTACCACCGAGAATCCCGAAACCAAAGCCAGCATCGTGGAACGTTTTCAACGCACTTTGAAAGAACGCATGTGGAAATATTTTACGCATCACCACACTCTGAAGTACATCGACATCTTATCGCACCTGGTGCAAGCGTACAACCAATCTTACCATCGAAGCATCGGACGTGCCCCGCAAGACGTGACTCCCGACAACGAAGTGCTGGTGTTTGAGCGCCTGTTCGGTACGTCCCCGACGAGGGCTGTCCCCAAGAAAAGTGGAGTGTTGGCCGTAGGAGATTGGGTGCGCATTGGCAAAACCAAACGCACTTTCGACAAAGGTTACTTACCTAACTGGACCACCGAATTGTTTCGCGTCACTGGACGAGTGCATGGCCGTCATCCTGCCGTCTATAAATTGGAAGACATGAACGGAGAAGTGCTCAAAGGAACGTTTTATTTGCCCGAGTTACAACGTGTCACCAAAAAAGAAGACGACGTGTACGACATCGAAAGCATTCTCGAACGCAGAACCCGTAAAGTGGGCAAACGACGTGTCAAAGAAGTCAAAGTACGTTGGAAAAGATATCCACCTAGTTTCGATTCTTGGATCGACGCTTCGCAAGTCATCGACTATAAAAAGAAGTGACCATCATGCCCTTTCACACATCTGACGCAGCTACGTCGACCACTCCTTCTTCACCCAGTTCTTCTGTGCAAGATTTACAAAAACAACCCTTGTGGGTGTGGTGTGGAGAACGTGTGCCTAAAACGCAAATCGTCTTTTTCTGCCAAATCTTCGTGGTGTATTGTGTCATCGTGGCAGCCATCGCCAATCTGAGTTTGCAACAAGGAGACAAACAATTGTGGACCATTTTATTGAGCAGTTGCATCGGTTACCTGCTTCCCAATCCCTCCCTGAAATTCTCCTCGAACGGGAACCACGGGAACCTTGTGTCCAGTGCCAGTGTCAGTCACCACTGCAACCACAATCAGAACCCCATTTTAGACGGAGACACGCCTCTGACGTCCATTAATAACCCCTCGGAGAGCCACAGAACTCTGGAATTATGAGTCACGAAAACCAATTTTACTTAACCTTACCCAGTGACAGTTCCATGGAGGTGTTTCCCAACAACACGTTGTGCTGTTACACGGCCAAATTACCTCAGGCCATCCCCTTAGATCACGAAGCCCATTGGGAAGTGGCTTTAGTAGAAATCATTCACCCGACCCAAGTCCTCAATGTCCTTCCCAATCAAAACTTTTTTGATGTGGAAGTTTATGACGAACAATTGCAACAGTTCTTGGATACCCATGGCAAATATGACAAGAAAACCCCTGGCACAAAAAATCAAAAGTACACCACCTATCACTTGTTCATTCCCCCAGGCTATTATTTTAGTGGTCAACATTTGGTGAGCACCATTGCCTCCAGGTTTAATGTCGTGTTTCTGAAAGCTTTGGAAAGTGTCAAAAAAGTGTCACCCTGGAATACCACAAATCAGCTCGTCGCTTCTTGATGAAATTTGACGGGAGTAAAATCGTGTCCATTTTATTTTGTCATGAATTGTTTGACATGTTGGGCGGAGACATGGAACTCAGGAAGAAAGTAGAACAACAAAAAGGCGAATCAGCAGTTATTTACGACAACGATTCTTTTAGCAAATTTTTTCGTGCCCCGGTAGAACTGAACCAAGGACTGAATTTGATGTTTGTGTACGCCGATGTGGTGGAGTATAACGTGGTGGGACACACCTCCGTACCGTTACTGCGTGTCATTCCTTTCAAAGTGGATTCTGCCACGGTCGCTGACGAGGAAGGTGGAAACACTTACCACGTCCACCGCGAATTTGTCCATCCTCACTATTTGCCGGTCAGCAAGTCGTATTTGGACACGGTCAACATTGCTATAAAAGGAGATTTGGGACAAAATATTCCATTCACCAAAGGAAAAGTCACGGTGAAACTCCATTTTCGAAAACGGTTCTCTCACGACTCGTAAGTCATGTATCCAGTGTATCGAGGGGTTGCACGACAGCGAGGACACGGTTCAGGAGACATGTTAAAATCAGCCTTTCGTTCGGTGGCCCCGGTGTTGAAACCGATGGTGACACGCGGATTGCACGCCTTGAAAGATGCGGCACTGACGCAAGGCAAAGAATTTCTCCAAAATGTCATCATCGACAAACAAAACCCTAAAGAAGCCTTCATGAGGGCAGGCAAAAATGTCTTGCTGCAAACGGGTAAAGACATTTTAGGCCGACGAGACACACCTATAAATGTCCTGCACGCTACCGAATCAGGCATTCAGCAAGGACAAGGCAGAAAGAGACGACGAAGAAAACACCCTTTTACCAGACTTCAAGCTAGAAAGGCCAAGAAAAGAAGAACCGTTCGAGACTTAGACGTTTTCGATTATTGAGACACAGCAACAAACAAAATGATGCACCGAGAGTCTTGCGCTTGTTCCAAGACGGAACTGGATCTGTTTGCCATGCCCCCCACCATGATGACGATGCAAGAATCCCAGTGGGTGGAATTTCATCCCGTCTCCTCATTGACTGATTCCGCTCCCATCGAGTTTGAAATCAAAGGACAGCCCGAAGATTACATCGATCTGAATAGTAGTTACCTATACTTGAAAGTGAAAGTGATCGAACCACCCAACGCTAACATAGACGCTGATGAAGCAGTAGCTCCCGTCAACAATTTCATGCATTCCTTGTTCAGCGAAGTGGACTTGTACTTGAATAACAAACTGGTCAGCAGCAACATGGATACTTACCCTTATCTAGCCTACCTGGAAAATCTCTTGACGTACGGAAAAGAAGCCAAGAACGCTCATCTGGATGCTTGCGTGGTATGGAAACCTGACCAGGCGACTAAGTTCAACGGCATTACACTTGCTGGGGATGCTTCAAATCCAACGGGATTTGTAGAACGACAAAAGAAAATTGCTGAAAGTCGTAGTTTAGAACTAACGGATCGCTTGCATTTGGACATGTGGTTACAAGAAAAGTATTTGCTAAACGGGGTAGATATCCGCCTGAGACTGAATCGGAGCAGTGCCGCTTTCCATTTGATGGCTGCTGCTGATGCCACTTACAAAACCAAAATCGAAGAAGCCAGACTCTACGTGCGACGTGTGGAAGTGCTGCCTAAAGTGGGTAACGACATCAGTCAGACGTTGAGCAGAACGACCGCCAAGTATCCAATACGTCGCGTGGAAGTGAAAACCTTCACCATTCCTGCTGGACAGCGATCCATGATCGAAGATCATCTGTTCCAAGGACAGTTACCCAAGCGTTTGATTGTTGGTATCGTCAAGAATTCAGCTTTCAATGGAGCCTACAATGAAAATCCTTTCTACTTTAATCATTACAATGTGTCCAAGATTGAAGTCAGTCGCGATGGCAAGACCTTGTGTACCCGACCCTTTGAGCCTAACTTTGGTGCCGCAAAGAATTATTTGAGATCGTACTTGTCCCTGTACGAAGCTACCGGACAGTTAGGAACCAACACCAGTCACGGCATTACGTACGACGATTATGCAGGAGGCTACGCTTTGTGGGCTTTCGATTTCACTCCAGACCAAGGCAGCGACGAGGGACATTTCCACCCTATAAAATCCGGCCAGATTCGTGTGGAAATTCAGTTTGCGAGTCCACTGGATGCAGGGAACACAGTGAACGTCATCCTGTATGCAGAATTCGATAATACCATAGAAATCAACAGTTTGAGAGAAGTTATTCTAGATTACTAGAAGTCATGGAAGATTGTTATCCCTCTTTACCTAGTGGAGAAACTTTGGACATGAAATGTGAGGAGACTGTGGAAAAAGAAGAAGTGATCATGATGAAGTCGAGATGGCCAGAACAAGAAGCCCATTTAGTCTGCTGTTTTGCCAAACACTTGGTCGATATAATGACGGAATTGATCAAGAAAAATTGCTATGGATGTCAAAACGATCATCCCAGTCAAATTCAACACGATAAATGCCTGATGTTAAGTCAAGAAGAAAAATTGGCCGAGTATCTGGACGAAGCTTGGAGTCTCATCTCGAACAAAGACGTGTTGCACCAGTGGTATAAAGACTTGCGTGAACATTCTTGTCCACCATTAACCACTCAAGAGATCCATCGTATCGAAGCTCTCCTGAATCAGAGTGAGGAAACAGAACGAATAACCGTTTATTCGTCAGACATTTTCAAGCAAAAAGTCAGGATCGAATTGACGACTTATTATTACCTGTGAAGAAGAAAACACAAAACAATGGATACCTGGGAACTTTATTACCTTTTGAACCACAGTTCGTATACGGCTTCTTGGAATCCTGTCGTCTGTGCTAAAGATGAACTCCCTCATCGCAAACCTAAAGACCATCAAGCTTACGTGATCAACACGGACGACAGTCATCTCCCAGGAACCCACTGGGTAGCCGTCTACTTTCCTCAAGAAGGATGTGTGGAATATTTCGATTCGTACGGATTGCCCCCTTTGGAAGACGATATCATCGACTTTATGAGAAGAAATGCTCAAACCACCCGATTCAATAATGTGAAATTACAAGGCACAGATTCCTTGGTGTGTGGACAGTACTGTGTGTATTTTCTGCATCATCGCAGCCTGGGCTATTCCTTAGAACATTTAGTGACTCATTTCGATCCTCGTTCTTCTGCTAGAAACGATGTGAAAGTAGATCGATGGTTTTGTGACCATTATGCTTATCTTTTGTCTCAAGCTAGGAAACGTAGTGTCCATCAATGGCCTAATGATTTCCAACAGTGGAAATCACAATTTCATTCACAACGCTGTCAGCCCTGTTTAAAGTAGGTTGTAAAATGAGAAAAAAATGTTTGTGATTTGAAAAAAGTTGTTTGATGTTATAGTGTTGGATTATTGTTAAAAATGTTAGAGTTGTTGTTTAGTGTTAAGTGATTTTTGAATAAAAACTGTTGTGTTTTGAAAAAATGCTTTTGTCTTTTGTTTAGCTATAAGAATGTTGGATTGATGCTCTTTCATTTCTTACTATCCCTCTCATGAACGTTGCGGCTCGAAAAACCGTGTGGGGGATGTTTTCCTTCACGTCCGCGCTTTGACTTTAAGAACCGGTTTGTTCCCAGTCTAACCATCCATTGTCGACTCATCCTCCTACGAAGATGTGCTCCAAACTAGCTAAGCTCAACGAAGCCTACGTGAATTTGCATAGGGTCAGACACAGTCTGATACCGAAGCCAGAAGAAATAGAGAATGTGAGAATGTTAAAAATCACTGAAGACCTGATAGAAGAGCTCTTCAGAGAAGAAATGAACAGGGAGAAAGAAGAATGGACAGAGAAGTACAGACTTCAGAGACAGCAGCAACAGCAGCAACAACAGCAGCAACCTGAAGCTGACAGAGGCTTTGTCGATTGCCGTATCGACACCAAAGAGTTCTTCTTCTCTTTCCGAAGAAGCAGACCTATCGCCAGAAAGTCTATCCTCAGAGGACATCGCATTCTTAGAAACTAAAAAAGAATGCCATAGCAAAACAAAAAAACAGCCCTTTTCAGGGCTACCCAATACTCATGAAAAGAAATAACGATCCATTTGCCAATGTGTGTAGGTAGAGTAGTGTGAAAATAAACACTAACTCTTTTTTAAAAAAAATGTCAGGGTATGTGTTTGTGTGTTTGTGTTTGTAAGTGATTAAGTAAGTTGGTATGGATAGTAGATTAAAATAATGTCTTTTTTGGTGTTTGAGGTGTATATTTGGGGTTAAATTGGATTGCTTTGCGTATGTAAATAGTCTATTGAAGTGATTTATAAAAAAATTTAAAATAGTGATGGGTAGCATAAAAAGTGAGTGAGTGTTTCTTTTAGGTCCGCGCGTTGTTGTTGGTTTTTTTTTGGTCATGATCTAGGTAAGATGAATTTTATGTTTTTAGGGGGATGTTTTCCATCACGTCCGCGCTTTCAGTATAAATTGAAACTCGCTCGGCAGTCCAGCTACCCTTGTTGATTGATCAACACAAGAATGAATAGCAGAATAGTGAAACTGTTAGAACTCCAGATGCACCTGGAATATGCCAGGCGCATAGTAAACGAACTATCAGCGGAGGCTATCGTAGAAGAAGCAAGAATGAAGAAAGAAGAGGAGGAGAGAAGAGAGAGGGAAGAAGAGGAAAAGAAAAGAGAAGAGAGGATGTCGTTCAATATTCCCGAGACAGAGGATTGGGGTGTTGAAGCGAATCATCCTCCCTCTGCGCTCCCCAGAAGAAAGGTGAAAGAAGACTGGGGAAGAAGATGCGTGTGTGGCGCAAGGCCAGGAAGGTGCAACCATTAGATAGGTGCATCTGGAGTTTAAAAAAAACAACAGCCCTTTTCAGGGCTACCCAATACTCTAGAAAAGAAATAACGATCGATTTGCCAATGTGTGTAGGTAGAGTAGTGTGAAAATAAACATTAACTCTTTTTTAATAGTGAAAGTGTATATGATTGTGTGTGTGTGTGTTTGTGTTTGTAAATGTTGAAGTAAGTTTGTGTTTGTAAATGGTGAAGTAAGTTTGTGTGAATAGTAGATTATGGGTTTATTTATTGATTCTTAGCGTATGTAGAGAGTATAGTTGTGGTTATATGAAATGAGAAAGTAGGGGGATGTTTTCCTTCACGTACGCGCGATGTTAGGTCATGATCTAGGTAAGATCAATTTTATGTTATTAGGGGGATGTTTTCCTTCACGTCCGCGCTTTCACTATAAGAACCCACAGTGTTCGTTGTTCAAACCATTCTGCAAAGAATAAAAAGAAGATGGCGTCAAACCAAATGGACAAAATACAAACCTTGCAAGACGTTTTAGACAACTTAGGAATAATGGAACAGATGCTAATAAGACTCGTTGAAGACCATTATTCCTATAGTCCCCATCGTGTAAAGATGGAAATTAATAACTTAAGAAAAGCAAAGGACAAGATTAGTGGTGTCATGAAAGAGATAAAGGAGGAGAAGGAGGATGAAGAGGAAAGAATAAGAATACGCAAATGGAACGAAAAAATTGAAAAAGAAGAAGAAAATGAAAAGAGGAAGAAAGAAGAGGAGGAAGAGAAGAAGAAAGAAGAGGAGGAGAAGAAAAAAAAGAAAGGAAAGAAGAGTGTAGGAGATAAAATAAGAACTTGGTGGAGAAAAAGAAGAAATTAGAAGAAGAAGAAGAAAACCCAAAGGCCCTTTTCAGGGCCCCCATATTTCTCGAAAAGAGATAGCCTTTGAATTGCCTACCCCTTTTTTTATTTTATTTTTTATTTTATTTTTTATTTTTTTTTAAAAAAAATAGAGACCCTCCCTATTTCAATTTTACATAGACCCTATACAGTCCCAGGGTTTTTTTGGCCATGTTAAATTTACATAGACCCTATATTGTCCCAGGGTTTTTGGCCATGTTAATTCCCATAGACCCTATATGTTCCCACGATTTTTCTCCATGTTAAATTTACATAGACCCTATATGTTCCCAAGGGTATTTTTAATGATAAGTCCCATAGACCCTATACCATCCCCATTCACTACTTGTACATGATAGGATTGTAAACTGTTATCACTTACCTTCTATTTGGAGAGAGAAATAGGGAATTGTATCCGTTTTGTCTCCAGGATTGAGGTAAGACTCATGTAAGTTCATAATTTTTCGTCACCAGTGTGATGAAACTGTTCATCATCAACGTTGAATCTTTGTATTATTTATTGTGCATTAATTTGATATTTTGTCTTTTCAAATCGGGCGCAATTTTTACTACTGTTTGTATTGGTTTCCACTAGGAGGCGCTCAGGTTAATCTTTCCGAATTCTTCCATATTTAGTCATATTCGTGAAAACTTTGTCATGAATTTCCCGAGTGTGTTCACAAAACATATAAATAGGGGTGAGATCAGCCGTTTTGGCAGTTGTGGTTCTACTGGACTCCACTAAAGGTCTCAAGAGCAAGCAAACAGAACAAAAGTCTATCGTCATCTTAGCAGATAGCATTAACATTAAGGTAGACTAGTTACTACGGAAACATTAAATCCAGTAATCATAATTACTACTATAGTGTTTCTCTGAAATTGTTTCAACGTTTATTTCCTCGTTATATCAGATAAAATTGCCCATAGAGGGATTTAGCTGACGACACTGTCACTGTGTCGTCATCAACACAGCCATCTGCTATCCATTGGAAATTTAGTATTGGCATTATTGAATTTCCTACTGAATTTCATGTATCATGTTGAAATCACAAATTTCCATTCATTTTGTAGTGGTTGTGATATTTAGATGTCAAAATAATATACCCGACACAGCGACAACTTTTGTGGTGAACACACAATTTCTTGACACTACAATACACTTGAGAGATCAACGAACTGAAAAAGACGTGAGCTGTCCAACTATGCCATTTTTTTTAACCTTGATCCTTGACACATTACAATATGACCAGGCCTTGAAAGTGAGGTGAATTTACGAAAAGGGGTTGGGGAAAGTCTTTTGTGCCAAAGAGTGTGTTTAATCTTGTAAACTTCGATTCTGTTGTGAGTATGGTATATAACAAAAAGAAAATTTTCTCGTGTATCAAGTTTTGGAACCAGTGACATGGGCCATGAAATTCGGAATTGCAGAACAAAGAAGGTACTTTGGATGAAAATTCAAGAAGCAAAAATGTAAGTATATTTTATTGCAATTCTTGTTACTAGCTAAACAAGACATATGCTTAATCCCTATCACTTGCATGCTGTCTGATGGCGTGACCCCAGCTAAGTACATGACCTGTATGACTTGTATCACTAGTCTAACATTGTAACAAAAAACTTAAACGGAGAAATTTGTAAGCTATTACTGTGTGCCAGCTTGCGGAAATTAGACTTCTTCGTCGACTTGGTTCTTAGTTTTCTACCAAAATCTTCAGTTCCATTTTCTCTCCAATTTAGTATTTTCACTGACTCGTAAAATGGCACGTATCTGATAGATATGCGATATCTCTTCCGTTAAATATGATGTTTTATGCTGTGGTTTTAGACCCTAGAGAGCACTTGTCATAGTCTCCACAAGTCTATTTGCGAAACGTTACGAACATTACTTCTAAATAACATTTTAAATGATCAGAAGGGTATTTTCAATACTGCGTTTCTCAAGTTTTTTTATTTGGACATTGCGAATATCACGATCATTTGTTTGCTTGTTTGAAAGTTTCATTTTTGACGCAGTGAACTCGTCCACATCATTAACTGTATCATCTCTTCATTCGAATGGGTGAAACAGCTTGTTTAGTTCATCCACAAACAAATCTAATAAACCACAAACCTAAGCGTCTGCTACATTAGCGTACATTATTTGTTTACTATCAAAGTGATTCCCAATGCAAATAGTTAGGTACACGTGTCGTACGATATGAAGCGGTCCAGTATGGAAAAATATTTCATGTTCCTAAAAACTGTAAAGATAACGGAGAAAAAAATGAGCATAAAATAAAAAAGGATATTATACTTTCAGGTAAAATCAAATTTTCTGAAAGGCTAGATATGATGTGGTCATTTGATTACAACGTCATCCATTTTACGTCTCTTTTCACCCCGGCGTGACGCTATTAACTCAGGCAGATATTAAAATATGTTTGCAAAACAGAGAGCGATGCAGAGACAGATACACAGAGAGAGAGAGAGGGAGGAGAGACATACATACCGACACAGAGAGTGAAAGAGAGACAGAAACACTGCTTAGTCTTAAAAAATATTATCAGAACCTGTAGCCTTTGTCTGACTTTGTACTCATTTATATGTGCTCTATCTACTCACTGATAATTATTGCCTCTTGGTAAAGTACAAGTCACATGTGTCATGTAAGAATTTAACACCGACTATTTCAGTAATGGGTGTCATTATTTATAATTCGATTCTACATACCTTTAAGTGGCAAGCATTCACTTTATTTGGATTCTTATGCATCCATATTCCTTTGCAACGTCATTATTTAGATGCCCCGAGTGGTGAATACGGCAAAATCAATGTTAAAGTACGTATACATTTTTGGACGAAATGAACTTAAAAGTGTGTTCCAGTACAATCCGGTTTGAATGACACGCGCTGTGATGTCACGATGAAAGCTACACATACTGATAAACAAATTTGTACTACCCTTGATTCCACTTAACGCTCTTATTTTGTGTCCAAGTTCAGTACATGGCCACCATTGTAAAAGTTCATAGTGATAGATAATTTTCGTCTGAAAGGTTCTTGGTGACCGTTAAGGTGCAGAACATTCAATAATTAGGATTCAGTAGACTTTGGTTAAAGATAATTAGTGTTAATTTATAAAAGAACGATTTATATTTAATTTCAAATGAGTAAATGAGCATACATGACCCATGTGAATTGTTCATAGAGATTATTCCATTTCAAATGTTTGAAGTTGAAATGTTAAAAACGGAAAATACGAGAATAAAATGTTTTAAATAATTCACAAATATTGCAATTGCGAAAGAAATATATTCGTCTCATTTCTCTACGTGTTAATAATTCACTCCACATTTTAACATATATTACACACTACAAACAATAATTACAAAGTAAAAGCAAATTAAAACATATTGCGTTTTATTGCATTTTCTTTTCATGTGGAAAATGTGATTTTAACATTGTTGCTACTACAAAATATTTGTTAGCGTCGTTGCAAGTGAATGACCTGTCTATGAACGCCTCATTAGTGTATATGCTGCTTAGATATGTTTTGTTGATAAAACTGGAAAGAAACGTACCTATCGCTTTGGTCTGACATTTAAGTTTCAGCTCTAACGAACTTAAACAACAATAAGTCCGTAATAAATATAGCTACTTCTCTGATGGCACTTGGTACTTTAACTCTTCTAATTTCGTTGTGCAAGTGTAAGAGGTAGTTCCAGCTTTTCTGGAAGTCATTTCGTGAGTAGCATAAATGTTAAAAAATTCCCAAGGGTTACCGAAATATTTTCTTATCTGCAACAATGATTGCTCTGACGGTTGTAGCGAAGAAGATATGGATCGATCAATTACTCTTCAAATATAAAGGATGATCTTCTGCATAGTCGTCATTGTTTCTTTTTTTTTTTATTGTTTTTCCTTGTAATTGTATAGTTGTGTAATCGTTTAATTACTGCAGATTGATCAACAAGATTTTTGCCTAGGATACATCTCTCTCTCTCTCTCTCTCTCTCTCTCTCTCTCTCCATTATGCCTACGTAAGAAGATAAACTAATACACGTTTACAATCTTTCTTTGGAAACTGAAACATCACACTTCTGGTCTAAAATTTACAGATAGACATCCTAAAACACACACCAAGATATCTGGAGAAATTTCTAAATAGAGCGCTAGAGATTAAAGGAACGATACTTGCTGTGCTTGTCAGTAAAGAGTATTTTCAGCTAAATACAAAACGTTTGAGGAAAAGAATCTCAACTACCGAAGACACCGGGCTATGGGATAAAAGTAAAATGCTTGCAATCATTATCAACAGAAAGGGCACTCATTGGAATATCCCTAGAAAGATAAATATAGAGAAAAAGGAGGAGATTACTGAAGCGGTCGAAGGAACAGAAGAAGAACCCATTCCAGAAAAGAAATTCAAAGCTAGACACATAGAAGGAAATGCAGAAGAAATTAGAAGAAAAAAATAAAAAAGAAGAAAATGGACTTACATGATGTGGATAAAATTTAATTATTTTTCCTATTCAAGAGAATATATCACAAATATAAGTGTATCTATAACTTGGCAATATTAGTAAGGTATTCCAGCACACACAAACATTTATAATGGAAGGATTCTTTTTATTTGATTAGGCAATAGCAACAAGTGTCGCCTTTTCTAAGCGATGTGGAACCTAGAAACGGACGGTTGGGTTTAGAATAATTAAATGACTTCTCAGATCAAGGTATTGTAGTACACCAGTACTTTTGTAAGCACAATATTTTGCACTCCTACCTTTGTATCTTTTTACGTCCCATGTGTGTTATCATACGTATCTCTGTGCATATCGTGTTAGCATATTACTACCCATTCCTCTTCGTTCACAATAGTACTGGGGTTGTAGTATTCACAAAGATGGTAGACGTGTCTGTTTTGTTTATAAGGAAATGGTAAGAATGTTATAAGGGTAGTAGGGTATTTATATTTGTTTTTAAGGGATTTAGCAATACTTTTTGTCATTCTATTACTATCGACCCTGTATTGATAAGTAGATGAGTGTGTGAAACAGCGGCCTAGGTGTTGATAAGTCAAACAGCGTATTGGTTAGTAATTATAGCTGTTAGTCAGTCCAAATGGTAAATTGTGTTACTAGGTGTGGGTGCTGATTAGTGGGTGCTGTTCGGTTATACGGATAGTTTGTTAATAGGCAATTGTTAGTAGCTGACTATTTATTGGTCAGTTGAAACGGTAATTTTGTTAGTAGGCGTACGTTGTGATCATTACAGACATCGTATTCTTTAGTATGTGTAGGCGTTGGTCGGTAAACAACTGTATGTTGGCGGTCCGAAATGTGCATTAGAGAGGAAATGTAGTTTTAACATTGCCTTTCTCGCTTGTCCCCAGACATTTCCATCATTTTATTTCTATTCACATTTTTTTTTAATATTTCGATTACTCATGTACGCATCATGCCGGTTTAGAAACCATTTCTATTAACATCACATGTACATGGACTAATTCTGAATTTCTGAATCCCATTCCTACCCCATGTATACAGTGTGTTATCTAATGCTAAATCAGTCGACCTTTTATCATTGAACTCCTGGTGTATCCAGAGTGTCATATCTCCAACATGACGACCTTGTTTTAATTTTATCTTGTGCCCATGCCATTTGGTACCTAAAGTGACACTCTGCACTACTTCAGAGTGTCATTTGGTGCCCAAGGTGTCACTCTTTGTAACTGAGGTACCACTTTTGTACCTAATCTGCACTGCTATAAAAGATGAACGATATAAAAGTAGAGTAAGTGTTATTCTGTGATTCACTGAGTCACTAAACCATATTCAAAGGGTGAAAACGCTACATTTCCAAATGATAATGGAGGAAACTAACCGAAACGAACTCGATTCAACAAGACACCGTTGACACACCAGCACTTCGCAGACCATAAAAGACACGCCATCGCCATTACTTTTGCAGGCCACATTCTGTTATCGCAGAAATAGTGTTAGGAGTCTATGCTCTTTAAAATAATAGCAGAAAAGAGTGAAGACAACAGGTTTTGTAAAATTTAACAAGTAATTTATTTCCCTAGAATACAAAGCAACATATGAGAAAACAAAACTTACGATATTGCGAATTACATCCCAAAAATAATCCAAGAGTTAAAGACACAAGTCCTAGTAATAAAAGTGCTGAATAAAACCCAGTTCAGTTCCCAAAGAAATCCAAAATTAAAGGCGATGGCTTGTCTTTTATGGTCTGCGAAGTGCTGGTGTGTCAACGGTGTCTTGTTGAATCACAGAAATATTATTGAAGGTTTGAATTCAATATAAATTCCAGTTAATGTCTTTATCCAAGAATTTTATCCGATCACTTTGTATTTCTAGAGAAAATAATCACCTGAATTCAATAATGTGAAGAAAATACAATTCAGCCCAGACCAGTCACAACGTAATAGAATTTAAAGTGCTGGATGTTAAAGCACTAATGGTAAAATCCTGAAAGTAACAAGATGATATAGTTCTCTGTTTGAGGCCAGGTCACAATTAGTATTTTCTAAAAACAACCATTAGCTAATGGAAAAAAAATTTCTAGAATGATTTAATGATCATTGTTTATTTGCAACACAATAGCCTTTAAAATTCACTTATGAATCACCAAAACCCTGACCATGATCAACATATGTACTCCTTCTTCGTTTACCTGAATACTAATTATGTTAATAAGCTCACACACATAGAGAATATGAAGCTATTATTAGTTGTTTACATAAATGAAATAAAATTAAAAAAGGTCAATCAGGTCAAGAAGAAATGAATTCAATTTTGGACAAGGTCAAGTTTAGCAAACAATGTTAAATTGCTATAACATGTAATGAAATAAAAAAAAATAAAGCTAACAGACAAACAATTAAATTAAATAAACATGACAATAGTTAGTACTGTGCGTTAAAGCTTGAAAGTTTAAAACACAGAAAGCTGTCGTGTTGTACACGTTTATCAATGACCAACTAGATCAGCAATCTTTTAACCCATAGTATTGTCACTGAAGTCCCTTAATTGCAACAATAGTAGCGATAAAGAGACTTCGCAATAACACTCACATCTTAAAACTAGCGGCTACGATGCTAACGTTTCCAAATGCATTCCATAATAGACTCTCACTTTTATTTATTCACCTATGTGATTATTTACCTTTAGAAATATACGTGCCTAAAACATATCTGTGTAATTTAGTTTTGACAGAAGGTGTATTGGACACTCCATTA
This sequence comes from Sinohyriopsis cumingii, assembly GCA_028554795.2. Lineage (NCBI taxonomy): Eukaryota > Metazoa > Mollusca > Bivalvia > Unionida > Unionidae > Sinohyriopsis > Sinohyriopsis cumingii. Next base: position 10,193,889 of record CM068830.1, read on the forward strand.
TATGCTGTCATTATGGTGTTTACAGCTCTAAAACTACATGATGCAGTGTTTTATCTAACACCTGCATAAGTGCTACTGATTATCTATATAAATAACGATAGATGCACCAGTTGAGAAGATACGTTTTATAAAATGGCGCTCTTGGGTAGGGATGAACTTGGAGTGAGAGAAATCGGAATAGGCGTTGGCGTACCGAACGACCCACGGGCTAGGCTGATGTATTATCTGTCCTGCATTAGTGCAGTTTTGGACTTAGATGACAGTCCAAACCTGTCCAGACTGACCAACTTTTCCAATTATTTCCTCTCAGAGGATGAAACATCCACGCTCGTGACACTCTGTTTGCTTCTTGCACCTAAAGACCTTCTGGACAAATGTATCTTTCAGGACGATGATATGTGTGGAGATTCAGGAAACAATTTTTTCGAAATCAGTGCAGTGCAACAACGACTACTTTTGACGGAAAGCCTCGTGATCGGTGGAACTCAAAGAGCTATTAAGAAGATCATGACCTTCAAAATGAGCTGGCTAGAACGAAATTGGTTCGAACCCATCAAAATGCTAATGAGACAGCCAATGACACACGCTATTGAAAGAAGTCCAATCTATATTATTCCGTCAGCACTTCTATCAACATCATTTGATTCATCTGATGAATCTTCTGGCTGTTGCCGTGGTAACTGCTGCTGCTGCTCTATTCTATAAACAGAACTTTTTCGTTAGCTATTGCTTAGAAATTATGTAGATATAACAATAGGTATTTACTGCAGATAACCCAATTCTCAAGAGTGAATATGCTTGAAAATCCAGAAGCGAGAAGAGGAACTGGTAATTTGCATCAACGGAATAGAATAGTGTATAAACGTTTTAATTCAGAACTTCATAATAATATATGATCAAAGGTAAAAAGAAGAATACCGATCGATTTATCTTTAATATCATTTTGTTTTTGATTTCTCGTTGTCATATTATTCTTTTAATTTTCTATACAATACGATATTTTATATTATTTTATGATGAATATTTTATAATGTGTTATGTAATTATTATTATTATAACATGATGATATATATGTGTCTAGTTGGCCGCTGATGTATCATGAACGTTGTGTTGTCAGCATAATTGGCGCAAAAGCCTTTTGCGGGAACAAATCAGAGGATGAAAACGGCGAACGCTCGTGAGGGCCTGATGAGTTCCTTTGCATAACATTAACTAGTGAACACTCCATCAATGAAATTGAATAAGTTGTTAATTTTTGTACCGCTAGAAGAGATGACTAGATGAAAGAATATTGATAGCGAAGGGAAGAGAACTCTCAGGACTGCAGTTACAATTTCATTTCACTGAAAACAAAGTTCATTATATTTATTCATTCTAAATGTACGGTATGGATATATCGTCAATAAAATGAGTGCACTGGCTTATAATGCAATGCATAATGACGTATCATCATCCACAGTGTAAAACATACAAAGAAAGCATACTAAGAAACCAAATTACTCATGTATGCAGATGCAGACCAATGAAAACGAAATAAGCAGGTTACTTTGTATAATTACTCCGCAGGGTGAAAACTATATCTGCATTTCACGGATAATAATATTAAGCTAGACACAATTGATACGGTATTTAAATTCATCTTTAGTAATGCTTACTCAGAGTATTTACAATATAATCGAATATCGATACGTCTATGATTAAAATTTTCAAACTGCGAGTAACTTAATTACTCCACCTTCTATTATTCTCGGTATTCAAACGTTCTTGAAATTCCAAACCTTTTATCTTTTTTGTAAATACACATATATGTATTTGGTTCTTATATTTTTATATGACAAGCACACAAGTACAAAATAATATTCATAATCAAGGAAGTTGAAAATACAAAAGTTTATCATCTCATGATTTGGATTATACCGTCCAATACATCGACATACTTCGACTTCGAGACTGTCAGAGTAATAGACTTTTTTCTACATTTCGATACAAAGATGATGTAGAAGATACGGTCTGTTCCTAAATGTGCAATATCTAGATTGAAACAAATGCTCTGATTTCGGTTAAAACTGTCTTACTTCTCTTACTTATCTAAACTTATGTAAATGTTAATTTACCTTTCATTAATCCAAAAGATTATTATACAGGTGTATATATTGTGTTTTTAATTTTAGTTCATGACTGTAGATTGCAAGGAGCTATAAATAGGTTTTGACAAGTCAATCTTAATAATGAACTTTGTTGATAATTTTAGGGTAATTTCCCATTGGGTGATCAGGTGAGGTGAATTCAGTTGTGACGTAAGGTATTGTGAATTATGTCACGTGGGAGGTAGTGCGACATAGATCGAATAGGGAAATATTGCGATGTAGAAACTTAGGGTGTAAAATAGCAGCAAAGAGTTGAGCAAGTCATTCATTCCGATTTCTTAATATTTTGTTTCAATAGCTGTCAACATATGTGTTTAATGATGACTTTTGAATTAATTTGAGAGGAAATATTTATTTAAATTATTTATTGGAATTCAAAGTGCTCACTGACTCTTGACTAAATCAACATTTATTGGTTATTATGAGATAATTCGAAGGAAATGTATACAGTGTGATACATCAAGACGGTGAACACCTCAGTATATACAAGGATACTGGTACATCAGCACATTCGAATCCTTGAATTCATTTGGAACACTCTATTCTTTTGGACTAGTGATAGATTATTTTGGATGTAATTCATAATGCTATAAGTTCCTTTTAAATGTTTTTTTAAATTTTACAAAACATGGTTTAGTTTCTTTCTGCTACTTTGGTTCAGAAAATACAGTCGTAAAACTTGATAGAAGATTTTTAATTAGTACTCTACGGTGATTCTAACCAGGTTCCATCTGTTACGGCAACCAGAACCTTGCCTGCAAGAACCAACCAAAATACTCTCGGCCATGCAAATCTGACTTAAGGATGATGCCATAAATTCGCTGGTATCGGCATTTCTGCGTCGGAGACACATTCGTATCTCAGCACACAGTCACTCCGGATTCACACGATAGTAATCAGTGTATATAGAGTGTCAGACTCTAGGTCTGAAACTATGAAAATCAAACCTTTAAGTAAAATCTACAAGCAATGTATATCAGTATAATGCAGCACGTACAGTATTGTAAATTAAATCCGAAATAATCCTAAATATCCTATCATAAAGCTAAAACCATGGAGTGTTACGAAAGAGTTATAAAAGTCTTGATTCTCCTGATATGACACAATGATACAATCCATTAGAATTTTGAATGAGTTTACGGTAATCCAATGGGGCAAAGCAGTGTGTTTAAATGCAAAGTTAATGATCACATATTCGAGTCCTTAGCATACATGAAGTCATCTAAGATCGGTGAATTCAAACGGATTCTCGCAACTTATATCAACTAAAGTAATGCATGAAATTCTTAGATTCCTACAACAAATCAAGACGACAAATTCAAACAATTCGTCAAACCGAATTCAGATAGATGAACTCAACACAGTTATACTCATATCTAGAAAATTGATCTACAAATTTAAACAAACAAATTCATGCAAACATAAGCAATTAAATTCAACAAATTATTATATTGGTATCAACCAATTACATGAAACTGACGCAAATACCTTGCGCTTTCAAGCTTTGTTCGCTTCTATCGCCACAATTGTGTCAGTTGACTTTCCAGACATCCGGTCCCTTTGACCAATGTTTTACGATCGAATTTCTTCCAAATTCAATTTCGGAGTCTCCTATATTTTTTTCCTCTTGCAGAAAAAAGGTAGACTGACTAAATTTTTGGCGATGGGGGCACATAAAAACCAAACAATTTCGTGCAGGAACCATGCCCCTTACTTAGCGTAACCAATCAGGATTAAATATATCTATCGCCTTTTAAAAATAGGCGCCTTAATTGCGGTCAGCGTGACTTCTAGATTTCCAAACAACTGATTCTGGAAAAATTCAACTCTGACAGTTCCGATATAAAATCGAAGTTAACCTCCCTTTTCTAGTCTGTCTGACGGTTAAATAAATGAAGGTTTAATTAAGAATCACTTCCTTTCCCGACACAGACATTAGAAGTCATTGCAGTATAGCGATTTTTCCCTCGTCAAAGGACAACTAGGGAGTACTTCCGCCTCTCCGTCATCGTCGGATTCTTCAGTCACAACTGTAGCAACCACGAACTCTGTGGTGTCCCTCTTTCACGGTAACGTTTCGGGAGATTTGCACGGTGCATCATCTGCTTGTCTCCTACCCGGATACGGTAGTTCTGACTACCCTTTTTCTCCGTTAGCACGAATCGTCCCCTCCATGAGACTTGAAGTTTGTTGTGCTCTAATGGCAGCAACCATACCACCTTGTCACCCACCTCGAAGTGACGCTCCCTCGTCCTCTTTTTGTAATATTTGGTTTGACGCCCCCTTGCGTCGCGGCGATTCTCCTGAGTAAAGTTAAATACCTCTCTCAGCTTGTTTTGGAGATCAACAACATATTGGTATGTTTTTCGCACTTCCTCAGATGCTCGTTGATTCATCCATAACTGCCTTAATATAGCCATGGGTCCCCTGACTGTCCTCCCATAGACTAATTCGAAAGTCGAAAAACCCAAACTAGCCTGTGGTACTTCTCGATACGCAAAATATATCGCGGGAAGGTATCGATCCCAATCCCTGGGGCGATCTTGACAAAGCTTCTTCAAACCTGTTTCACTGTTACATTGAAACACTTCACCAAACCAGTGCACTGCTGGTGATACGGGGTAGTTGTCATGTGTCTAATGGACAGTAATCTGTTAACATCTTCCATCGCCTGGCTCACACAATGCGGCCCCTGGTCAGTTAGTATCTCCTCAGGGACACCAACTCTCGACCAAACTCCTAACAAGTCATCAGCCACTGTGACTAAGTCAGTGTTTTTCATGGCCACAGCCTTTGGGTACCGGGTGGCGTAAGTGACTATCGTTAGTATATACCGATTACCGATTTCAGCGGCCGGCTTTTTCGGACCACTAGGTCTATCGCCACCATTGAGAAAGGTTCGTCAATCAGTGGGGTGGTTCCTAGCGGCCCCGGGCGATGGGACGTCTTAGATGCCACCCGCTGATACTTGTTACACGATAAAACAAAACCTCCGAACATCCCCGTCTACACCTGGCCAGTAGAACCCCCTCACTAACATATCTCTGGTCTTCGCTACGCCCATGTGGCTTCCATGTAGACCCTCATGCGCCAGACTAAGTATTTCTACTCACTTGGCTATGGGCACAACAACTTGTTTGAGCGTATCGGTCCCTTTTCTGGGGTAGCGGTAAAAAAATATCGCGTTTCGTCGCGAACTTCACCTCGCCTTCTGGCAATATCCGTATGGACCCATCTATTGCGTACCTGCGTACCTTGTTGAGAGACAAATCTTCCTCTTGATGTTTCCTCAACTCGCTAGATAGCAATCTGTCTATGGGCGAAGTCATGGGTCTTAGCGCATTTGACCCTGAACTTCGCTTCATAGCCCTTGTCTCAACGGACCCCACGTGTACAGGTGTACACGTTTTAGGGTTAGGCTGTAGCAGCACATACCTACAACCTAATATTACGTCATGAGACATTCCCGACAAACACGCTGCTTGAATTGGTCTCTTTGCCTACTATGATTCAAGATCAACGTTAACGACCGAGAGCGAATCTTTCGTCCTGTTAGCTAACTGAACCTCAACCGTCCCGCCTGTGAAATCTCCAGGTTTGACATATCTACTATATACCAAGGCCGGATAACTACAGTCGGTATCATTCAGCACGGTTGCCATCTCACCATTAACCGTAGTTACCGCTGTGTTAGTCAACTCCTCTGCTTTTGTTTCTTAACAGTATTTGGAGTTACCGAGTTAATCTTTGTCGGACGATACTTCCTACAATCCTTTCTCCTCGTGGTATCATTCTCTGCCCCCTAGGTCTTCCCCGACCCACGGAAATGTTCTCGGCTGAGATTTCCGGCCCCTGGCCTCCCACTATTCTGACCAATCCGTCTTTGGGGTACCACCTTAGCGGTCTTTCTATGCTCGCCGATGCCAGGTCCGTCCCTGCCACCCCTTGTTGTTGTACGCGAGTGAGCGCTCTCATAGCACTCGGCCATCACGCTTATATCATCCAAGGTTGAGAATTCAGAAATCATAAATCATTGCAGTATTGCGATTTTACAAGCACCTGTCCCCATTAATCTAATTATTGTTATCAGGCCCAAGTTAATGTGCGCCTCATAGATCGACATAAATTTGCATCCTTACACTGACATGTTCTGCCGATAAGACCGTGCTCAAATAGTTTACCTGCCTTTGATGTTAAAAAAATGAATTAATAATTGTTTGGATCAGTTTTGGTTTGGATGGCAATTTTGTAGATTGTCATTACTGATCCAACACGAAATATTGATGCTATCGAGTTCTACTTGAACAAAAAGTAGGTTTTCTTTAAGCAAATCCCAAAGGGACGTGACGGGCTGCTTTGTAATGACAGTAATTTTAAGCCCTGATGTGACCAAGCACCGGGACTGCGCATTACTATCATCGCATATCAAGACACAATAACAGACAAATGCAAACAGAACTTAAACATTATAATTATGGGAACATACAGCCAAGCAGATGAGAAGCACTAAATTGGTTAGAAATGGATGAAACGGATTCAACAGAAATGAAAACGATATGGATGTTTTGTAAGAACTAAAGCATCACATTTTCAAATGGATCTTTTATAAAAATATTTCCTATTGATAATTAAATTAATGAAAGTGATAAAGAATTGAAGACGACCTTTTGCAACAAACATAATTAGATACTTAAACGGCAAGTTTATCATTAACTACTAATTTCATAACGTCTAAGCAATGAACTTTAAAAGGAGAACCAAGATGACAAGTCTCTAGTTTTAGAAAAACATAACCTAGTTACATCAGAAGTCGAGTAACTCATGAAAATATTTAAAAGTTGAAACTAAAATAACTGGAAAATAATTTCAATAGCTATTTACGAAAGCTTTAAAGCACTTACAAAATAAATTAAAGAGGCAAACATGTTCGACAAAATAACACTGAAGAATGCTAAAGACCCCTAATTCAAAGATCCCTAAATCAAAAGAGATGGTAACTTCAAAAAGAGGAATGATCATTGTAGAGCTTAATATAGAAAACAAAATGAAAAACATTTTTATTTTTGGAAATCCAGACCACAAAAATCAAAACTAATAGTATGACTAGTGAAAGGACTCGGACATACATTCCTTGATATAGTGTGTTCTTGTTGCTATCGAAGTAGGATTTATATTTGTAAAAAGGTAGCTAAAAGAATATGTAAATGTGACTACAAACATATCCATTTAAATGTCAAATAAAGGAAATGCTTTAATCATATGTACTAGATTTTGTAGTGCAATTTATAGACCTTTGCCTAAACATGATGTGCACTATGTACAGCATGGCCGCTATCGCTTGACCGACTTGAAGCAGCTGTTCCGTGTTTTGTGCCGTATTTCACGATATATGTGCTTGTTTTCTGTCATCGTCTACGTTATTGTGTTCATCATGCATTGACTGTTCAGTTCGTATATGTTTCTTCATCTCCCTGTTTTGGAAACGAGACAATTTAGACTTTTGCTCGGCTGTCTTGCTCCAATGATACAACGTCCATTGCTGTACAACAAAACCGGCATCACGTGATACTCACCAGTTAACCCGTTTATGCCATGATGGACCCTCATCAATTGCTTTAAATGGCCACTCTTTGGCTCTCCACATTACATTGTGCTCTAGACTAAAGATCAACGAGAACACACTATATCAAGGAATATATGTCATAGTCTCCATTTCTTTCTATTTAATTCTTGCGAAGAATAGTCCTGACGACCTGTATCTTTTTATAACGCAACTGTTTAGTCTAGAAGTTACCAGGGACTACATTCATCATTACTTAAATGTAAATGGAAGCGAAAAAGGAAACGTTGTTTCAAAGCTGACCGGCGTAGAACACGAAGAAGAATTCCAGTTATCTCCCTTTTTCCGGCTTAACAGTTTAAAACTTCGACCGATAAGTTAGATAACCTAATTCAAATCCCTATTAAATCGTCAACCTTTGTGTCAACTATCCAAGAGATACCACTGCGTACTGCATTATTCAATGCCCAATCAGTGGAACCAGGAGTAAAGTCAATATTATCAGCGATTAGACTATCGACATCTTTTTCCTGACAGAATCAGGCAACGAGCCCAAGTGTGCGGATCTAACACAGACCGGTTACTCCATCAAGTCGTTCCACCGCTACTCTCGCTGAGGTGGAATTGCTGTCATCACAAAGAACTCCATCATCAAACGTCTTAACAACATTAAAACCTTCATTTTCTGCCACACATTGTTTGAACCTGTCCAAACCACACTCACACTGGAAAAAAGGGCAGTCCATCTTTCTGCCATTACCTCACTCCTCCTGGTAGAAAACCAATCTGACTGAATCTCTATTTTTTGAGCAGTTTCCAAAGTTCCTTGAGTATGGATATTCGATAGGTGGCAACCTGATTATTCTTGGAGATTTCAAATTTCACTTTGACTGTCCTGAAAACCCATACACATCAAAACACTCCTAGATTCCATTCATGTTTTCAACCGCAAACAGTCAGTTAAATAACCCACCCATAAATATGGTCACATTTTAGACTGGATTCTTCACAGACCTGGTGATAATATTCTACTGTCCTCCCTTGCATCCCATGACCTTGCATCAGATCACCTCTGCATTACATGCCATCTTGATGTATCAGTCCCTAACCCTCTACCTTTATCTACCACTAAGAGAAACCTCCGTATGATAAATAGAACCAAACTAATGCATGGTATCCAAGCAAACTTAACAACGTGCTTACCTCTTACATCAGAACAACTCGACAATTGCCTGCGTTAATTGCTTGACAAACATGTCCCAGCGACCAGGAGCAGAGTATCAATTCAAAAATGTTCTCCGAGATACTCTAAGGATGATCCGAGCAGCTGTTTTACTTTTTTTGGGACTTTTTAAAAATAATTGTTTAGATAGCATGTGTACACACCATCAAGATACTTACGCGTACAAATCCAGCTACCCAGCTGAAGTTGATGCTACCATCCAAGGTGTAGAGAGGTGCATTTCGGATGTGAAATCATGGATGACATGTAACAAGCTGCAGATTAATGATGATAAAACTGAAGCCATCCTGCTCAGACAAATAATAACTTTCTCATTCATATCCTTTACCTCAAACAATAAGTATCAGCAACACCAACATTAAATTCACACAGTCAATACGAAACTTAGGTGTTACTCTGGACAGCACTCTCACATTGCACTTACATGTCATGAACATATGTAAGGCTGCATATCTTGAGCTGAGACGCATGAGCACAATTCGCAGATATCTTTTAGTTGATGCCACTAAAACACTTGTATGTTCATTAGTACTTTCAAGACTGGACTATTGTAACTCAAATCTGTCTGGTTCGTCTCAATGTCTACTCCAGAATCTTCAAAAAGTTCAAAACACAGCTGCTCGGATCGTACTTAGAGTACCACAATCAGAACACACCTCCCCACTGCTCTGTATCCTACATTGAATATCAATTCGATCCAGAATCAAACACAACATATTTTCTCTGTGCTACTTGTCAATGACAGGCTCCAGTCCAACATACCTAGCCGACCTCACCCATGTGTATACACCAGGCAGATACTTACGCTCCTCTTCTGACATTTGTATACTCATTATTCCCACTATGAAAACGAAGTCATATGGACCACGTTATTTTGCATACCAGGGTCTAGCGACGTGGAAATAATTGCCCACTGAACTTTAAACACAAAGACACAGTGATCCCATTCAAGAGTGGTCTTAATACTCACCTATTTCGACTGCAAGAACAAACTGAAAGACTTAATAATGTTTCCTACGTTTAATATTTTCAGCATGTAGTTTTGTTTTCTAATTTCATGGAGTGTTTTTTGTAATCATATTATTATATATGTTTTATGTTAAAGATATTATGTAATGTTTTAAAGGGCTTAGAGCTTCTAAAGATTAGGGACTACAAATACCTTATTTATATTATTATTATTGTTATTATTATTATTATTATAAATATCACAAATATCACTGCATTTTTATTGGTCACATTCGGGGCATGATAGGGTCATACACCTCTAAAAATAATTGTTTTACAAATATTTATATTTTCCCTGTAAATAAACAGCCCAAGCTTTTACGTGAAACCATAGTTTCTTTCCTTTATAACTCAGAAGTCAGTAAAGCAAGGTAAGCGTGTAACATGCATCATCGATTATTTTCCTTCTTCCTTCGATCATCGATTATTTTCCTTCTTCCTTCAATCATCGGGAATACTACATATGTCAACAATGGTATTTTCCGCTGCCATAAACAGCTGCTGGACCAGTTTCAACCAAATTTAACCTACGGTGTCCTGTCAAAATTACACTGCAGAATCATCTTACCACATATTTAAGAAAATGCAGATTTGACATATACATGGAATGTATAATAGTGAACATTTCAAATCCCACATTCACTATAGTCTTTGATGTGCAAAACGTTCACGTTAACTATGTCACGTTATATACATTGTTTAAGGAATGCAACTTGCGAAAGCACTAAAATGTACAATTGTGGTGTCAAATGATAAACTTCAATTCGATATTTCTCATCAAAAAAATATGTTCGAAAATATTAAAAGAATCTATCAAGCTTCTTACTGTATAAAAATTTGACATCCATTATTTTAATAGCCGATCACAAGAAAGTATCATAAATATCTGCTAATACATGCAGAACATAATAAAGAATTTTTTTTAAAAATTAAATAAAAATAAGAAACACACAAAAAATACAAAAACAAACAAAATATAGTGCCAATCTATATAGGCCTTTTGGCGAATACCACCAAAAAATTGTGTTGCAAATATTGCATGTTACCAAATGCAGCTGTATGTGGCTGCAGGTAAGTATATTGTTCTTTATAATATTTTTTTTCCGATAAAGGGATTACCTATCCCCGGAAATGCAATGACATTAAATAATCCCAATATAAAAGATCCACAGGTAATTGTATGCTAGTTCAACACGTCATTGGTATTCCTCCTTCAGATATTTCCTCCAGGTCACTCTCTAGGCATGATATTCCATTGATTATTCTTTGTTCAATTGCTATACAATGTTGCTCTAAGTTTGGTACTGGTCTTCTGTTTGCTTCCAAACGAACATTTTGAAAATCACGTAAAGCATTATAATCGGTAATTAATCGATTGGTAAACTTATCTTGAACATCTGAAAATTACTTCTTGTTATTGTGTATTTGATTTTGCCTTTCTAAGATTTAAGTAGTTTTCTGTCATAATCTGAATTTATAATTTAATGTTTTATCACTTGCTTATTATATTTTAAATTTGTATCTTCAGAAATATTATGTACGTACCCGTCATTACGTATCTGTACAATGATCTTCAAGATAGTGCATAGTTACCTTCTTTGTGGGTTAGGGCTTCCAGCAATTTTAGCTAAACAGTTAATATTCCGCTTTAAGATTTTAAACCCCGTGGTTAATGATATTTCATGTATTTATTTTGCATTAATAAGCAACTTTTCACATCAGTTTTCATCACTTTGCAAATTAACTTGTCTGACATTTTCTGAAGATATACGTAACTGTCATATCATTCATCATCATCATCATCAGTCACATGACCTAGTGTGGTCGTTGAGGCACTGTGCTGCTGAACATCTGACCAGTTCCCTCCACTTGTCTCGATCATGTGTCAATGCCTGTGTCTCCGCAAAACACTTCCTGGTCCATTCTGTGATGTTGTCAGTCCACTTTTTTTCTCTGTCTACCTCTCCTTCTGCCACCCTGGACGCTGCCCTGCAGAACTGTTGTGATAGACTGTTGGCTCTAGTGACATGGCCATACCATTTCAGCTTTCTCTTTTTGACGGTGGTGAGGAGGTCCTCATATTGGCCTACTTCGCGCCTGATGGTGTTACGCACTTCTTCATTTGTGATGTGGTCCATGTAAGAGATGCCAAGGATGGTTCTGTAGCATCTCATTTCAAGTGACTGGATTCTTCGTTGTAATTCTGCTGGCATATCATTAAAATCTACTAAATTTAGCACCATTCATCTTGAATGCTAATTATAAATCTGTTTAGGTTACATCTTTGTAATTGTTCGTATGGACAAATAGCATTGCATGATACAAAATGTTACTGTTACTTGTTTTGTAAGGTCCAAGTTCTAATAAAGTAAGAAACAATGCTTATTTGTATTCTTATGCTGAGGCTTCAGAAACGCAAACCTGATTTCATAGATGTACTTGTAGATCTTCGTCTATAAAATTCTAGTAATATGCAGTTGTAGTTAGTTATACACAATGTGTAATTAATTGTTAATAGAACGTTTGATGTATACATCTGAAATGCAGTATATATATATATATATATATATATATATATATATATATATATATATATATATATATATATATATATATATATATTCTTTATTATGTTTAGCCCCAGTTCTATACTTTAGCAGCAATTCCCCATTGATTATTTCACTTAAATTTCTACATCTCAAATTCCATCTGGTATTAGCATGATTTTTGTTTCAATTTTAGCTGTTACAAGTATAATATGTTGTCTTTTTTTGGTCATTTGAAATATTCAACTTTCAGTTTGCAAATACATTTCCTGTAACGAAATGTATAATTATATAACTCTGTTATCTATTGGGTTGGACAAATATATTCCTTTCTCAGGCTGACCTCCTACCATTGTGTAAATTTAGGGAGAACAATATCAGCTATGAAACGTGCCATTCTTTTAGTTGCACGATGGCTAATATAGACAACATTATGTGAGCAAATTTGTAATACAGTGCAAAAATCTATGTAAGATGTACAAAAAAGTATATTGGTAATCGCTTTCTCCTAAGCTTAAATAACAGAATGTGTTAAGTAAACTAAATTTGTATTGTTTCGTTAGTTTTTTCTTCAAGATTATGTTATTTATAACTCTTATTTGAACTTGACCTTGTCCAAAATCAGGTTCATGTTTTACCTTGGTAACCAAATAAAACCTACCTAATATGTTCCCTATTAATGTCAGTTAAATATTAGGATTGTTATCAATAGAGGTAAACATATTTAATTGGCTTTGGGTCTATGACACTGGAATTCCCCATGTAATTACCTTTGGTGTCTGATGTTTGCCACATTCTTTATCTTAAGCTTAGTAACCGATATTGTCTTATTTAAAACTTAGCTTTTCTAGAAATTAACTTTTGTCCTGCATCCCGGCTCTTCTTTTGTGTCTTGGTGTTTTATACAATTTTGTTTACTTAAAAAGTTATTCTTTGTTGCTTTAACGTCTTTGGCAGAATCATTGGTAGTGTTATATTCTGACTTTGATATGGCTGGAATTATTTATTCAAATTATTATTTACAAAACAAATGTGTGTGTGCTCATCTATAACATTCTTGGACAGAAACATTAACTAGGAAGTATAGTGAATTCAGAAAAGGACATATTGGATTATATTATTGTGCTTCATCAAAAGACTGTTGGCACATCTCCACGTCATAGGCTACTAAAATTATATCGACACATTCTGTGTTGGATCTTATTACAATCACTACTGGAATTAATTAGAACTTTATTCATTTGGACAGGTGATATAACATTTTGTGCTATCATGGATTTAATTTTGCAATACTGTAAGTGTTTAGGTTTTCGCTTTGTATTGGAAGGAAATAAACTATCAGTTGAATTTCGCAACATTTATTGGATTTCACCCAATTCTATTACTTAGTTTAACACCATTAAGACGTAATAAAATGCCACTTCGTTTTTGTTCAAAATGTTGGAACTTTGTTGGCGCATATGACCAGAGCAAACATTTATTGAATTTATTTAGAGATTCTTATTAAATAGTATGTATGTATGTATGTATGTATGTATGTATGTATGTATGTATGTATGTATGTATGTATGTATGTGTGTATGTATGTGGCGCCTGTATATAGTTATGTAAATCCTGGGTATGTACTCCGATCCAGCCGCATAATTTCCCCTTTCGAATTTGGTGGCAGCAGCAAAATCGCTCAGTACAGGCCTGTCATCGATTAAAATATGTCAAATATTAAAGCACCCGTCCAGAGTTAAAGGGGTTCTAACTGCGACGTTCAATTTTCGTGACATAGAGAAAGAAAATGAAATGCACTCGGTGGCATGGTAAGAATCCTGCAAATGCTGTAATAAACGCATTGAAGTGAAAATAGTGATCAAGGAAAATGTTAGTCATTTGAAAAAGAATTTTGTACTTTATGCTCAGAGAATAATTCCGCTTACCAAAAGCATGGGAAGATAGATGTAAGAAAAGCATGGTGTAATATTGCAACAATGGACAACAGAACACGGGAAAGACTGACCTATTAGCAGAGCACACATATCTCCTGTTCTATTAGAGTTTATAGTGACAATATGTAAAGCAAATTGACAGTGGTCATCTTGCCAAATAGCATATGGATCATAAGTTTTTGCATTATTTTATCAAAGCTTTTTTATATTGTTTTGATATTTTTAATATATAAAAACTTCACACGTGCAGTGCTTATTTAACATTTTTAAGTTTAGTCTTATGTCAGTCCGACCATTTCATTGCATGTAACCATCATCATCTCAATTACAAAGTATAGACCCCTCTGTATGGTCTAGCCGTTGATACGTTCTAATTGTCCGTCATTTGACCAACTCTCTCTCTCTCTCTCTCTCTCTCTCTCTGAACCAAAGATTTTGAGTCGATCTTAATACTGAGTTACTTCAAGAGTAACAGAGCATTCTCACAAATACTGCTCCAAAAAATAACAAATGAATTATTGGGGTAATTTCTTATGTATGGGCAACCGGTTGTGTTCAATGCTGATAGAAATGATGACAAAGAGTATGCATGGACTTTGATGTTACACATAATTATTATTTTTTAAAAAGTGCAATCACTAAGATAGTTTTGTCCCGACCGATTCACACGAAAACAGTTGCACAGTCAATCCGCAGTAATTGGACCGTACACGGATCTGATAGAACACCATCGATCAATGTGAGTCCACGTATGTATCAACGGAGTAATGCGCAATCGCTGACAACTACTAAACATAAAATTGTCTGCACGAACGAAAGTAGTGAAGTGGGGCACCCTAGCGACAATGGGAATTAGCATTACAGAGACCCCTGGGCAACTCTAGCGACAATGGAAATTTAACATGGAGAAAAATCGTGGGCAACTCTAGAGACAAGGGGAATTTAACATGGAGAAAAAATCGTGGGCAACTCTAGCGATAAGGGGAATTGAACATGGGGGAATAAAGTGTGGGTCTATCTAGGGACAAGGGGAATTGAACATGGGATTTTTTTATTTAAAAAATAAAAAAAAAATTTTAAAAAAAAGGGGTAGGCAATTGAAAGTCATTCTCTTTTCGAGAAATGTGGGTGGCCCTGAAAAGGGCCTTTGGTTTTTCTTCTTCTTCTGCTTCTAATTTCTTCTTTTTCTCAACCAACTTCTTATTTTCTCTCCTACACTCTTTCTCTTCTTTTTTTTCTCCTCCTCTTCTTTCTTCTCCTCCTCTTCTTTCTTCCTCTTCTCATTTTTTTCTTCTTTTTCAATTTTTTCGTTCCATTCTGTTATCCTTATCCTTTCCTCTTCATCCTCCTTCTCCTCCTTTATCTCTTTCATGACACCACTTATTATGTCCTTTACTTTTCTTAAGTTATTAATCTCCATCTTTACTCGATGCGGACTATAGGAATAGTGGTCTTCATTGAGTCTCACTAACATCTGCTCCATTATTCCTAAATTGTCGAAAACGTCTTGTAATTTTTGCATTTTGTCAAGGTGGTTCGAAGCCATCTTCTTTTTTATTCTTTGTAGAATGGTTTGAACGACGAATACTGTGGGTTCTTATACGAAAAGCGCGGACGTGAAGGAAAACATCCCCCTAAAACATAAAATTGATCTTACCTAGATCATGACAAAACAACGCGCGGACGTGAAGGAAAACATCCCCCACTTTCTCATTTCATATAATAAAACCCTAACTATACTCTCCACATACGCTAAGAAACAATAAAGAAACCCATAATCTACTATTCACACAAACTTACGTGATCAGTTACAAACACAAACACAAACACACAAACACATACACTCACACTATAAAAAAGAGTCAGTGTTTATATTCACACTACTCTACCTACACACATTGGCAAATTGATGGTTATTTCTTTTCTTGAGTATTGGG
Organism: Sinohyriopsis cumingii; assembly: GCA_028554795.2. Lineage (NCBI taxonomy): Eukaryota > Metazoa > Mollusca > Bivalvia > Unionida > Unionidae > Sinohyriopsis > Sinohyriopsis cumingii. Next base: position 10,210,267 of record CM068830.1, read on the forward strand.
TAGCCCTGAAAAGGGCTGTTTTGTTTTGTTTTTTTTTGAACTTCATGGACACCTGGTTAACGATGGCACCTTCCAGGCCTGGCGCCACATACACATCTTGTTCTCCAGTTGCTTTTTACTTTTTTTGGGGAGAGAGCAGAGGCCGGATAAATAGCTTCAGAATCCCAATTTTCTGTTTCTGGGATTCTGAAATTTCTTCTCTCCTTTTCCTCCTCTTCTTTGTTTCTTCTCTCCGCCTCTTCTTTGTATCTTCTCTCCTCCTCTTCTTTGTTTCTTCTCTCCTCCTCCTCTCTCATCCTTCCCTCTTCCACAATGGCTTCCGCGGCCAGTTCGTTCAACAGGCACCTGGCATATTCCAGATGCACATGAAGTTCCAACAGTTTCGCTAGTCTGGTGTTCATTCTGGTGTTGATCAATCAACAAGGGTAGCTGGACTGCCGAACGAGTTTCAATTTATACTAAAAGTGCGGACTTGAAGGAAAACATCCCCCTAAAAACATAAAACTGATCTTACCTAGATCATGACCAAAAACAACGCGCGGACCTAAAAGAAACACTCACTCACTTTTTTATACTACCCATCACTATTCTAAAAAATTTTTTCATTAATCACTTCAATATACTATCCACATACGCAAAGTAATCTAACCTTAAATCTAACCTTAAATCTACTCTCCCCACACCTCAAACACCAAAAAAAAGACATGATCTTAATCTACTATCCACACCAACGTACGTGAGCACTTAATCCTATACACAAACACATACCCTCACACTATAAAAAACAGTTAGTGTTTATATTCACACTACTCTACCTACACACATTGGCAAATTGATGGTTATTTCTTTTCTAGAGTATTGGGCTAGCCCTGAAAAGGGCTGTTTTTTTTTTTTTGTTTGCTATGGCAATCTTTTAGTTTCTAAGAATGCGATGTCCTCTGAGGATAGACTTTCTGGCGATAGGTCTGCTTCTTCGGAAAGAGAAGAAGAACTCATTGGTGTCGATACGACAATCGACAAAGCCTCTGTCAGGTTCAGGTTGCTGCTGCTGCTGCTGTTGCTGCTGTTGTTGTTGTTGTTGTTGCTGCTGCTGTCTCTGAAGTCTGTACTTCTCTGTCCATTCTTCTTTCTCCCTGTTCACTTCTTCTCTGAAGAGCTCTTCTATCAGGTCTTCAGTGACTTTTAACATTCTCACATTCTCTATCTCTTCTGGCTTCGGTATCAGACTGTGTCTGACCCTATGCAAATTTACGTAGGCTTCGTTTAGCTTAGCTAGTTTGGAGCACATCTTCGTAGGAGGATGAGTCGACAATGGATGGTTAGACTGGAAACTTCCCCGGTTCTTAAAGTCAAAGCGCGGACGTGGGAAAACATCCCCCACACGGTTTTCGAGCCGCAACGTTCAATGAGTGTCATGAGAGGGATAGTAAGAATTCAAAGAGCATGAATCAAACATTCTTATAGCCAAACAAAAGACAAAGGCATTGTTTTTCAAAACACAACATTTTTTATTCAAAAATCACTTAACACTAAACAACAACTCTAACATTTTTTAACAATAATCCAACCCTATAACATCAAACATTTTTTTAAAAAAATGACAACATTTTTTTTTAATTTACAGTCTACTTTAAACAGGGCTGACAACGTTGTGAATGAAATTGTGATTTCCACTGTTGGAAATCATTAGGCCATTGATGGACACTACGTTTCCTAGCTTGAGACAAAAGATAAGCATAATGGTCACAAAACCATTGATCTACGTTCACATCATTTCTTGAAGAAGAACGAGGATCAAAATGAGTCACTAAATGTTCTAAGGAATAGCCCAGGCTGCGATGATGCAGAAAATACACACAGTACTGTCCACACACCAAGGAATATGTGCCTTGTAATTTCACATTATTGAATCGGGTGGTCTGAGCATTTCTTCTCATAAAGTCAATGATATCGTCTTCCAAAGGAGGCAATCCGTACGAATCGAAATATTCCACACATCCTTCTTGAGGAAAGTAGACGGCTACCAAGTGGGTTCCTGGGAGATGACTGTCGTCCGTGTTGATCACATAAGTTTGATGGTCTTGAGGTTTGCGATGAGGGATTTCATCTTTAGCACAGACGACAGGATTCCAAGAAGCCGTTACGAACTGTGGTTCAAAAGGTAATAAAGTTCCCAGGTATCCATTGATTTGTGTGTGTTTTTTTCTTCTTCTTCACAGGTAATAATAAGTCATCAATTCGATCCTGACCTTTTGCTTGAAAATATCTGACAAATAACCGTTTCTTCGTTTCGTCTCCTCACTCTGATTCAGGAGAGCTTCGATACGACGGATCTCTTGAGTGGTTAATGGTGGACAAGAATGTTCACGCAAGTCTTTATACCACTGGTGTAACACGTCTTCGTCCGAGATGAGACTCCAAGCCTCGTCCAGATACTCGTCCAATTTTTCTTCTTGACTCAGCATCAGGCATTTATCGTGTTGAATTTGACTGGGATGATCGTTTTGACATCCATAACAATTTTTCTTGATCAATTCCGTCATTTTTTCGACCAAGTGTATGGCAAAACAGGAGACTAAATGGGCTTCTTGTTCTGGCCATCTTGACTTCATCATGATCACTTCTTCTTTTTCCATGGTCTCCTCACATTCCATCTTCAAAGTTTCTCCACTAGGTAAAGAGGGATAACAGTCTTCCATGGCTTCTAGTAATCTAGAATGACTTCTCTCAAACTGTTGATTTCTATGGTATTATCGAATTCTGCATACAGGAGGACGTTCACCGTCTCTTTCAGTGCATCTGCAAACTGAATTTCCACACGAATCTGGCCGGATTTTATAGGGTGGAAATGTCCCTCGTCGCTGCCTTGGTCTGGAGTGAAATCGAAAGCCCACAAAGCATAACCTCCCTCATAATCTTCGTACGTAATGCCGTGACTGGTGTTGGTTCCTAACTGTCCGGTGGCTTCGTACAGGGACAAGTACGATCTCAAGTAATTCTTCTTCTCAAAGTTAGATTCGACAGGTCGGGTACACAAGGTCTTGCCATCGCGACTGACTTCGATCTTTGACACACCAAAGTGATGAAAGTTGAAAGGATTTTTAGCCAAAAGTCCGTTGAAGGTTAAATTCTGGACCATACCAAGGATTAAACGTTTGGGTAGCTGTCCTTGGAACAGATGATCTTCGATCATGGATCGCTGTCCCTTGGGGATGGTGAAGGTTTTCACTTCCACGCGTCGGATCGGATACTTAGCGGTCGTTCTGCTCAACGTCTGACTGATGTCGTTTCCCACTTTAGGCAACACTTCCACGCGTCGTACGTAGAGCCTGGCTTCCTCGATGACAGTTTTGCAAACAGTAGTACCTATCAAATGGAAAGCGGCACTGCTACGATTCAGTCTCAGGCGGATATTTACCCCGTTTAGCAAATATTTCTCTTGCAGCCACATGTCCAAATGCAAACGATCCATCAGTTCTAAACTCTGTCCATCTTTGATTTTCTTTCGTCTTTCCTCAAAGCCGTCATTGTCAGTTGCGGCAAACTTGCCCGCTTCGTCAGGTTCCCACGGCACACAAGCATTGAGATGAGTATTCTTGGCATCTATTCCGTACGTCAAGAGATTTTCCAGGTAGGCACGGTAAGGGTAAGTATCCATGCTGCTGCTGACCAGTTTGTTATTCAAGTACAAGTCCACTCCACTGAACAAGGAATGCATGAAATTGTTGACGGGAGCTATTACCTCATCGCCATCTAGGGGCGAATTGTCCTCATCGACAACTTTGACTTTCAAGTACAAGTAACTGCTATTCAGATCTATGTAATCTTCGGGCTGTCCTTTGATTTCAAACTCGATGGGAGCTGAGGCTGTCAAAGAGGAGACGGGGTGAAATTCCACCCACTGGGATTCTTGCATGGTCATCATGGTGGGGGGCATGGCAAACAGATCCAGTTCCGACTTGGAACAGGCGCAAGACTCTCGGTGCATCATTTTATTGTCTGTGTCTCAATAATCGAAAACGTCTAAGTCTCGAACGGTTCTTCTTTTCTTGGTCTTTCTGGTGAAAGGGTGTTTTCTTCGTCGTCTCTTTCTGCCTTGTCCTTGCTGAATGCCTGACTCGGTAGCGTGCAGGGCATTTATAGGTGTGTCTCGTCGGCCTAAAATGTCTTTGCCCGTTTGCAGCAAGACATTTTTGCCTGCCCTCATGAAAGCTTCTTTAGGATTTTGTTTGTCGATGATGACATTTTGGAGAAATTCTTTGCCTTGCGTCAGTGCCGCATCTTTCAAGGCGTGCAATCCGCGTGTCACCATCGGTTTCAACACCGGGGCCACCGAACGAAAGGCCGATTTTAACATATCTCCTAAACCGTGTCCTCGCTGTCGAGCAACCCCTCGGTACACTGGATACATGACTTACGAGTCGTGAGAGAACCGTTTTCGAAAATGGAGTTTCACCGTGACTTTTCCTTTGGTGAATGCAATATTTTGTCCCAAATCTCCTTTTATAGTAATGTTGACCGTGTCCAAATACGACTTGCTGACAGGCAAATAGTGAGGATGTACAAATTCGCGGTGGACGTGGTAAGTGTTTCCACCTTCCTCGTCAGCGTTCGTGGCAGAATCCACTTTGAAAGGAATGACACGCAGTAACGGCACGGAGGTGTGTCCCACCACGTTGTACTCCACCACATCGGAATACACGAACATCAAATTCAGTCTTTGATTCAGTTCTACCGGGGTACGAAATAACTTGGTAAAAGCCTCGTTGTCATAAACGATGGGTAATTCGTTTCTCTTCATCATCGTCATTCTCATGTTTATGTCTCCGCCCAACATGTCAAACAATTCAGGACAAAATAAGAAAGACATGATTTTACCCCCATCAGGAAATTTTATCAGGAAGCGACGATCTCTTTTGTGGTATTCCAGGGTGACACTTTTTCTGGCAATCTCCAAAGCTTTCAGAAACACGCCATTAAACCTGGTGGCTATGGTGTTGACCAAATGTTGACCACTAAAATAATAGCCTGGGGGAATGAACAAGTGATAGGTGATGTACTTTTGATTTTGTAAACGGGTTTTCTTGTCATATTTGCCCTGGGTATCCAACTGATGTTGCACTTGCTCGTCATAAACTTCCACGTCAAAAAAGTTTTGATTGGGAAGGACATTGAGGACTTGGGTCGGGTGAATGATTTCCACTAAAGCCACTTCCCAATGGGCTTCGTGATCTAATGGGATGGCCTGAGGTAATTTGGCCGTGTAACAGCACAACGTGTTGTTGGGAAACACCTCCATGGAACTGTCACTGGGTAAGGTTAAGTAAAATTGGTTTTGGTGACTCATAATTCCAGAGTTCTGTGGCTCTCCGAGGGGTTACTGAACGTCAGAGGCGTGTCTCCGCCCAAAATGGGGTTCTGGTTGTGGTTGGAGTGGTGACTGGCACTGGCACTGGACACAAGGTTCCCGTGGTTCCCGTTCGAGGTGAATTTCAGGGAGGGATTTGGAAGCAGGTAACCGATGCAACTGCTCAATAAAATGGTCCACAATTGTTTGTCTCCTTGTTGCAAACTCAAATTGGCAATGGCTGCCCCGATGACACAATACACCACGAAGATTTGGCCCTCAAGGGTTGTTTTTGTAAATCTTGCACAGAAGAACTAGGTGAAGGAGTGGTCGACGTAGCTGCGTCTGTGTGAAAGGGCATGATGGTCACTTCTTTTTATAGTCGATGACTTGCGAGGCGTCGATCCAAGAATCAAAACTGGGTGGATATCCTTTCCAACGTACTTTGACTTCTTTGACACGTCGTTTGCCCACTTTACGGGTTCTGCGTTCGAGAATGCTTTCGATGTCGTACACGTCGTCTTCTTTTTTGGTGACACGTTGTAACTCGGGCAAATAAAACGTTCCTTTGAGCACTTCTTCGTTCATGTCTTCCAATTTATAGACGGTAGGATGACGGCCATGCACTAGTCCAATGACGAGAAACAATTCGGTCGTCCAGTTAGGTAAGTAACCTTTGTCGAAAGTGCGTTTGGTTTTGCCAATGCGCACCCAATCTCCTACGGCCAACATTCCACTTTTCTTGGGGACAGCCCTCGTCGGGGACGTACCAAACAGACGCTCAAACACCAACACTTCGTTCTCGGGAGTCACGTCTTGCGGGGCACGTCCGATGCTTCGATGGTAAGATTGGTTGTACGCTTGCACCAGGTGCGGTAAGATGTCGATGTACTTCAGAGTGTGGTGATGCGTAAAATATTTCTACATGCGTTCTTTCAAAGTGCATTGAAAACATTCCACGATGCTGGCTTTGGTTTCGGGATTCTCGGTGGTAAAAAAATGAATGTCACGTTTCTTTAATTCTTTTTGGAAAGCTTGGTTCAGAAATTCGGTGCCTTTGTCCGTTTGCCATCGAAGAGGGTGACGACCGCTTTGTTTCAACACTCGTTGCAGGGCTCGCACTAACTCGCTGCTCGATTTGGAAGTCAACGGCACGACCCAGGCAAATTTGGAAAAGACGTCGATGACACAAAACAAATATTTGTAGCCACGATTATAGCTGGCCAAATGAGAGACATCGGCTAAATCGGCTTGCCATTGATGATCGATGCCTTCCACTCGGGTGCAACTTCTGGCAAACTTGCGTCGAATGGGTTTGTGTAATGTGTAGGTAGCTTGTTCTTGTAACCATCGTTGCACTTGAGGTAAACGGAGACTTTTCAGTCGAGTTTTGGCAGCACGATACAATTTTTGAACTCCTGCGTAACCTGCAGGATGCGAGGGATCGTAGTAAAAGCTAGCTAAGACTTTTTCCATTTTTTTGTGTTGGTTGGTGTGTTAATAAGGCACCCACTCTTGGAAGATGCTACTCTTTTTCTCTTGGGGTATTTTCTTGGATTGCAATGCTTTGCGTGTGCGACCGGCAATAGGTGTTGAAGAGGAGGATGTCTGAGCGGGGGATATCGGTTCTTGTTTCACTTCTGTCTTCACTTCTGTCTTCACTTTCTTTTTCTCTTGTGATGAAGAAGGGGTGGCCATCATCTTTTTAATCCATCCAATTCTGGAGGTAGGTGGTGTTGTTAACTTGCGTACTTTTTCTGGTGGAGTTTGAAACCCTTCTTCTTCTTCTCCTTTTTCTGTCTTGGTCACTGGTAGTGGTGGTACTGGTACTGGTACTGGTACTGGTGATGGTGCTAGACTTTTCATCAAGGTCTTAAAATCTTTCAGAGTGGGTAGAGCTGTTTCGTCTAAAGCTTTCTGGTGAAAGAGTTGCAGTCGTTGCAAGACTTGACCGTACTTTTGCGATTTTTCTGTTTCGGACAAATCTTGGCGATCCATCAAGGACTGCAATACGTGTTGTAACTGGGACATCTCGCTCAAATGGGGATTGGGAGGTAAATGCGGGGTGCGTTGTTCTTGCGACCGATGGTATTCCATCCATCGTTTGTAAGGCACTAAAGCCAGTTTTCGTCCTTCCATGGGGTTGTCAGGGGTCGATTCTGAGATCTTGGGACTTCCGATGCCTTTTTATCTTGCTCCCACCAGTCCTCCCAACATGGTTCCCAAGACTCCTTTCAGTATGGGACCTAACAAGAGCGGTAAAATGCCTCCACGTTGGACCAACATCTTCTTTTTTTGACGAATGGGAATTTTCTTTTGAACCATTTGGCGAAGAACGTGACGATGTTTGCCTAAGCATTGTTTCTGGTGTTTGGACAAAGGGATCGTGCCTTTCAAGACGTTCAAACAACATTCGCACACGGTATCGATGACCTCTTTGGAGGCCGATTGAATGAGTTTTTTTCGTAGAGGTGGAGAAGCTTTGGACAGGACAGATAACATGTCCCCATGTTTGACTAAACGTGGTGGTAGTCCTTTCCTTTTCTTTCCTTGGGGTTTTCTGGAGGGTGACATCTTTGAGTCTTCAGGAGCACCAAAAACACTGATACCCCGACTTGGTCACAGGCCTTTTTTATACTGGAACGCGTCGCCACTGATTGTCTTTACGTCGTATTAGTTTGAGGACAGGCATGACACGTCGTGCAGGGGTACGCAACGGACTAAATCGAGCCAGTTCTTGCTTGGACAAATCCAGTAAACTTTGTAACATGCCCGATCTTTCTTGAACTTTGATTTTGGGAGAAGGTACTTTGTGAGCAGCAGTCACTGCCACTAAATTGGAGGGTCCTGCCACTGGGGAAGTTCTTTTTGGGGTCATCAACGGAGAAGTTCTTGGTGTGATCAATGTCTCCAAGTACTCTTCAGTTCTTGGTGTCATCAACGGAGAAGTGGATGAACGTGAGGATGCCGGAGACGCAGTCACTGGTTTGCGAGTGTAAGGTTGCGTCCTGGCCGACGTGCCTCTCTTGCGACTAGTTTTCTCCTGTGGACTTTTCTTTTTCTGGGGACTTTTTCTCTGTTTCTTTTTCTGGGGGCTTCTTTTCTTTTTCCGGGGTGGTGTCTGGTAAGAGGAGGGTCCCGCCACTGGAGAAGTTCTCCTTGGGGACCTGGTCTTTTTCTTTTTCTTCTTGGGGCTTCGTTGGACTATTTTCTTGTGGAGAAGTTCGGGGGCATTAGGACCCCATTTTAAGAGAGAGCGAATGATGACCCCTCCTAGAGTACCGCTCCCTCCAGGTTTCAAAATGATTTGTTTTTTGGTTTGAGTGTCGATGCGGGGATCGGCCAGTTGGACGAAAGCGACTTTGTTTCGATCGAAAAAGCGTTTGGTTTGATGAGGAATCTGAATGATTCCTTGGAGTATTTGACGTGCCGTCACCGTGAACCATCGTAAGACTTCTTTGAGACTAGCTTCTAAGACACGAGCTCGTATTTGTGGATTTTTTTCTCGACTGATGCCATACAAGGCACGAATCAATTTGACGGGAAGATGCGACTGAAGGGACGTCATGTTGACGTTGTGTGAGACAGACGAAAAAGGGTCTGAGGTTTTTATAGATTTTTGTATGTGGAGTGAAATGAAGTCGAGGACGGAGACGTGTACAGGACAGGCCCTCCGTCTTGGCACCAGTGTTGAAACAAGTGGGTACGAAATCGCAAATCCTCGGGGGGTTGTAGGTTTCAAATCGAGGAGTAAATAGGCGTGTGGAGTTTGAGTGGCATCGTCGTACGCCTGAGTCAGCCAAGGCTTTCCTAACTGTTTGGCTAAGACTTGCACTTGCGATTTGTCTCGAGGGCTTTTAAACAAGACCACGTAATGCGCATTGAGACTGATGGTGCGATGGGCTTTACTTTGTTGAAACAAATTTTGGGTGATGTAAACGACACTGGCATTACGGTGATGCCCTTTGCGCGTGAACCACAGTTTAATTTCTTCTTCGTCTTCTCCTAACATGTCGTCGAAAATGACCAAATGGCTTTGACGGGAGTCAGAGACGATGCCGTCGTCTTCTTTAGGAATGCCTTCCACAAACACGATGGAATCGCCTTGACTTTCTCGCAAGAGGCTGTACGCCGATTGCCACTCTTTGTAACACCACACGATCCGCTGTGGTGGCCGATCGATCAAATGATGTTTATGTTCGACCAAACGTTTGACGAATTCGGTTTTGCCTGAACCGCTAGGTCCAGCAATGAGCATGTTAAAGGGATGACGAAGATACAAAGCCTCCCAACTGGCACGATCTAAGTGTTCGTCGATGACTTTGACAGTAGAGGAAGAGGGAGCAGAGACAGCAGAGGTAGCCATAGTGTGAGAAATATCACTTGTGACACGAAAACAAACAAGACAAGAGATTATATACTTTTTTCAAAACACGTTTATTGAATGTTTCAAACATGAATACGAAAGACAAAAATACATAAAAGCCAAAGGCTTAAGTACAAGGATAAAAGGCACATGATAACCATCAACGTGGAATAAACACAAGTGTCTGTGCAACATGTTTTGGGTAATGTTCTAACCAGTTCTATAGTAGGGGGTAAGGTCACACAAGTGTCCTCCCGAAAGGGTCTTTCAGGCCTGTTCACGACAGTCCTGTCCTGGGTGACGGGTTCTTCTGGCCCGTCACTAACACGGGTTGAAAAGGAACTTTTTTCCTTGAACAACTCTCGTGCATACTGGGCCACTTCTTGGGTCCAAGCCTCAAAATCTCATTCTTTCCAGGCACGGACATCTGTCCAATGGGGATGTAAGTCACAAGCTACACACACATCGTCAAACATGTCTTGGGTAGCTAAAAGTTGACGAATCTTTTTTTCCTGTTGAGGTCGAGAAGTATCCAGATGAAAACGCAAGGCTTTGAGCAAAAGGAGTTTTTCGTGACCATTTAAGGCCATTGAGGTGGTAAGTACTGATCGTAAAGAGTCCACAAAGAATCGGCTGGTAAACGAAATCCCAGAAAACAAGTCACTAAGACACACACCACTTGTCGATCCAAATTGAATGGATACAGTTCTTGTAATAATCGATGGTAATGATCCACGGTTTGAATATGGTCATTGAGTTCCTTCCACGGAATCTGTTCAATCACTTGTGACATAAGCCGTGGCATGGATTCCTGTCTTTGTACTCTCTTTTTTTCGGAAGCAATACACGTACATTCTACCCAGACATCTTCGTTCTCCAGAAGGAAATCTAGAATACTGTAACCTACAGTTCAAACTTCGATTAGAAGTTTTCTCTCCCACTAAGTAGATTCCATGTAACATATGTTGGTAATCCTTTAACTCGTCTTCATCAATGCGTTGCTCTAGGTGAATCTCGAAGTAACCAAAATGATGAACATTTCGTTCATTCACTAACTCACTAACAAGGTCTGACCACTGAAACAATTTCTGACGAATCAGTTCTCTTATACCATTTAGGTACCAGTGGTTAAAGATCTGGTGACGTAACGGATGCAATTGTTCTTTACGTTTGACTTGTATTTTGACCAGCTCTCGGTAAATCCTTTCTCTCAACTCCTCAGGCAAGCCCAAAATGTTCTCTTGTAAAGTATCCATAAGTATATACACTGTTTTTGGAATCCTTGGGTGGTGGCCAATAGCCTCGTTTACCTTTGTGCCTGATGTAATATCCACTCATAATCAGTCTTCTTATACTTTGGAACAGAGCATAATTTAAAAACGGTTCAATAACTTTGCGTTTGCGTTTCACTTGTATTTTGATCAGTTCTCGGTAAATGCGTTCTCTCAACTCCACAGGCAAAGCACGAATGTTCTCTAGCAAAGTATCCATGAATAGGTCATACTAAATCCTCTTTGGTCTGACACAAGGAATGTACACTTTGCACAGACATGGTTTTACTTCAGTGTCGAATTTAAATCGTTTAGTCACTAATTTACACATTACAATTCGTTCAGAAGTTTCCTCTTTCACTAAGTTGACATTGTGTTCAAGATGTTGGTAATTCGTTAACTCTTCCTCTGGAATTCGATGCACTAAGTTTACAATGATGTAGTAGATAGAATCGTCCATAACAAACCAATCCTTTTTAAAGTAGGGGATCGTTGATCAATGTCTGTCCAATGGAACACTTCGTCTTTCACAGGTTCGTTTCGATGAGGGTTGAGTGACATGGCAGGAGTTTGCTCAGGGCTGGATGACATCCGTAGGGGGGTAGACGTGAAGGTGAACATCCCCCTTTAAAACGAAACCCAGTAAAATGTCCAAGAGGACGAGTGGCATCGCTTTCGCATCCCTCAGGTTTGACACGCACAGCATCACTTTCCATAATAGGGGTAGTGAGAACAAAGTTCCCATGATGCTTTACGACATCGCTAAGGTCACAGCGTACAGCATCGTTCCCATCGCAAGGCTCACAATCGCACTCGTCTGCAAACTCCGTTACGCAATTACAATGGTAACCACATGGACAATCGCAGTTTCCCGACGGACATTTTCCGTCGCAATGCATGGGTCTTATCCATCCAATATTAGTCACACTAGAGGAACATACAACTTTTTTACAATCCCCAAACTGGAACGATGTCTCTTTCAAAGTATTCATCTTGTTCGCTTGGTCTTGGTAGTCATAATGAACTCTCGATCTTGCCTAGGGTTCCTTTTTATATACAGACCAATACCGACGTGTCCATACGGCAAGGTGAAATGATTGGGAAGTCTAACTCGCTTCTGGTACACGATTTGATAGACTTTTTCCAAGGGCCGACTAACGATGTGGTAAGTGGGTAAACGTACAATCTTGTTCGGTTGATAGGTGGTCACTTTAAAGTTTGCATCCTCTCCCGATTGCAAGGCTTCTTTCAATACCCCAAAGTTGACCACACGACTGGTACGATAATTCAGAGTCAGTCCTTTCACTTTGCACGTCGTGTGCACTTCTCCTTGTGGGTCACGGTATTCGTAACCGTAATTTTTGGGACCGCCACTGACGAAACTTAGAATCTTGTCGTCGGAATGCTCGTCTGTCCAGGCTCCTAAACGGTCTCCTTCGATGTTAGGGTGCTGTTGACTCGGGTGATGGATGTAAATGCAACTGTCCGTGTCAAAGTACAGAACGAGTTCCCCTAACAGTTCTAAAGCTTCGTACAATTTTAAGCGAGCATGGGCTGTCACATAAGCCGCAATAATGACATTTCCAAAAGGGTCGTCTTGTACAAAGTCCAGATCTTCTTCGTAATTGACCAAGATCCAATCCTCACGAACGACGTCCACGTGTTTCATGTATTTGGTTTTGTCGTGAATCATTTGGAAGTAGCGGGAAGGTTCTGTCAAATATTCCGTCTTCGGTAAACACGGTCTTTGTGCCATTTTACCCCACAAGCAATTTAACATCACTTTGGCAAACGATCGCCTGCCTTCGTTTTTCTCGATGTGGTCTAAAGAGATGCCTTCTTGTTCATAGTATTTCTCTTTGAATTGTATTTGGTCTTCGGGAGTGTGACACCAGGAAGGATAGCCGCTGGCTTCTTGCTTCAGTTTCAAAAAGGCATCCACGTAGTCGGCGAAAATGCCTTTCTGCGTGGGGTCACCCTTGTGGTATTGTTGTGTCTTGGGAAAGTGGCAAATTTCGTACACTTCTAACAGTTGGTATCCCATGTCCAGAGCTTTGAAAAATTCCACGCTGACCCAGGTTCCCGTCAAGGCCTGTTCTTCCTGGGTGTGCTGACAAGGCTGATCTTGGTTGCACGTTTCGGCACAAGTACGGCACAAGGGAAACATCAGTTTGCCTTGACAATGGTGAGGTAAGACGGGATGGTATAGGTTCGTGGGAGGCAAACCTTTGCACTTGATCAAGCCTTCGTATTGTCGAATGTTTTTCAGGTCGATGTGTTCCGTTAACAATTGCGGGTGCCCTACAGGAAAGCGACAATATTTGCACACGTAGGGATACAGCGAACACACGTCCAAGTATTTGATTTCTTCTCCTTTCTCTTCGTCGGCTTGGTACAGCAAACAGGTGGCATTGGTCCTTCCTCCGTACAAACTATCCCTTGGGTTCATCGGGTCCATGAACTGGTAACTTTCCACGAGGCGTTTAAACTCGGGATCGGTTTTCATACGGTGATCGTACTCGTGTTCCCACGTTTCCACCACTTGGTATCCTTCCTGTTCCAACTTTAGGCGCCTCTGACAAGTGTCCTGGTACAAGTCTTTCATGGTTCGTTGTAAAAACTGATTTTTAGTGCTACGATCAGGGTAACAGACGGGACATCCGTGAAATAAGCAACCGTTAAACTCGTACACGATCTTGGGGTTTTCTAAGTCCCAGCCATCTACCGAATACGTTCCGATGGTCTTTTCACCCCCTCCGTTGCGAACATGCTGAATACACTTGTCGTCCTTGTCGCACAAGTAATGTAACCAACGTAGGGCTTTGACCGAGTATTGACGTTTGACAAAGTGGGTCGTTTGAGGGCTGATGACAGCCACGGTGTTTTCAGGCATGAATCGTTGCCGGTACACTAAGGAACACGCTTTGGCAATGGTGCAAGCTTCTTTCAAAGGATCGACCCTTCCGTGTTCCATGAACAGTTCTCGAAATTTTCCACAGCAACGCCGTAAAATGTCCACGTCGGGACGACAATACTTTAGCATTTCTTCTTGAAAGTCGAAAGGGTCCGAGGCGTGAGCCTGGTACCAAGCGTAGAAAGCTTCTCGTTGTTCGGTACGCATGTTGTCGGGGTCGTAATAGTGAGCCTCAGGTAAATGGGGTAGAACGGCATGTTGATTGGCTTCCGTATTGAAAAAGTGTGGAAAGTACCCTTTAGCCATTTCTGTCATTCCAAACGTTTTAGGCATTCGGCTCAAAGGCATGGCCAAGTAACTCATCGAATCTTTAAACTGTACTTGTCCCACTTGCATGAAAATGATTTTGGCTCCGTTCAAAGTCACTTTAGGACGCTCGGTGCCTTGCTCCGTATAGTATCTCAAAAGAAACTGTCCATCGTATCCGGAAAATTGTGAGCCATCACCGTGGCATGACGATGACAATCTCCGTAACGTTCGATGTCCTCTTGGCTCCACGTCTTGTCGACGGAGTCTAAGACCCATTGGGCAAAATCGGCTAACGTGTTCGGTCCCCGAAAGATTTTTTCACGCCCTCCAGGAATCTTGCTGCAGTGAAGGCAATGACTGAAAATAGGTTCTTGAATGCACTTCTCGCACGCTCGATGAGCCACGCAGAAATTAGGAATGTGAATGCCGGTCTCTTGCATGCATTCGAAATCGAAAAAGATGAAATTGCCTTTCTTCTTGTGACCGTCCTCTTTCTCTGGTGGAGGTTGGTATTTTTGCACGTAGCATTGGTGTTCCAAGTCCACGATGTGGTGACAAATGTGACATTTTTTCTTTCCTCGACATACGTGTGCCTTGGCATTATTGGAAAGTATGCCTTGTCCACACGTAGGGCACAATCTCAGCAGTTGACAAGCACATTTCTTCTGTGAACCTTGCGTCTTCAAATGTTGTTGGTAACAGGTAGGGCTGACAAACGTGCGCAGACAAGTTGAACAAGGCACTGGTCTTTCGCTCAGACAGGGTGGAGAGGCCAAACATCCTGAGCATTTCCATCCACAATGCTTGTGTTGCTCTCGATTATTATAACCATAATCACATTTCTCACAGTAATAACTGTATCCCAGGAATGCAGTGATACTGGTAATAGTATCGAAATGGTCATCGTGATAATAAACATGAATGTATTTTCCGTCCTTAAAATCTTGGCCTCGAAACAACAGAGGCCCGCGCATTTCTTGAGGGTGCACTTTCAAGGTGTATCGTGGAGCTAGGGCATCTTGCAATTTTTGCATCTCAGGAATGCCACAGGGTATGTCTTTGGACAGTCCGGCTTGTTGTAACAGGAGTTCTGCTTCGTTTCGTTGTTTGGCTCGATCGGATCGTTGAATAGTTTTCCAGGTTCTTTTCCATTCTACCGTGTCGTTCTTGTTGGCATAGGTTCGTCCCACCACGATGGCACGGGCTAAGCACATCTGGTCCTGAGGGTTGTTAATTCGGACGAGACTTGTTTTGGTGTTGCGAAGGTCGTTCCCCAATAACATCTTTTTGCGTCCGGTCCCTTGAGGAGGAGAGACGTGGGTCATGTCCAGTGTGGCTTTTCCATCGGTGATGTCAAACTGGTCATTAGATTGTTGTACGTGTTGAATCTTGTCCATGACTTTGGAAGCGGTCAATTCTGCAGGGGTGCTAAACTCGATCCAAACAAGGGATTTCAAACCGTCGTGTTGTATGGAAAGTCTCAAGCGATCGTCTTCTTTGGGTTGACATTGTCGCTTGAGTGCAGTGTGCAAAGAATCCCACACCCCAGTGATGAACACTTCTGCTTTCTCTAACGGCACTTCAGCCTTGAAATCTTTAAACTTCACTGTGTATTTGTAAGCCGTGGTTCTAAATTTTCTAGAGGAGCGCTTTTCCGTCTCTCGAATGGAATAGTATTTTTCAGGGTTGACTAAGGGTGGTGAACTTGGTTTAGAGGGTTCGGATTCTGGTTCACTCATGTCCTCTTCAAAATCACTGGCATGAATTTGTGCCAAGATTTCAGCCCTGGTACGAGGCGATAGATCACGTTTCTGCCTCTTACTTTCTTCTTCTTTCTTCTCGAATGAATAGGATCGTTTCATCTTGAGTGAAAAACGTCAAATGACTCAAGTTTAAACACCAATGACTAATTTATAGTCATGGCAGACCAGCGTATATAAAAGGGTGTGTGTCTTGTCCTTTCACTATTCATTTCACTCTCAAGCTGAGCACAACGATGGAAGAGACTAGCCAAATCGAACGTTTCGTCAGAGCTTTGCGAGGGGTCATTAGAAAATTCTCTTCAGACCAGCCCACGGACTACTCTCCTTCCTTTCGAGATAAAGGTCAAGAAACTTGCTATATCTGTCAGAAGAAAAGGCATTGGTCTTCAGAGTGTCCAGACCGTCAAAAAGAAAAAAAAAGAGCTAAAAAAGACAAAAGTAAAGATACCTGTTATTATTGTCAAGAAAAAGGACATTGGTCTCCAGATTGCCCAAAAAAGAAAGAACAGGAGTCAGAAGAAAAGAGGAATTCTTCAGAAGAAGAGAGGGATTCTTCAGAGGAAGAAGAGGAAGAAAGAAGACAATTCTATTTACAAGAGGCAAAGAAACAGGAGAAGAAAAGAAGAAGGGAAGAAAATGAGGAGAAAGAAGAGGAAAAGACGGTGAAGAAATTAAAAAAACAGAGAGACTAAACAAGGAGAAAGAAGAAGTCAATGAACTTTTAATTAAAGTGTTCTGTTGTGAATTGTGAATTGGATTGTAACAATGGATAAAAGAATAAATTAATGATATAAGGTAAGTGTCTTTGAGTTATGATTTTAAAATAAGAACGTACACTCACGCACTCATACAAAGACACGTACTATAGGGGTAAAATGGATTGTTTATTTTTTTTTTTGCTTTTGTTTTTTGAGTTAT
The DNA here is from genome assembly GCA_028554795.2 of Sinohyriopsis cumingii. Classification (NCBI taxonomy): domain Eukaryota; kingdom Metazoa; phylum Mollusca; class Bivalvia; order Unionida; family Unionidae; genus Sinohyriopsis; species Sinohyriopsis cumingii. Next base: position 10,227,155 of record CM068830.1, read on the forward strand.
TGACAAATTGAAAGGCTATCTCTTTTCGAGAAATGTGGGTGGCCCTGAAAAGGGCCTTTTATTTGGTGTAGGGGTGAGTTTAAGCAATCAACTTTAACTGCCTTAAGCCTTTGCCACGGCCAAGGCCTACTTCTGGACTGCGTAATGTTGATGATGATTGGGTTGAAATCACTAAGGGTGGTACGGTAGGCTTAGTCACAGGGTTAACGTGTTTAGCTCGGGAAGGTCGTATTCTCTTCGGTCGTGATAAAGAAGTCTGATACATTTGTTTCAGACTTCTTAACTCCGCTAAAATGTCCAACAGTACCGTGACCGTTTGATTTTCACCCTCTTGTTTCTTTGCTGCTACTTCTTCTTGCTGTTGTTGCTGTTGTTTTTTTCTTACCTCTTCTTCTTGCTGCTGCTGCTGTAGGAGAAAAGCTTGTTCCGCTTCCTTTTGTCGTTGTATAAATTTCTCCAATTCTTCTTTCTGTCTCTGTCTAAAATTCTCCACTTGCGGTAATGAAGAAGGTAACGAAGGTTCCGGAACAAATTCTTGCGAGGTAAGAAAATCCACAAAATCCCAATGTACCTCTTCTGAAAGTAAATCCGGGTTCCCTTGGGCAGTCTCCGCTGCTGGTGCACCCCAATGGATCGTTTTCTGAGTTTCCGTCATGTTGAATCACTGTCGCATAGATTGACTGTACACAAGCGCTAGCGAATCTATATAGACCACGTGACGTCACAGACTGCTCTCTTCGGATTGGATGCGGGCTGACTGAATTTTGTAACGCGTGTTCCGATTGGTGAATGACTCAATCCGTTTCAATCCTTCCTCTACCTATAAATAAGCGCAGTTCACTGCATTGATTCACCTGTTCTCGTCGCTTCAAGATGTGGACCACAGTCGAATCATCCACCCTTGTGTCTTCCATGATGTTTAGGACGGACATGCTCATGTATGTCCGGTCCAAGTGGACCGTTGTCGACAAGTCAGACACCAGTCTGTGGATACGAAGAGTGTACGTAGAAAGACAAGGTTGCCTCAAGAGGACACTGATTTATGGCCCTCGAGTAAGACGCAGCTTGAGGACAAGAAGATGCCGCAGATGCCCTTTATGTTAATGGATACATTAACATAAACCCAAAAGCCCTTTTCAGGGCCACCCACATTTCTCGAAAAGAGAATGACTTTCAATTGCCTACCCCTTTTTAAAAAAAAAAATTTTTTATTTTTTTTTAAAAACAAATCCCATGTTCAATTCCCCTTGTCCCTAGATAGACCCACACTTTATTCCCCCATGTTCAATTCCCCTTGTCGCTAGAGTTGCCCGCGATTTTTTCTCCATGTTAAATTCCCCTTGTCGCTAGAGTTGCCCACGATTTTTCTCCATGTTAAATTTCCATTGTCGCTAGAGTTGCCCAGGGGTCTCTGTAATGCTAATTCCCATTGTCGCTAGGGTGCCCCACTTCACTACTAACGAATAAGGCAACTAAATCATAACCTGCTCGCATGCCCTGTACAAGCTACTAAATTAGACTCAACATTGGCTGGGAAGGGCTGCTGATTGTTAGGGTTACTGAGCCGTTCCTTGTTGATATAAATGTTTACTTTTGCTTAGTTAATGAATGAGTGATCATGCCTAGTTTTATGTTAGATATCCTAGTATGATTATGACCTGTGCAAGGCACAGAAAGCTGTCTAAACACCCCTAAGGTAAACAACAGTAGGCCTACGGACTTTGTTTACATCTAACCCGGATCAAAAATGGAAAATGAAAAGAAGAAGAAAAAAAGTCAGAAATGCATCAGCTGTTATTAAAGACGTGCAATGTGATGCAAAATCAAACTGCCATTCATACTTTTATCAATATGAGATTAAGACGCAGCGAAATGTCCCCAAACCACATTTACATAACTGTTACTAATACTTGAATATGGACTATTTCGTACCTTGTATATGCTTAATGATGTGAACGTACCGTGATGCGAATTATTCTGACTTGCGTGCTTCTATGATAAGATTCATTAAAATATAAGTTATGAAAAATAATGTAAAATCTTAAAAAATGAAATGTATTGCTGTATAATGGCATGGACCACATGTAAACATAATATAAAATAGTCTTAAAAATGAATATTCATTCATATATTTATGCTGTGATGTTTGTTGTTCACCCGAGAGAAATTCAAACAGATGTATTAAGACTCCTTAAGACTAAACCTGGAGAATGACACACCTCTTAGAACACCGCATGAAGCACGAGATCATTGTGTGCACACGTGATGATCTTGCTGAAAAACTTCAATTGTGTTTTATATGTGGTAACAGAAGATACGTTACGATTGAAATAGTATTGATCAGTCTGGTTTTCAAACCAAATAAATGCCTTTGAATTCTTGAACTGGGAATAGTGTACAAAACTATAATGATTCAAAGCATCCCCGCTTCCACAGTATCTACAATGACTCGTGCTATATGGTCATATCCAAAAGCACTTCGCTTAAAGTCATTCATATGTTGGTTCACTCTCTCTTGCCGAAGAAAAAATGTGGGCATTACATTGTATTCAGTGCAATATTTGTTTGAGAAAAACGTTTTGTCAGAATTTTTAAAGGAGTTAGTTTAATATTTACCTTGCATACATAGTTCTGTTATTAAAATTTATTTTAATTCTATGCAGAAATAAATTTAAAAAACGTAAAGTCGTCCATGACTCTACTTAAAATGCAAAACGCGCATGATAATAGATCATATGTAATAATAATAATAATAATAATAATAATAATAATTAGTAGTAGTAGTAGTATGATTGTTGTTTTCATCATCATCATCGTCATCATCATGTAAAGTGGTACCGAGGAATGTAAGAAATCGCACAAAAATTAGTGAAAGTCATTACCTCCGGATGAATAATTCTGACGTCATCAGTATTTGTACAAGTATAAGTAATTACTGCAGGTGCACTGATATACAGTAACTTAGTTTTAGCCATGTCGTACTGCATTTGCAATGGTAAATCGCAGGAACGCTCATTGATGTGTTTATATTATGGTGAGATTTGTGCGCCCATATCATTTGTTCAAAAGTCAGAAATGTGGACGACCGTAAAATCATCGACTATTATTTCCTGACTACCTTTTGTGTGTATGCAGTGTGACAGTTTATAGTGATATATAGCACTGCGGCATCATGCCGCAGACAGGTAGTATCATGTACCACCCACTCACATTATCCGAACACCAAGCAGACCAGTCCCAACACTAACCTCTTAATGCTGAGCGCCAAGTAAGGCAACTGCTGGTACCATTTTTTAGTGTCTTTGGCATGACTCGGCGACCACCCGCATCCGAGGCGGACGCTCCAGCTATTTAGGCCACCGGAGTGGTCGGGGAAAAAAAACAACACCATCCAAGATAATAAGTTTTAAGTAAACAATTTGAATTATATATATATATATATATATATATATATATATATATATATATATATATATATATATATATATATATATATATATATATATATATATATATATATATATATCACAGACATCTTTGGCAGAAAGTAGGTATAACTTGTAAAGTTACATGCGCTCACGAAATTTCATTATTTTAGGTAGGTAGGAGTGCATATGTCATGCCAAAATTCACGTCACCAAGAGCTAAATACATAATGTTAACTAACCTAGTAATAGATCAAATATAGTTCACGATTAATTTATTTTGTTTGATGCAGTAGTAACAGAGAGGCAAATCATCATTTACGTCATGAGCAGTACCTGAAAAATGAGCATCAAACACGAATCAGTGAAACATAAAATACTGTCGATACTGACCTGCTAATGAAATGAAGGAGCAGTGCTTATTACGATGCATTCCCAAGCGTCATGATTCTATACAGGATAGTGTGTACAAAGCATGAGTTAAATACAACAGTTTCACCTCAGTCAATGAAAACTGAAGTGCAAGTTAAAGTAACATTCATTTATGGTATCACGGTACCAATTGTTTTTCCATATACCTCATTGCTAATGTTTTGTGAAATAAATATACTTTCTGTCCTACTTGGGCATGCATGTCACACACTGTCATATAGAACAATGCTAGATTGTCAATTTGACAATGACATAACCAGGTACTCCATTGCATTTAAGAGAGATAACTCTACTGGAACTAGACGGGTAAGAGTTATCTAGTCACAACTAGCACATTTTCAGCCATGTGTACCATATTTTAAAAAAAATCATAAAAAATAAAAAATATGATCTAGATAGAAATTAACACAAACTCACATGTTGCCAAGAGGCTCAACATTTTTTTAAGCCAAACAGAAAGTACAACTCTTACATAATGCACCAATCACAGCTAGTGTTGTTCTTTAATTCTGAATACAATGTTCCATACACCTTAAGCTCCGCCCACCTGGACTTGCGCAATTGGTACCGTTATAACTTATACTGATTTAATACCAAGAGAAATTATGCAATCATCAGATTAATAATTAATTCATCAACAGCAAAAAAGATTAAATTAAATTAAGGTCAATAAAATGTGAAAAATGGTTCTCAGTGACATACTTTTAAGATGAGGGAATCGTACTCATCATGATCGAATCTTCTCGCAAAGTTTCACAATTCCAGTTATAGAAGTATTATACATTAGGTAAACCACCACTGTTATCAGGAACTTAAGGCATACATTTAATGCAAGCCAGTAAAATGTTAAATGCAGGTCAAAATTATTTTCCTTTTTTGTACGAGTGTGTTACTGATAAGGATGCATACAGTCATTTATTTTGATGATTCTGGTAGGAACTGTGTTTTGGACTGAACACATGACATTAAAGCAAATGATATGGGTCATAGTGATCTACATCTGTGATGATGACGCTGTTCTCATCAAACTGCATTTTGTCACCACTTTTAATGATCTTGATGTAAAATTATATATACAGGGTTCTAAAAATTATATTTAGTCATGAGTTGATTGCAAAAACAAAAGTTAAATAGTACATTTTGAAATGTAGGTAAGACACTATACACCTAGTAGAAGTGAGTTCAGAATTTTACTCCAGCCATTGAAAAGGAGTATATTTCTACTATAAAATATACAATTATTGTTACAAGTAAATCATATCGTGTGGCAGATTATTTTGCTTTAATGGGAGCTTGGTTATTTTATAGACATTGTTGTTGGAAAGATTTCAAAATGGCTTGAATAGATACAGAAAAAGACGCTCACATTTTAATGCACACTTAGTGGAAGTTTCGTTAGTGTAGGGCAAAATTTGTAAAACTATACTTATAAATCATCGGTAGAGAGAACACATAATACTATTTATCTAGAGAAGTTATTTAAATCTGAAGATGAGTTCCTCCTTTCTGTGTAGTCTTCTTTAACCTACTACGGACCGAGTTTTCTCAAGTGCAAATCTCCTGCAGCTAAATTTTTATGTCATCATGTAAAAAAAATTAAACAGTTTCTCCGCGGAGCTGGATATCAAAGATACGTTTCCAAGCAGCAGCAGAGAGGGTGAACAGACCATAGAATTCCGACAAAAACAAATAAAACAAACAAATAAATCATCTCGTAGAAAGGTCAAGATTTTACAAATGAACTTTTCCTTGAGATGTTTTATTTCTGTAATGACCGATTGTACTAATAAAACCTCAGTTCGAAATAGTATCTGAAAAAATAAAGTACTCTACGTGTTTATTTATTTCTTGTTTATTTTTTGACGACCAACGTTGGTAGGTACCCTCTCTGCTGCTATTAATTTACCACCATACCAAGTTTGATGAATATTTTTCAACTCGTTCTCGCTGTCCTTTCTCCTCATCTGTTTCATCTTCATCTGAATCTTCGGAATTTGTTCTATGTTTCAAGTAATATTCAAGTTCTGATGGTGGTTTTTCTATTTTTGGATTTATGTTCTTTCTTTTTCTGTAATAGTTCATCAAACTTCTGTATCGATCTCCACCGCAATTTTTACAAATCTGATATAATCCTCTAACGCCGTTGTTACAACCAACACAACCTCGTGGACCAGCATGAGGGTTTTTCTTTATAAGATAATTATGTTTCTTGCAATATTCTCCGCGACATTTTTTATTACAATTGTTAGTGGTTCCTTGACGTAACCACGCACAGTTGTTCATTATATTAATGATATCTGTTTAATTCAATTTAATTTTATCATCACCCCTCTCTGCTGCTCCTCTTCTGCTGATATTAATTAAATTATTATGTTATAATAAAATGATACATCCAGAATCTCATACTGCAAGAACAGCACGAGAACGATTAGAAACAATTAAAAAATTTCTTCCTGTCAGAGACTCATTCAGAAAAAATCTGCAAGCGCGGCAAGAAGCAAAATTTGAGTTTGAAGAAGGAACTAAAAAACTATTTAAACCCGTCACTGCAGCTACTGAACAAGTTACAACTGTCATCAAAGAAGATCTTCTTCCGGTATCAGAAAAAATAGCAAGAAGAACTAAACAGGCAAAGAAGATTTTACGAGACCTTCCAACTGACATAGCTGCAGCTCAACCTCCACCTGTTGGTGAGGAAATACTTGAAGGTATTGGAGAACTTCGTACTGAAGTCGCCGATGTGAGAAAAAAACTTGCATCTAAATCCAAATCAGGAGGAGAGAGCTTAAAATTAATTGCAAGATTTAACGAAGGAGTTGTTGAGGAAATTAGAAATATTGAAAGAGAGAGATTACCTGAGATGATATCAAAAAATATATCTAATAAATCTAGTATTTTAAAACCCGGTCATGAAAAAACAAGTAATGATAATTTCATTAAATGGATATATCGCGTATATTACAACAAAAAACAAGCTAGAGGTCCAGAATTTGAAAGACTTAATGAAGAAGTAAATAGACTTAGAGGGAGACGGGAACAACCAGAACAAGGAGAGTTCTCCCAGTATCAGCTTCCTCCACCTCTGCAACAAATAGAACAACAACAATCTTCTTCGCCGCAGCAAAGGTTGAGGTCGGAACTTAAAAGGGCTAAAGAGTCACTTAAAAAATCACCCTCCTCGAAGAAAATTTCTTCACCTTTACGTAAAATTACTGCACCGGATGTAACATTTACACCGACAGGTTCACCACATGGATTTCGAGAAGGTGACTCACCCCCGGCCACCACTGAAGTACTTACTCCGGTAATGCAACCACCAGTATTTAAAACACCTCAAGATGAACCTAAAACAGGACATGGTTTATGTCCTGATAATATCATCAATGACGTATCACGGTTAGAAGTTCTCATAGGAGGAAAACGTGCTGGAAATAATTCACCAGAAATAACCAATGAAGCAGCTGATATTTGTCGGCGACTATTTCAAGGTGGTATCATGGATATTGGCGTTTACCGAGAACTTATTGATGAGCTCGTTGATGACTAGTTGTTAGATAAATGGTAAATAAAATAAGATGATTGTGCATGATAATCATCGTAAACCCACACAGGTTAGAGCGGTAAACTCACGATTACCAATCTATAGTGTTATTTACGGAGATGGACTTGGTGATGTCATTCGGGGATTATTCACGAGGATAGCTCCAAAAGTAGCACCTGTAGCAAAACAATTATCGATGAAGGCTATTGATATTGTTCGTGATAAAGCTCCTGGTGCAATTGTCAATGTTGCTGGTAAGGCGTTCTCGGCGATCAAGGAAAGACTAGCACGATTATTGCGACGAAAACAACAACCACCGGTGAAACTGGCAAGTACTGAGGTGATGCCTGCAGACGTAAGTAAAATAATAAATCAGGCTGTAAATCAAAAACTAGCGGCGATATCTGAAGAAGCAGAAAAAAATATAACAGCAAATTTAATAGCAGGAAGCGGTCTTCGTCGACGATGATCATCATTTGGAAAAATGGTAACTATAATAAAAATGTTCAGGCGCGAATCAGACCCAGCATTTGATATGGAGGCACCTGTCCTTAAGTACGAGTCAGTACGTGATTATCAATTTTATTCTTATGACGCAAGACTACCAAATCAGCGGGGGAGAATCGAATTACAGGTTCATGATACAAGTAGATATTTCTTGCCCGCTGAGGCGTTTATTGAAGTAGAAGGTAGACTTGTAACGAATGTTGTAGCTAATAAGGCATATGCTGCTAATTTGCGTGTTGGTTTTGTCAACAACGGGATCATGGCATTATTTAGTGGCGCCACATACATGATTGATGGAAAAAATATTGAATCAATTCAGAATGATGTCGACGTTGCTACAACAATAATTGGTCTGGCGAGATATTCTGACGACTTTACAAGATCGGCTGGTCCAACAATGATGTTTGCTAAGGATATTACTGACAACGCTGATCATGTTCAGTATACTAAGTTACTGGCAGTACAAAATACTGCAGCTAATCCACAACCAGCTGATTTTGAGCACGCAGACAGACCAGGTGCTGATTTTGATATTATAAAAAGTGTCAATGCGACTTACAACCTGGGATTTGCAACACGCCGATCAGCTCTGTCGGGAGGTGATAGAAATTTTTCGTGTGCAATTCCATTATCTCACATCATTGGATTTTGCAGAAATGTTAGAAAAGTCATCTTTGGAGCTAAACACACAATTGTGCTCGTAAGAAAAGGTGATGATAATGATGCAATCTGGCGAGGTGCTGGTGTTGCTGAGGGTAAAGTAAATATATCAAAACTTTCACTATGGATGCCAGTAATGACTCCATCTATTACTGAGGAACAAAAATTACTATCTTTTATGGATCAAGGCGGTAAATCATTGATATCATGGTTAACAGTAACCACAGATGCTGCTCAAAGCAATATTAATGGTTTATTTACATGGCATATAGCATCACAACAGGGTGTTTCTGCACCACGACATATTTTTATTGCATTGCAAAATATTGACCGGATAAATGATCAAGAACAATCACATATGATATTTGATAACCTTGGAGTTAGTGAAGTATCCTTACGGATAAATGGACATCAAGAACCATCCGAGGATATATTGTTAAATTATGCACAAAATCATGTAGCGCGCGCATATCATCGTTTAATGTCATTCATGGGACGTGATCAAAATATAGATACCGGGTTGCAAATATCACAACTAGATTTTACAGGTCTATATCCGATTTATTATTTTTCACTAGAACATCTTGATTTATCCAAACAATCTGTTGTTGATATACACTTTCGAGCTCATGTTACTGCCCCGCCAGGTGCTGGTGCCTTTTACAGAGCGATCGCGGTCATACTTAGCGACAAAGCCATGTTACTTGAAGGTGGTAGTGGTCGAATGAGGGTTGTTGATGCACCGGTGGAAAATATTTAATCGTGTTATTTAGAAAAATATTATTTATATAAAAATGTCGTATAGTCATGTTAATGTTACTCTGACCCCCGGTCAGGTAAAAAGGCTTCAATCAAAAACCGCCAACAAATGCGGAACTAAAATATCACTAAAACGAGATCATATTAGTGGTGGTCCAAACAAATTATCGTTGACAAATAATCAGATTAAACATTTCAATAAAGCCCTAGAATCAAAAACTGGAGTTCAATTCCATCTCTCCCCGAGCGCCATCAAAGACATGGTTAAAACGGGTGGTATATTCCCACTACTTGCGGCCATTCCGGCATTAATAGCTGCAGCTGCTCCAGCCGTAGCAAAAGCGGCCGCGTTAGGTGCTGTTGGAACAGCCGCTGGAATGGCACTAAAGAAAGCAACAGGGCAAGGATACAAAAAAAAGGGACGCGGCTTAAGATTGCCAGGATCTCGTTGGGGGAGAGGCCTAAGGCTTCCAGGGTCATTTCGTTAGACGTTCCAGCATCAAATTTTGATTTACTTGATGCCGCTAAAAAATTAAAAATATCCGCCTTTAGAGGTGTTTTTATGCGAGATCAATTACCGAAACAACCAAACAAACTTGAAACAGGTATTATTAATCTCGATGAACGTTCTGGACCTGGTACTCATTGGGTATCATACGCGATTGACCCGCGTGGAATTGTTTATTTTGATTCGTACGGGTTAGCTCCACCTGTTGAATTTATCAAGTATGTCGCACCACTCCACGCAACAACCTCTGGTTACAAAGTTTGGTATTCAACGCTACCCACACAAACAATGACAGACCCGCCAATATGCGGCCGTGAAGTAATTAATGTACTCGACGCTATATCAAAATCATCCAGGCCGCCACATAAAGTCGTGCACGATTATACAAGCAACCGATTTGTTGCGCGTAAAACATTTTAAACAACGGATCTTATTATAATGGTTGACATCTACGGAAGATCTTCTACTAGTAAGAAAATAAAATCCGACGTTGATCTGTCAAAGTATGCGACTAAGGATGACCTTGCTGATATCATGAACCTGGCTGGAGTTGACCCAGATGAAGTGGTTATTTTTCAAGATCGATATGGTAAACTAAAAACCAGCAATATCAAATGGAATGATATAGTCCGGCGAGTACTTGGTGCAGTTACAGATAATATTCCCGTGTTTACTGACGGTGGTAGAATCAGAGATTCAAGTATGTCACTTAAAACCATCAGAGATGAAATTGCAAAAAGTGTTGCTAATCGCGTGAGAAACACCGGTGACAAAATGACAGGTGAACTTAGCATGAACGGGAACAAAATAGTAGCTGTAACAGCTCCAAAATCTGACAACGACGTCGCAAACAAACTATACGTCGACGACGTGGATGGAAAACTATCCACGCTGCGGGCCGAGTATGACGTTCACGTAACCGGTTTTACAAGGCTTCGAAGAAATTTTCAGAAAACCGATGATGCCATAAATAAGTTCTTTGGAACTCCTTCCGTCATTGACATGAAACTCGTTGATATCAAAACTGACCTAGACACGATCAAACAAACACAGCAAGACATCGTAGCGGGAATTCCTGAGATTATCAATAAAACCAATCTGATTAAAATTCCAGCTGGAATAACTCCCGGGCATATCACAAACATCGTATGCACGGTATCATCGGGATTTGCAACATGGTCAAAACAAAATAATACTATCGAATATACCGCAACAACCACTGGCGTGTACAGGTTGTCTGTGTTTAGTGCTGCAAAATTTGAAATATTTACAACGTTTCCATGGCGTCATTCCACCGACAGGTTTTCCGGGGTTGTATCTGTTATATTAAATAGCGCAAACGAAGAAATATTTATTCTGGAAGCAGATGATAGGACATTAACCGCAACATCTTACTGGTGGTGTTTGGAATTTGTAGCTGAAACACCTCAATTGGTTACTGCATAAAAATACATATGGACGGTGCACAAAACAGATACAATCAAGCGCGTGAATGGCAGGCTGCGCTAAAAGATCAAGTCGATCAATATACAGTAAAAGTAAAAAAATATCGACGACGATTGGTTATCGTTGATGTGATTGTTTATTCAGTATCCGCTGTTGTTGCTGGAACCGGTGTAATATTATCAGCGTTGACAACGATGGCACCAGTAGCTGTAACTATTTGTATTTCAGCAGCAACAACTATTGCAGGTGTGCTTGGTATCATCACAAAAAAAATATGTACTTGTACGAACGAAAAATTATCCGATTACAAAATAAAATTACATACAGCGACGGTAGCATACTCGAAATTATCCTCGTTGTTATCAGCAAGTCTCAGTGATGGAATTATATCTGATTTCGAATTTTCAATGATAACCAAACTATACGACGAAGGTATCGGTATTAAAGATACAAGTATCAATAATGACAGAATTACTCCAGCAGATCGTGACCAACACAACTCCGCCAAAGATAACGATGATCTCGGTAAGTTCAATTAATCCTGAATTTAGTGTTAATTTTCCCACTGCAATTCCGGTAAAAGAAATAGCACTAGCACAATTACGAGTATATTACAGCTGGCCAAATATCAGATCAAAATCATTTAATGGTACACCAGCAAATAATTCGCTTGTATTTGCTAACAAGAACAAACCCGATGGAACACCTGACTGGGTTGTTGTTGGAATACCAACTGGCAGTTATGAGATTGAAGAGATCGGTGAGGAATTTGCGCGTAGAATAAAATCAATAACGGGAAAAGAATCAAAAATATCAATTAATGTTCATGAGCCAACGTTGTCCTCGACGATTGAAATAAACTCGCCTGATTATGCAGTTGATATTTATAAATCTTCAATCAGATCCGTGCTAGGTTGGCCTGAAATTCCCCGGGTGTATGAAGGACCACCAGAACCGAAATTAAATGATTTTCTCACTGACGAAGCAAAATTTATAACAACTCCAGAATATAGAGAAAAATTTCCATGGAATAGAGCCGGTGATGCGTATCGGGTTTATAATTTTAGTGATGATATAATCTACATGAATGTTTTTAGACTGTATACTAATCCCATTGATTTTGAGATCCAGCAATCAATCGACAAAATACAAAATCTGTTTTCATCGTTATCGCAACATTATTCTGAGGATATAAAACAACAAATTATTGAGTCAATACAGCATCTAAATCAAGTAGGATCAGATCTTAATTATATTAATGATGTTTTTTCTGAAGCAGCACTTAAACACGCTCTCCCATCCCCCCGTCCTAGAAGACCATTTCTTGATCATTATACAATATCAGAAAAAGAGTATGAAGGGGGGGGTAATCTCGTATTTATATTACCAAAATATAAAAAGGATAAAATAGACAGAATTATCAATGAAAACTTCCCTAAAATACTCGATGCGTGGAAAAAACTAGCACCATATCCAACCGTTCTCAGATATGATAATGATCCACACGGCGGTGGAAGACACGTATCTCCGGGGATCGTTAATATAACACCGACGGTCGCGGTCAATCTGGTTTGTGACGTAATCGATGGCAGCTATCAAATAGATCTCGGAAGATCAAATCAGGCTCAACAAGGATACATCCTGTACACGTTCACACCACAAGTTCCCCCTGGAAGTTTAATCGTGCAAGAACCAACTAATCCTGTGTATTTGCGGTGTCACAATAATATGTTAACGCGAATCAATTTTAAACTCACAGACCACCTTAATCGCTTAATTGACATACGTGAAGAAGAGCTTGTAATAAATCTGTATGTGAAATCTTAAGGATTTCTGTCCTAAGGACTTCCGTCGTAAGACTTCCGTCGTAAGGATTTCTGTCCTAAGGACTTTTGTCGTAGATCTTCATGTAATGGAGGGTTTTTACACGCGAGGATTTCTTAACAGTTAGAAGAACATTTGTAACAGAGATCAGACTCAAATTCGATCAACTTAAAAAAATAAATAAAAAAATATTTTATTATTACTGGCACAAATTTGTGTTTGGTACAAATTAATCGGCCCGGGCAACTAAAAAAGCTGGTCGATGAAAGTAAAATTAAAATTTCTATCACAAAAAAAAATAATATTTATTAATTTTCCTGATTTTTACTGAAATTGTACAAATTACTTGATTTTGACTACCAACTACCCCGTCAGAAACATAAAAATGCACGAATTACTTGATTTTGACTACCAACTACCCCCTCAGAAACATAAAAATGCACGAATTACTTGATTTTGACTACCAACTACCCCGTCAAAATCAAGAAAGTTCTAACCTTGTCAAATTGTTCCTAACAAATTTTATTTATTATAAATTAATTTTATTTATTAATAATATTATTTTTACTGAGATTTTTATTTTTTTTTTACAAAAATACAACGAAATTGCTCAATTTTCCTGATTTTGACTACCAACTACCCCGTCAGAAATCAAGTAATTCGTGCATTTTTCTTTGATTTTGACTACCAACTACCCCGTCAGAATCAAGTAATTCGTGCATTTTTCTTGATTTTAGTAAAAAAAAAAAATTAATTCAGTAAATAAATAAATTAATTCAGAAATAAATAATTTGCAAAATTAAGAAATTTGTACAATTTTATGTTTTTGATGGGGTAAATGGTAGTCAAATTAAGAAATTTGTACAATTTTATGTTTTTGATGGGGTAAATGGTACTCAAATTAAGAAATTTGTACAATTTTATGCTTTTGATGGGGTAAATGGTAGTCAAAATTAAGAAATTTGTACAAATTTGTTAAATTTCAGTAAAAAAAAACAAATTACTAACCCATCAAATTCAGAAATAATATTTCTGATCAAAGATCTCAGTCATCTTCAAAATTACTACTTTGGATCGTTTCACGATCTAACATTATTTTTCTTAATAGTCTTATGCGAGTACTAATCGTTTTCTTTGCCTCATACTCGTGGGATAATAACGATTTAATTCTTTCTACGGCGGTAGAAAGAGGAAAGAACTCCTTCACATGATCATCTTCTACGGTAGCTAGCGACTGAAACATTGCCGATTGAATCCGTTTCATGAGCCTGTATTCAGATGATAGTGTGTGTGTCCCCATGGTTTTACGTTCTTGTAAAATCTCAAAGTCAGAAACTATTTTTTCAGGATTAAGTTCATCAGATATATTAATTCCATCTTTTTTCAATTTTTTAATAGCAACAATTACATCATTGATATTTTCATGGTTCATTTTATAATATATGAATCTTTAAAATAAAAAAAAATATCCCTAGAACACCTATAGCGAGTTCGTCGGGATGTTTCAAGGACAGCACAAACATATAACTTAATTAAGGTACGCTCAGCAAAAACCCACCCATAATAATTAATCCAGTGGGTGATACGAAAAATAGGTATCAACCACAAGTCAATATTGTGGGTGAATTTTGCTGAGCGGGGGGGGTTTTGCGGTTCCCCCCACTATTAAAAAAATCGCAATTATGCGTACACCACCGACAAATTGTCAGCCATGGGGGTTTGATCCTGGACCGCGAGCGTCACAGTCCAATACCATACTGATTGAGCTATCAAACATTGTTACCAACATATGTTTTGGAAGTTAATATATAGTTAGCTATATAGCTAGCTATATAGCTAAGGAACCAATATTTACACTAAACAGCGGTTTCTGAATAATAACAGTTTCTGTATTTATAACAGTTTCTGAATAATAACAGTTTCTGTATTTATAACAGTTTCTGTATTTGTAGCGGTTTCTGAATAATAACAGTTTCTGTATTTAACAGTTTCAGTATTTGTAGCGGTTTCTGAATAATAACAGTTTCTGTATTTGTAGCGGTTTCTGAATAATAACAGTTTCTGTATTTAACAGTTTCTGTATTTGTAGCGGTTTCTGAATAATAACAGTTTCTGTATTTGTAGCGGTTTCTGAATAATAACAGTTTCTGTATTTGTAGCGGTTTTCCTAAGCAGACTGAGAATCAATAACAACAGTTTCTGTATTTGTAGCGGTTTTCCTAAGCAGACTGAGAATCAATAATAACAGTGGCATGAACACACACCTGCAGGTCGATTACCATGACAACGGTTTCTGTTCCACACACAGCTTCCTACGGATCAATAACATTGTCATGTGTTGTATGATGGGGAAATATTTAAAAACATAAATAATACTTCTACGAGTAATTAATTACGATGTAATTAGTTAAACTGACTAATTACGATCATAAAAAACCAAAATCTACGAAGAAAACTATATATTACAAAGTAATCTCCCCTTATATAATCAAAAATTCAGTAGTGTATGGAGGACCTACTGTGACATAAATTAAAAAAATTAATTCAATGTGGTGATGATAGTTAATAATGTGGTGATGATAGTTAATAATGTGGTGATGATAGTTATTGATACTGAAAGATAATTTTCTGTTTATATTTTTTCGATAAAGCTGTTTTATATATATTTTCTGCGACTTTTTGTACTGAATGCGAGTTAATATCAAAATATGTCGCAGCCGCGTTCATAGACTGAAACATAATTACTTTACCGGTTTCTATGTTTATAGAAATTACCGCCCTCTTTCCGATTGTCTTACATCTTCCTGTATTACCGCGTGTATTATTCTCGCTGTGAGAGATAGCTTGTAAATTGGATAAATTATTGTTTTGAGTATCCCCGTCAATATGATCAATAACAAGACCGTCATTGATCATCCCATTATGACATTCATACGTAAATCTATGACACAGATAATGTTTCTTTCCCCCCCCCGCATGTGAACATTAGATAACCAAAATTATTAATATAACCAACTTGTCTCTTCAACTTGCAGTGTCTGATGATACCATTAATATTTGATTCATAGTTTGTTATGACAGGATGTGGGACAAATATATTTTGCTCCATTATAATAATATTATACGTTTAAATCATTGTTTGTCTGAAATCTTGATATATAATCCCTCACGGATTTTATAGCGTTTTCACCGCTATTATTTTTTTTGTCATAATATCTTTTAAGTTCTCTGAACCGTTTCCCGCCGCACTTTCCACATAATTCTGTTTTTCCTCGCACTCCAATACCACACCGTAGACATGGTATTGGTCCTAGACTTCCTCGTCGTATGTTTTGTGAGTGCATCCAACAAAATTCCTTTCTACAGGATTTGTTGCATCGATTTACTGAGCCGATCATCAACCATTTGCATTGAGACATTGTATATATATATATAATTTTCTTTATTTAAATATTTGTTTTAATTATATGAACGAGTTTGAGAGATTATCCCAAACTAGGCCTGTTAAATATAAATTCAACCTTGACAGATTATCTTCTGACTTGCCAGTGCGAGATCTGGTTGATACGAAAAATAAAAGTTTGATCTCGAAAATTCACGACGCTAAGAAAGAATTTTACACGGATGGTGCATCTCATACATGGTCAACGTTCAAGATTATACGCAATACTGTCAAGGACGCTACAATGAACGACAAACGAGCGGCAACTATCATTAACTACATCGCTGAATACGAGGGCAATCAAAAATATTTCTTCAGAGTAAAATTTATTGTATTAACAGAAACAGGTAGTTGGATTATCCCTGACAAATATGATCCTGTCCTTGGCAATAATAAAACTATCATATTAAGTAAAAATTCCAGACCGGGTCTACTGACAGGTATTGACAAACCGTATTATGAGCGAGCATATCCTGTAACGGCGGTTATTTATGGAATCTATGAGATAAATAAAAAACCCAACGTTGATAAACTAGCGCCGATGAAATTTTCAAGGTTAAATTGTGTAGCCGAGCGAGTAATAGAACACTTTACAAACGCGATGCGTGGAAATGGATTAACTGATTTAAGGCGTGAAAAAATAAACTCGTGGGCTGATTCAGTTAAGGATACCGGTGCTACAATAAAAGATGTTGCTGAGTTAGGAAAAATATTAAAATTTCCAATAACCGTAGCGACAATAACGGGAGAAGTACTGTACCAGTCGAAATATAAATCGAAAGGAGCTCCAATAAATATTATCGATCATAACGCGCACGCATGGACTAACGCGGTAACAATATTTCCACGTGATCGAACTGTTAGATTTTACTCCCCAGATAATTCTGTGGCAGATAATTCTGGGGCAGATAATTCTGGGGCAGATAGTATGTTTGATTTTATCAACGAAATAAGTAAAACCGATCCTGTATCGGTATGGTTATTTAAAAGTAATGAGGAGGGTGAATTTGATCAGTTTGTCAAACCGAACGGTGAAATATATCGCACAGAATCCCTCCATGACGAGATGAAAAATCTTGCGACGTTTTTACAGTGCAAGCACGCGGAAAATACTGACAAATTACTAACTAATTGTTTTACCGTTCCATCTGTTGCGGCTCATTTCGCCAGAGAACGAAATTCATGGAAACCAACACGATTTGATTTACTCGAGGACGTACGCGCAAGTTGCGTCGAATATGGACATGGCGGATTATGGAATACCAAATATAATTACAATGATGTTATTTCGGTTGATATGGTTGCATGTTATCCAGGAAGTTTTCTGGGATACGGAGATTGTTCTACGTACTTTGAAAGATTTGGTCACCCTACAAACGAGATGACGCGAGTGGCAATTAATGGACCATTACCTGATTTTGATCTGACTGGATTCGCCTGTATTGAATCATTCGAGCTTAAGAAAAATCTTCACAAGATTTGTTATGTTTGGTTTGGTAGACATTTTTGTGAAAAACGTTGGGCACCTATAGTTTTGTTGCGATATATGCTAGATTGTATGATACTGACATCGTTGGTGGTCAGTGAGGCAATTATATCATATCATGCACAGACCAAAGTTTGGTTGCCCATGTCAGATTCTGAAGTTATTAGCGAGTTTAAGGATGTTTCCGAAGATGATATTCCTAATAAACTCAAAACCGCAAAAGATCTCGGTAGAAAAATTATAGGTAAATTTACTCAAGGTGGTGCATATGATTATAAAAGACATCACGCACGATTAATTCTAGATGATGCCGAGTACGATTTTATAATCGCTGATACAACGGCGAAAAATATATTTGTAAATCGAGAGAGTGTTTATTTATCCGACGGAACAAAATTAGGTACGATCGTTAGTTACATAAATGACGTATCCCCGCAATATACTCATCTAAGATCTTCCATGTTGGCTTATGTTTCTATAAATTTATTATCGATGATTAATAGATTTCCTGAGACCGCAGTCAGAGTTGCAACAGATTCGTTTTATATTTCAAGTAAATATTTAGAACCTGTTATGAAATTTACAAGTAATGATGAACGATGGGGTTCGTGGAGAATAAAAAAGGAACTATTACACAATTATGTAGAATCAGCAGATGTTCCAGTGAGAGATTTTTATCGTGAGGGTAATAAAATATCAGAAATGTCGAAGGCACCATCGTTGAGTGATCCAATAACCAGATATAAGACAGTATATCTCAATGGACCTGGTGGATGTGGCAAAACAACTCGAACGATTAATGTTTTTAGAAATTCAGATATGATCGTGCTGACACCCACACATAGACTTGCACGTGAGATGAAACAGCGGCAAGTACAATCTTGCACGTATCATAGTTTCTTTCGGTGGCGCGGGGATACATGGACTCCTGAACGGATGGGAGAAAAATATATACCTAAAATAATTATTTGGGATGAGATATGCACGGTGTCATTGGATACATTAAAAATGTTTCTTGATTGGTTGTTGACGAAAAATACCGCCATAATAATGTGTGGCGATCATGGTCAACCGCCGCCCTTTGTTGGACCATCTCCACATGATTGGTTAAAAAATTTCGTTGATTATTACGAAGAAATAGATGATGATCATAGAGCTCTTGATGCAAATTTGAGGGAGTTTAAAAAATTAATCAGATTACAATCAAACAAAATTCAGTGTGAAATAATACGTGGAGTGATCTCAGAGACATCAATGAGTGATTTTTTGAACTCATGGAGACCCACCGATTTGATCGTAGCAAGTAGAAAAATAATCAGAGACGCTTTACAACAGCAGTTATTTCAACTACATAAAGAAAAACACTCAGAACTACCCGTACCGTTGTGTTATAGACCATCAGATACACGAAAACAGAATATTAATGTTGATATTCCAGGACCCTTGACAGAGTCAAGGAAACAGAATCTCGTATTAAATGATATTGTCGCCGTTGATATCAGTGTGGTCGAAGATGCAATACACGCTGACAAATCTCCATGGGTGTTGGGATACGCTATGACGATCCACTCGTCTCAGGGATTAACTATTTCTGATACAAGAGTCTGGATTGTAGATGATCGCATCGAATGGTCAAATTTAGTTTATTTGGCGGTATCGAGGGTCAGAAATATATCTCAATTACGTAGAATCATAATTCCTGAAATCGTTGATAAATTTAACATCATCGATGATGATATAATAAGAAAAAAATTAATCGGATACAAACAATCTGATAAAAAAAATAAACGTGACTTTGATCTTGATGTTGAATTTATTATTGGGTTAAAACAGCAGCAGAATAATCATTGCGCAAGTTGCAATTGTATAATGTTATGGCGATATTCGAGTAATGATTCAAGACAATTTACCGTAGATAGAAAAGATAATAGTCGCGGTCATACACGAGAAAATACCATGTTAACCTGTCTTGAGTGTAATCGACGTAGAGGCGCTAGTTAAGTGATCGAAATCACCGGAGTGATCGCGGTGGTAGTTGTGTATCCGCGGGAATTATTTGTAGTTGTTCACGTGTAAATCCACGTTGAGGAGCGGCCGAATCTAATCTGTAGATTGCAGGTCTGGAAACGCCTACATTTCTTCCAGTGGATCTTGTCACGGTAGATATTTTGTGTGTGGTAACACTCCAAATAGGATCAGTTGCTCTCGCTTTACCACCTTCAAGTTCACCAGGCTCATATAAATATCTGACTGTGACATCACCTAATATTTTTTGTTTTCCAGCATCTTTTCGTTGTGTTGGTATATTTATTTTTGTAACCGCGCTAGTGGGTTTCATGTTGGTTGTTCGTGTGATCTCATTATTTAATGCAGCTATCACGCCTGGTAATCTTGCCACCCATTCGCGAGATCTTTTATCCTGAATAAATTCCCTCGCGTATTGATATCCAAATAACCGTTCAGCAAGTGTTCGATTAAATCGCTCAACAATTGCTTGATCACGGTGAATTGCAGTATGACCTCGTCGTATTTTGGTATTATGTTGTTTCATCAGCGATGATACTGGACCAAGAAATTCCTTACCAGGATCAACCTGTAGTAGCTGCGGCCATCGTAGACCACCTCGTGGTCCACCACCTCGTTGATAAATTCGTTCAAACGCATCGGCTACTTCAGATGATGTTTTCGCTGATAGCGGCTCTGCTTCTTTATATCTACTTGCAACATCAACTACGGTTAGCGCGTACTTGTACGTTTTTCCACGCACAGTATCATGCGGTAAAAACAGAATATCAGCTTGATGAACTTCATTAGGAACACTGACATCGAAATACGAGTACTGAATTTGTTTAGGACGTGGTAGATAAATTTGCCATATTGCCTGCCTGGACAACCACGCGCTAGCAGTAGAATGTTTAACCGCTGCTGCATCAGCGAGTTTACCAATTGCTGCTTTGCCTCTCCAGTATCCTCTCGGCGAATAATAAATTGATTCCATTATTAATTACCAGCCCCAATCGCTAATTTACCTTTCATCGAGGATCTTACTAACCAATTAGCTAATGATTCTCTAATATTTTTATTTTTTATAGAATTTAATGAATGAATTAATTTTACATCTGCAATATGCCTATCTTGTAGATTTTGACTTTTATAAGCTACATCATGAGCATGACAAGCTCGATCAATAGCGTTTATTGGTTCCTCGCCTGGTTTTGGTTGATCCTGATTATCGAGCCTGATATCGAGTCCAGTACCAGGACCGCAATA
This sequence comes from Sinohyriopsis cumingii, assembly GCA_028554795.2. Taxonomy (NCBI): domain Eukaryota; kingdom Metazoa; phylum Mollusca; class Bivalvia; order Unionida; family Unionidae; genus Sinohyriopsis; species Sinohyriopsis cumingii. The sequence goes on from CM068830.1 coordinate 10,248,455, forward strand.
ATTATATCCTGGTAGATGTTTTTCTCCGCTGTATTTAGCCCATGGAGCACCTGGAAACTTTGACATCAAATTAGCAATATCACCACCGCGCTTATTAGGTAAAAACGAAAATTTCTTTCTACCGCATATAGAACATTTTCCACCGTACGCTATTTTTTTGTTTTTTTGTTATAACCGTGGCTAAATCAGTAGTTGGAGTTTTAACTCTACAGCGTAAACAATATAAATTCATGTTATAATATATATGGATATAATTGATTTCTCAGCAACTCGGCAGCGAGAGCCAGTTAAGCATCATCCTGCGCTACCGAACTCCATCAGAATGATTATCATAGGACCATCTGGATCGGATAAGACGCAATTATTACTTAATCTGATAATGAGATGGTTGAAATGGGATAAATTATATTTAGTAGCACCATCCGTTGATGATCAACGATGTTATGATGTACTTAAAGATTTCAATGAAAACGCGCGATTACTGGATGAGGATAATGATGTTATAGAGTTTATAACCGACATTGATGAAGCACCATCCGTAGATTCCATAGACGGATTTATTAATAATTTAGTTGTATACGACATGTGATGCTAGATAAACAATCAAATCCAGCCAGAATATTTTCCCGAGGTAGACACAAAAATACAGACGTGATCTATGTTACTCAACGATATACACAAATTCCGAAGGTGATCAGAGACAACTGCAACATTTTAGTTGTGTTTAATGGCGTAGACACACACACGTTGCGAAATATTCATCAAACCTGGTGTGGTGGTGACATGGATATAATTAAATTCAAAAATTTCTTCTCACGAGCGCAAGCTACTCCGCATGGATTTATAACAATAAATTTACATGATCCAAGAACAAGATATCGTGTGGGTATTGATAAAATATTTGGGTAACAGGGGGAGCAGCAGAGAGGGTACCTACCAACGTTGGTCGTCAAAAAATAAACAAGAAATAAATAAACACGTAGAGTACTTTATTTTTTCAGATACTATTTCGAACTGAGGTTTTATTAGTACAATCGGTCATTACAGAAATAAAACATCTCAAGGAAAAGTTCATTTGTAAAATCTTGACCTTTCTACGAGATGATTTATTTGTTTGTTTTATTTGTTTTGTCGGAATTCTATGGTCTGTTCACCCTCTCTGCTGCTCAAGCTGCTTGCAAAGGGACGGTACTCCACACAACTTATTAAAGGTATCAGCTTCTTCCCTACCACGATTATACTATTGAAAGTAAATCATACATACCAAAAATATATATCCGACCATTAAATATTGGTTTAATTCATATTGATGTGATAGAAAGCAATAAGTCTCTACTAGAAATGCAGACTCTAACACCTGTCATATAAAGCATGGCTTTACACAAATCTCTGTAGCGTTCCACCTCTTCTTTCTTTAATTTATCAGTAAGACTTCATCCTGTACTTAACAAACAAATATTTACATATTTGCAGACGACACAACAATGGCATCATCATGTAGCAATGTATATACACTATAATTCATATTAGATTCAGAAAAATGGTCAAAATAAAATAAGATGGTAATAAGTGAATGCATGCTTAAGGGAATATAAAAAATTCAAGTTTAAGAAGAAAAATATGTTGCTGTGATTTATAATAGTTATAGGGGATGACATGGCGTCAATGGAAATCCCAGTAAAAAAAAAAGGTCGGGGAACACTTTGGCGTCAAGGGGAATTTAACATGAGGAAATTTAACATTGGGCTAAACACTAACTTGCGACAAGGGATTAGGCCACTTTAGAGTCAATTGGACCTTAACGTTAAAAATAGGTATGCCAAAATTGACGACAATGGGAATTTAACATGGGAATGTCACTCGGAGGTCAATGGGAACTGAACTTTCGTGGAATCATGGGGTTTATAGAGTCAAAAATTATGTATTGTGTAAAATTTTCTTGTATTTGTACGTAAACGATGAAAATACATTTATTAGATTGTTCAGCCAGAGATATGAAGATATTTTTAGGCAAATAGGCAAAAGCTGCAGGATGAGATTAAGTGATGGAAAGACTGTGTTTCTATAGGTCATTGGAAAAATAATTCACTTCTCAAAAATACCTAAAACTGTTGGGAGACAGCGATTTTTGTTATATAATCACCATGTTTAGAGTGTGGAACTTGCCAATCAGAGGTAACACGAGAATATATGAAAGTATTTAATATGAGGAAAAGATGTATCAGATTTGTAACAGAAACATCGAAAATGAATTCCATTGTATTACTGTTTGTCCGCTATGTGGAGAAATACAAAGAAAATATTTACCCACCTTTGTATATAAAATTTCAAGCTTTAGAATAAATGCAGGTCTATTGTACACAATGATACTAGTAAAATTATGATGACTAATTTAGCAATATTTACTATAAAAGCCTTCTAGATTAGAGAAACCGTTTTATCAATGATTCCTGCTATATAAGATTCTAGATCAATAGAAAAAATCGTGCACCATGTAGGTTCCAGGGTTCCCCTTAAATTCGTTTGTGTGATTTCTGTGTTATATTTACTTGTATCTCATCAAGTTCGAAAAATGCATTAATGACCACTTTCATGTAAATCACTTCCAAGAGATATAATATTATTTTGTTACTCCCTAAAACATCTTATCGTACCACATGATGTATGGATATGTATCATGGGCCAGTGGCCTGTATTGTACCACATGATGTATGGATATGTATCATGGGCCAGTGGCATATATATTGATCAATGTTAATAGACCCCTCATGACTGGGGCAGCGATTGGAAGAAAATACAATGCCCTAATGCCAAGAACTATGATAAGATTGTACTTTGTTTTTAACTTCGGCTATTGACTGCATGGAAGTTTTTGCATACTCCATACTTTCATTGTCGGATTCCAGGAAAGCAACAGGTAAACTGGTATACTGATTTCCCTGGGACAAATTGATACTATGTATTTACCTATCCATATATTATCGAGACATGTTCATGATCAAGTGTGTATAATCAACGTCGTGTGTCACGAGTTGACTTTTCTTGCTTGATTAGCGCCAAAACACCTTCCAGATCTGTCTGGATAGTAGTTTTTTTGCTATAGTTTTTATTTCAGAAAAAGTTATTAAAATAGTATCAAGTTTGCTTAGCTGGTCCTTCAAAATTCTATAATTAGTTGTTGAGGTAGCATCAATGTGCGTCATGAGAAGACTAAAGCTATACCTTAGTTGTGTAGCCTTATCTTTTGATACAGCACCTGCCAGACAGCCCAGGAGGCTGGCAGCAGGAATCAAGAGCAAGGACTGGGTACGGTTTCTAGGCCATCCAATGTTACGAGGACGCATGGATGATAACGAGGTTATTTCACTTAGAGGATACAGTTGCAAATGTGAAATTAGAACGGCAGGAGGATAGTTGGTCCTAGTAAAATAGGTTAAGCGAATTCCAGGAAGCTGACGGACAGAGCCACAGCGGGAAAAACACTCGCCCGACTCCCGCTCAATCCGGATGTTAGAATGCCGTGACAGCGTCGCTAGCTCGTGATCGGTACTCAGTGGGTAATGATCCGGCAACTATGAAGCCCATGGCAAAAGAGTTGATGTAGCAATATCGCCCACATGTAATGCTTTTTAGTGATTATGATTTTGTTGAAGTTATATCAGACAATTCAAGCACCATATTATGATTCTTCAGTTACACGAAGTTTTATAAAAGATAAAGGAATCGTGATTTATTTATAGTCGTTGGCTGGACTTGGAGAGTACAGAATATTTATTCTGAAAGATACAGTACCTTTTGGATTACATGAAATTATTCAAGGACTTGAATTTTTAAATAATTTTCTTGGACTTTACTGTCTAACTTCACTGGATTACCTTGAAGAAACTTTTTAAATTTAGAAATGTGTTTCTTCAGTGGTGAGAAGATTCATTCGGAATACCTTTGGATAGTTTCCGGTTTAAAGTGAAATTGATTGTACAATTTTGGGATAATATTATATGCGTTCATATACTGTGAATTATATTTAATTCTTTCACTTTGTTAAAATGTATATTTTAGGAAATTAAATTTATATTTAGTAAAATTGAATGCTTGTTGGTTATTACCTTGTCATGTAACAGAGTTTAAGCCCTTAGATGAAACAATAGCCCGCATTGTGTTGACTTATACCTACCTACCTGGCAACCACCTAAATACGTGTTAAAACATGCACACACACAAAAAAAAGACTAAAACAAGAGCATTCGCTTCTTTCATACCTCAGTGGATATAACACTTAGTTTCGGTATACAAGTTATTCAGGATGAATTATTCCTCAGATCTACTTGGAAAACTACATTTCTGTACACCCCTAAAGGCAAACTTTTACAGGTGAAATTTCACGCTTTGAGCGCCAAAGTACATAGTTCACGCTTTGAGTGCCAAAGTACGTAGTTCACGCTTTAATAGTTAACTTGGTTAAAAATAATGCAGGAGGAGCCTCACACCTAAAACATGCAGTCAACTTACCTAATTCTTATACTCATTCACATTCATTCATAGTACACGGCTAACCTGCCTTGAGTAACATATCACAATGCAGTTACAGTGAATTGTCATTAATAAAGAACTGTTACCACAGAATAACCCACACACACAAATATATATGTACACACACACACACACATATATATATATATATATATATATATATATATATATATATATATATATATATATATATATATATATATATATATATATATATATATATGTGTGTGTGTGTGTGTGTGTGTGTGTGTGTATATGAGGGGTGCGCGAGTGGGGGAGTTGTCCAAAGTGCTCACCATTCATGATCACTGTCATCTCACCTCTGTCTGCGTGGGTTCGAGTCTCTAGTTCGGATAAGTGGGAAAGCTTGCCAGTAACTTGTCGTGAGTCGGTGGTTCTAACCGGGGTTTTACTAGATTCTTCCTAGACCAGTTATGCTGACCACCATGAAGAACCTCTTGTGTGCTGAAAAAAACCAAGAATTCTCGATCAATCGATTGACACAGACGTCAGGTGTCTGAGTCTTACAACTGCTTTATCCTTACAATTGCTTTACCTGTGATACAGGTAAATTATAGACTGAACGGCTTTTAACACCTAACCTTGGCGTAATTTACGTTAGTCTTACCTGTTAGATGTCTTTACCTAGAGCTCGTTTTCCAAGAACCCAACAAAGGGACAGATATGAGTGCAACGACTGCAGCTCGCGTCATGTTGTAAACCTAACAAGGAAGCAATTTTTCCAATTCATATATGAGCCAATTACCCGACTTAAGAATTGATTTTACCCGAATATAGAAATATACTCTCCCTGGCTATGTACTGAAATTATGCATGCTCTTTGTTAAGTACCTTCTCAATTAGTGCAAAACAGTTAAGTTGACAGAGATCTACTTAAATAAACTAGCACTGTGTATAAGAAAGAAATATTATTTACTAACCCTCTCTCTCTCTCTTACTCTGCGAGAGTTCGTGGGTTTGATCCCAGGGCGAGTCATACCAAAGGCTTACAAAAATGGTACTTACAGCTGCCTCGCTAGGCTCTAGAAATAAGCGGGTTAGTGTTAGGACTGGTCGGCCTGGTGTCAGGATAATGTGACTGGGTGGGACATCATGCTACATATCTGCTGCATCATGCCCCAGTGCTAGACATCACTATAAGCTGCCACACTGCAGACATCGTAGCGATATGACTGAAAAATTGTTAAAACATCGTTAAAAATCTAATTTTCACTGGCTTCAGTGGTGTGTCCTTGGGCAAGGCACTTGGCATATCTCCACACGATAAAACACGTTCATGCGCTGTTATGCCATAAAAACGCCAAAAGTAATGGGTTAAAAGATAGTTATTGTTAAATCACACCAGTGCCATTATACGAATCAAATGTGCTGACGATTACAAAGTACGACACATTTTATTTGATTCTTTACATTTTACATTACAGTAATGAAAACTGCGATATTATTCCTTGTTTCCTTCTTTATATGTATATCACCATATCAATAAAAAGAATAAAATGCTACTCAAAGATAGGATTGAATTACTGGCATTATATGTTTTAAACACTCTAAATTATACTAGACACAGTCGTCCATAAGTTTCTTTTTACATGTAATTTGATTGGTAAAACCTACAGTCTGATAATGATAAAATAATAATAATAACCGAGTGTATTTATTGACCATTTTTGGTCATCATATGATGAAAATCTTGCATAGAGTAATACAAAAAATCTTGGTATTCATGGCAAACAATACAAAAGATTAGTATTGTCTTGCATTACAGTATTTTAAATACAGTATTTTAAATACAAATGCAGTAATTCGACTCATCTGTCATGTATTATTCGACTCGTTGTCCAGATTCGGAACTGATGCACATTTGGTTCCATATCTTATATCCTTTGCTTCAAATGATACGGTTTGACTTATATATTTTAGTGAAATTTAATCAGTATTGTGAATGCTTGTAAGTACAATTGTGATGACTATTATGAGTTAAGTATGCATGTTAGAATGTATTTATTATAGATAATAATTTCAATATGTGTACGTTTCTGCATGGCTATGAAAACTAATTCATTTAACATAGACATCATTGCTAGGCTCAGTGTTAAACTACTGTGTGTCCTACACGCCCATAAGTGTTACACTATTGTGTGTTCTCAATGAACATCGGTGTTAAACTCTTGTGTGTCCTACATGGCCGTCAGTGTTAAACTATTGTGTGTCCTCCATGAACATCGGTGTTAAACTATTGTGGCTCCTACATGGCCGTCAGTGTTAAAGTATAGTGTGTCCTACATGGCCGTCAGTGTTAAACTATTGTGTGTCCTACATGGTCGTCAGTGTTAAAGTATTGTGTGTCCTGTATGGCCGTCAGTGTTAAACTACTGTGTGTCCTCCATGAACATCGGTGTTAAACTATTGTGTGTCCTACATGGCCGTCAGTGTTAAAGTATTGTGTGTCCTGTATGGCCGTCAGTGTTAAACTACTGTGTGTCCTCCATGAACATCGGTGTTAAACTATTGTGTGTCCTACATGGCCGTCAGTGTTAAAGTATTGTGTGCCATAGCCTTCAGTATCAAACTATTATGTGTCATCCATGGCCATCAGTGTTAAACTATTGTGCGTCCCACATGGCCGTCAGTGTTAAACTATTGTGCGTCCCACATGGCCGTCAGTGTCAAATTATTGTGTCATACATGGCCATCAGTGTCAAATTACTGTGTGTCATACATGGCCATCAGTCTTAAATTATTGTGTGTCATACATGGCTATCGGTGTCAAACTACTGTATGTCCTACATGGCCATCGTTGTAAAATATTGTGTCATACATGGCCATCAGTGTCAAACTACTGTATGTTCTACATGACCATCAGTGTCAAATTATTGTGTGTCATACATGGCCATCAGTGCTTAACTACTGGATGTATTACGTGGCCATCAGTGTACAATTACTGTGTGTCCTACATGGTCATCAGTGTTACAATATTATGTGTCATACATGGCCATCGGTGTGAAACTACTGTACGTCCTACAGAGCCATCAATGTGAAACTGCTGTGTGTCCTATATGGCTATCAGTGTCAAACTAATGTATGTCTTACATGGCTATCAGTGTCAAACTATTGTATGTCCTACATGGCCATCGGTGTAAAATAGTGTGCGTCCTACATGGCCATCAGTGTTAAACTATTTTGTGTCCTACATGGCCGTCAGGGTCGAATTATTGTGTCATATATGGCCATCAGTGTTAAATTTGTGTGTGTCATACATGGCCAACAGTGTCAAACTACTATGTCCTACATGGCCATCAGTGACAAACTACAGTATGTTTTACATGGCCATCGATGTAAAATATTGTGTCATACATGGCCATCAGTGTCAAACTACTGTATGTTCTACATGCCCATCAGTGTCGAATCATTGTGTGTCATACATGGCCATCAGTGTCAAACTACTGTATGTTCTACATGACCATCAGTGTCGAATCATTGTGTGTCATACATGGCCATCAGTGTCAAACTACTGTATGTTCTACATGACCATCAGTGTCGAATCATTGTGTGTCATACACGGCCATCAGTGTTAAACTACTGCATGTATTCCGTGGCCATCAGTGTACAATTATTGTGTGTCCTACATGGTCATCAATGTTAAAATATTGTGTCCTACATGGCCATCAGTGTCAAACAAATGAATTTCCTACATGGCCATCAGTGTCAAACTACTGTATGTCCCCTACATGACCATCAGTGACAAACTACCGGATATCTTACATGGCCATCGGTGTAAAATATTGTGTTATTCATGGCCATCAGTGTTAGACTACTGTAAGTCCTACATGACCATTCGTATCAAACTAATGTATATCCTAAATGGTCACCAGATTCAAACTACTGTTTGTCATACATGGTCATCATTGTCAAAATACTGTATATCCTACAAGGCCATCAGTGTCAAACTAATGTATGTCCTACAAGGCCATTAGTGTCAAACTATTGTATAACTACTGTATGTCCTACAAGGCCATTAGTGTCAAACTATTGTATAACTACTGTATATCCTACAAGGCCATCAGTGTCAAACTACTGTATGTCCTACAAGGCCATTAGTGTCAAACTATTGTATAACTACTGTATGTCCTACAAGGCCATTAGTGTCAAACTATTTTATATCCTACATGGCCATTGGTGTAAAATATTGTGTGTCATAATTGGCCATCAGTGTCAACCTACTGTATGTCATACATGCCCATCAGTGTCAAACTACTGAATGTCCTACATGGCCATCATTGTCAAACTACTGTATGTCCCCTACATGGCCATCAGTGACAAACTACCGGATGTCTTATATGGCCATCGGTGTAAAATATTGTGTTATTCATGGCCATCAGCGTTAGACTACTGTATGTCCTACATGACCATCAGTGTCAAACTAATGAGTGTCCTACATGGCCATCATTGTCAAACTACTGTTTGTCAAACATGGCCATCAGTGTCAAACTAATGTACGTCTTACATGGCCATCAGTGTCAAACGACTGTAGGTCCTACATAGCCATCAGTGCCAAAATACTGTATGTCCTACATGGTCATTAGTGTCAAACTACTGTATGTCCTACATGGCCATCAGTGTCAAACTACTGTATGTTCTACAAGGACATTAGTGTCAAACTATTGTTAGTATTACATGGCCATCAGTGTCAAAATACTGTATGTCTACATGGCCATTAGTGTCAAACTACTGTGTGTCCTACATGGCCATCAGTGTCAAACTACTGTATGTCTTACATTGCTATCGGTGTAAAATAGTGTGTTTCCTACATGGCCCACTACACAATAGTAACTTGCAGATGATAAATTATATGCCAGCTAGTGTGCTATTGTTGACAACTTAGAATGTTCTAGAAGGGATGTTGACCCTATTCTAATTATGTTATTGTGCCGTAACTTTTTATATTACCTGTTTTTACTTCAAAATTATTGATATTTATTTTAACATCCAAAGCAGAATCAGTCTTATTGTTTTGTTCATTTTTCATTTTGGTACTGGCTTTTTTAACTTACAAAATTTAACTGAAATAGAATATACACTGAACATTTTTTATTCTGCACAAAACGTTTGTACAATACGATTGACAAAAGAAAATGGCATCTTAAGGATAACAATGTAAATATAACATATCTTGTGGGTAAATGGCTAGACGTTTTCACTTGTTATATTCCACAAAGCTAGTACTTCGTATCTTATACACGATTATGCGACCCTAGATGACATAAAAGAGACAACATCCAATCTAAGTTATCATTATGTGGTAGGTATTATGGAATGCTTTTTATGTGTTGCGGTACAAATGATTACTGCAAGATTCCTTTTTGTGCATGGATAAAAAATATTTACTTCCTATACATAAAATACTTATTTTCTAGTTAAAAAATAAGTTATGTTTTTTTTCTGGTTAAAATATAAGTATGTATATTTGCTTTAATTATATCTGATTTAATTGTTTGTAAGTTTTAAAATCTTTTAATTTTTTAAATTTCATTATACGTCAAAAACATGTTTGCTAGGAACTCAAACTTCATCTAGAAAATAGTTTGACCCGGAATGTTCGTTTTACTAAACACATAAGGCTGACACCTCGTCTCCAACCGTAATTCAAAACTAGTAGCAGCCACGTAAATAAGTTCTATTTTCATTTTAAAATGATTGGTTGTTGTCAAGGTCACGATGAGAATACGTGATTTAAGATGTAAACAAAGTTTTTACTTTATTTCTTAAAGTAAATGATTGCTTTTCATCAGGGTCATGTTAGGCGTACGTGATATAAACACGATCATATCACTCATCCCCACCCTTTTTCCATTATTGAAACCTGGGGATTTTCGAAACTGCGTTTTAAAATACGACATTAATTTTGTTTTAGAGAAATAATTTCAGTTGGTCTTTTACGCTGGAAAGTAATGTGTTGTTTGGAGTTATTTCAAATTATTTGGATTCAAAAGGATTAATTTTCCTGGAAAAATGCGTGTGTTGATACGAAATTCTTGAACAAGGACAGCTTTTATAAAAGAAATTTTGGATTTCCGAAACCGAAATGACATTTCTTGTTTCTACAAGGAACTGTAGACTTCACACACTACAGTTACAGCATACGTCATTGTCTTCCATCTTGGATTCTTCATCGGGACTTGAACTTGAAATCATTAGAACATTTTAGTATAAGGACTTCTAAAATTGTATTCGTGGATTATTCTTGGATTATTTATGGATTTGATTCTTAAAACCGTAAGTTTTTTTCTTCAGTTTTACAGTATCTTTCCAGGGAAATAAATTATGATATTTTTTAAACTTTGTTGTTTTCACTCTTTCTTGTGTTATTGTTTATTCGAGCCTAAACACCTAACATAAGAAAGGGGGGCTCGTCCGGGATTATTTAAAGTTTTGGATAAGATATTTCAGAAAACTTTGTTTCTGGAAATTTAAATTCCCCTAGTTGTTTTTTTTTTAAATTGTAGTAAAATCCGCAAGCTTTTTCTACAAGATCATCAAAACTACATAATTTTTTTAAATTTTACATAGGAGTAGTTGAAAATTTTGAAAATGGAAGTACAGCTAAAAAGGTTGGGATTAGAAATAAGACAGGTTCAGTTTCAGACAGAAAAGATACAAATGGAAAGAAAGATGGAAGTGAGACGAATGCAGTTTCAGAAAGAGAGAGATGAACGACAAATGCAGTTTCAGAAAAAGATGGAAGACGAATGGAGTTGCAAAAAGAGAGCAAGGACAGAGAAAGACAAATGCATTTACAAAAAGAGCAAATGTGTTTACAACCAGAGAAGGATGAAAGGCAATTTCAAATTATGTTGCAAGAATTAGAGCTGTCAAACAGAAAATACTCACTTTTTGACGTTTTAAGAAATATCAAGATAGTACTTTCTTTTTTGTAAGCAGAAGCAGACAGATATTTTCTTCGTTTTGAAAGAATGAGTTTTAAGTGGCCAAGAGAGAACTGGACTAAATTATTACAATGTATATTTACTGGTAAGACTAGTGATATCTACAATTCACTGTCAGTTCACCGAAGTGGTGTATATGATACGGTTAAGGAACGCATCCAAAAGGGTTATGAGTTAGTCCCTGACGCTTATCGACGAAAATTCAGAAACTATAAAAACAAAAGGAAGCTGACTAGACCTATGTCGATTTGCAAGGGAAAAAGCATCACATTTTGATAGGTGGTGCTCTCCTAGAAAGGCTAATAAAGGTTACGAAAGTCTCAGACAACTCATATTGGTTGAAGAGTTGAAGAATTGTGTCCATAGTGACAATAGGTTTTATCTTGACGAGCAAAAGATCGAAACCAAGGAAGATAATCCTCCTGCCGTTGACAATTATGCTTTAAATCATAGCGATTTTTATGGTTTTGTATAAGACTTCTACTCAACCGTCTTCTGGCAGAAAAGTATTTCAGCCTAAAACAAGTCCTTCTAAAACTCAGTCTGGCACAACTTCTAAAAATCAAACTTTTGATAAGCTTGATTCTAGATCCTTTTCTCTTCATAAGTGTACCTATTGCAACCGAAAATGACACGTTATTTTTATTGCTACAAATTGAAAAATAGGCATCAGAATTAAGACAGCCCTATTCCAAATGCTCTTATTTCTAAGAGGTCAAGGTCACGGTCATGTATTGAAAGCAATACATTTGTTGGGTCTAACAAACCCCAATCTGATTTTATTATGGAGAATTATGAACCATTCATATCGAATGGTTCTACATCACTCTTAGGTGATTCGGCCAATCCTATCCCTATTAAAATTTTAAGGGACGTAGGAGTTTCTCAGAGTCTCTTATTGACAGGTAATTTGCCTTTTTCTGAGAAGTCTTTTTCTAGTGAGAGTGTTCTCATTCAGGGAGTAGAGTGGGACTTTGTTAATGTTCCTCTCCATTGTGTAACTTTATCATCAGACGTAGCCTCATCAGGACCTGTGACAGTTGGAACAGTCTCTGTTTTACCCATTGAAGGCATTCATTTATTACTAGGCAACGACCTAGTTGGAGACAAGATTGTTGTTAATCCTCTTGTAACTGACAATCTTTGCTTGGATCAGAAAGTCGATCCTATTGACAAAGAATTCCCTGATTTATTCCGGAATTAGACAGGAAATACTTTGTTTGGTCTTCAAAACTCCTTTGGCTGGTCATTTAGAGAATAATAAGACTAATCACAAGATCTTGACTCGTTTCTATTGGCCAATTATTAAAACTGATGTTGGTAAATACTGTAGATCGTGTCATACCTGTCAAATGGTAGTAAAATTTAATCAGAAAATACCTAAGGCTCATCTACAACCTTTTCCTGCCTTTGACCAACCATTTAGTAGAATTAAGGTAGATTGTGTTGGTCCCTTACCTAAAACCAAGTCAGGTCACCAATACATGTTGACAAATATGAGTGCGTCAACAACATTTCCAGAGGCAATCTCCTTGAGGAATATAAAATCTAAAATAATAGTAAAAGCTTTGATAACGTCTTTTAGACAATTTGGCCTTCCCCAATCTGTCCAATCAGGTCTAGGGTCAAATTTTAGGTCTTTAACTTTCCAGCCTATTGTGCTTGAATTTGGCATTCAGTCAAAACTGAAATTACGGATTGACAGAACTACAATGCAGAGAACTTTTATGTCTGGTAATATATTTCTGTCTCTCTTGCTTGTTGTTTCAAGTTCTTTTTCAGATTAGATAGTACGGTCATTATAAAGTTAAAGAGAAAGTGGTGACTGATTTAAATAGTAATATTATTGCTCCTGGGATCTAAATAAATTATAGGAGTAACAGTATACTGAAAGAGATAGCCAGGTTAAACGTGCAATATATTTAGTTTTACCCGTCCCACTCATTGAAGATTTAAGTGAAGGATTATCATCGGATTATACTGATATAGGAGTGACAAATCTTCGGAATTCAGAAATTATGAAAGACCTGGACAAGAAACTTTCACATTTTCAAGAGCGAGAAAGAGATGAACTTAAACAGTTATTATTTGGATATGAGAACTTATTTCCAGATGTTCGTACAAGAACCAACAAAATATTCCATGACGTCAAAATTGTAAATTCTAAACCTGTGAAACAACACCCGTGCAGGATGAATCCCCTGAACAGTAATAATTGAAAAAAGAAATTCGATATTTGCTGCAATAAAAGTGACTGAAATTCACCATGCATACTTTTTCCAAAACCAGATAAAACAATCCGTATGTGTACTGATTATAGGAAGGTGAATAGTGTGACAAAAAAGATTAATTCCCATTACCCAGAAACGGTGACTGCATAGATAAGATCGGGAATGCCAAGTGTGTCACCAAATTTGACGTTCTGAAAAGATTTTGTCAAATTCCACTAACGGAAAGAAGAATGGAAATTTCGGCATTCGTGACTCCAGATGGACTTTACCAGCATAATGTAATGCCGTTTGAGATGAAAGGGCCGCCATGTAAATTTCAATGTCTCCTGAATATGATTACCTCTGGTCTATACAATTGTATGCTTGCATTGATGATATATATGTGATTTAATTTTTGTATATGATTTAATTGTTTGTAAGTTTTAATATGTTTCGAATTTTTATTTCATTATATGTCAAAATAATGTAGTTCTGTTTACTAGGAACTCATAGTTTTTCCAAAAAATTGTTCGACCTTGACTGTTCATTTTAATAACCACATAAGGCTGACCTTGTTCTCCACCTTAATTCAAAACTAGTAACAGCCACGTCAACAAGTTTTTTTATTTATTTTTATTGCAGGATTTATAATAGTGAGATCGAGACTGTATTGAATACGTGACTCTAGACTTGTAAATAGTTTTTAGTTGAAGTAAACAACTTTATTCTGTCAGAGTAAAATGATTGGTTCTTCTCAAGGACATACGGGGCTGCGTGATTATTATATGTGAACATGACCACGTGACCCTTATTCGAGGCGTAAAATCCAAAGTTTAAATCATCGTTTTTGATAAATAATTGCAGTTGGGCTTTTATACTGCAAAGTGTCCGTTTGGTTCTTTTATGGTTATTTCAAATTATTTGGATTCAAAAGGATTCATTATTTTCTTTCTGGAAACACACGTGTGCTCATATGAAATTCTTGAACAAATACATGTCTTATAAAAATGTATTCAGATTTCCAAAACCGCAGTGATATTTCTTGTTTCTATAAGGAGCTGTAGACTTCAAGACAGTACAGGTTACAGCATTAATCACAGCCTACCACCTTGGAGTCTTCGTCGGGACTCGAAATTGAATTCATTAGAACATTTTTTGTTAGGACTTCTAAAATTGTATTCGTGGATTATTCTTGGATTATTTTTGGATATGATTCTTAAAACCGTAAATTCATATTTTTTAACTTTTTACAGCTTTTTTTAGGGAAAATAAATTATTATATTTTTGAAAGCTTATTGTTTTCACTCTTTCTTGTGTTACTGTTTATTCGTGCCTAAACACGTAACATAAGAGAACTTTAATAACTTTCACTTCTTATTAATGGAAGTATATTGTCATAAATTACATATATCACATTTCACTTTTGACTTTTCAATAGCTCAGCCTAGTGAAACGTTTAAAGGGTTGTCTGATAATTTACTATCGGGAAATATGCAAAACGCAGTTTGTTTTTGGTATGTATTGAGTATCCGAAGCAAATAAATTATTGTTTCATCCTGTTCTGTTTATATCAGATAGGTTAGTGTTTTTTTATGCAATGATTTACCACATATAGTGACGTCCCTTTCACAAGCACGAAGCAGTTTTTATCGCTTGTATTGGTTAATATCTTTTAGTGTATTTTAGTCGTTCGCGAACCTGACATAACACATAAAATAAACATGGGGAATGGAAAGTCAATTGACGCCAATTACTTGAGTGACAAAGTAGCGCTGAGTTACAATAACAAGCTAAAACATATTCTAAAAATATTGGTGTCTGATGGTTATATCAACCTAGAGGTAGCTTCACCATTATCGAGTATGCTAGCCTCGAACGAAATCAGGGCCATTGCATAACACGTGACTGGGTCAGTCAGTCTGGCTCAGTACACAAGAGACGGTCGGATCTCATTATTGATGTCTGTAATCTCAAAGGAAAAAAAATTATTCTAAGTTTTGACAGTCCTTGGCCAGACAGCTCCTTGCTGAGAGCTTGCTCACTGTGAAAATATAAAATTAAATCCATCTCACATAGGATTTCGTTAATTATTATTGTGACGAGATAGATATGACACACTCATGTACAACAGGATTAAATGTATGTACAAGTTTTACGTTACCTATATGTAATGTTTTCGGTGGCCTACTCACTAAGATCGGTGTTATGCAGAGATAAACATTACAAGTTCGAGTCAATGTCGTGGAAAAATATTTTCTATATTTTTGGGGGAGAAATTCGAGCTTGGATAAGTTGCATATATAAAATGAATGTCAGCGCGACAAATGCATCAAATGATGAACATAATTCAGCTTAACACCAAATTTCCTTGAGGTATTCGGGTTTCGGAATGAGGACGCCTCTGAGCCAAGCAGAGGCTCTGCGCATCTGCTTCACGCCGCATAATTAACATTGATCCATACAAGACGGTTGACCGTAAAACTAAATATATGAACAGCTTACAATGGCACGTTTGTCTATAACCTCAAGGAGTACCATCGGAAAAAGCTATTCCGGTTTTACCGTCTCCTTTTGGAAAATCATTTAAACACAACTTTCATATAAACATATGAACGTTGAAAGTATATAATAACAAACACAGTCTTACATGTTCAATATAAGCAAACCAAACTAATGAATTTCAGATAATTAATAGAAATTCCTCCTGAAGAGTAATGACTTAAACAGGTAAGATTACATGTCATATATCCACAATACAGTTTTATTATTGGACTTATGTGTTGCTTAGAATTAAACAACACAACCTCATATCCCCGCACTCGGAACATCTTGTATTTGCAGTAATAGTTACATAAAACATGTATTTTATACTGAGTATTTGATACAGAGAGTATTTTATATACAGAGTATTTTATACAGAGTATTTTATATCGAGTATTGATAATGTACCATCTGTATATGGACCTTAACACAGACTAATGCAGTTTTTCCCACAGGATGTGACCAAACATGTTTTCGTAAAAATAGTGGCAACGATCGCGGCCAACCTATATGTGACCTTGTTTTGTGCACCACTCTAATACACAGAAACCGAAGTGGTTGAAAAGCATGCAACTCGATCATTTTTAAAGTTGATAAGATATCGTCCTTGTGTGAACCTATATAAGACTCCTGAACGCATGAAAACCTGCCCATATTGTATAGGTGATTTTCGTGGCAATACGTACATCTTAAAAGAGAGCTATTTTGTTGACACATAATTCGAAATTTATATTGAACAAAATTACTGGAAATCACAATAGACACAGCGCTGAATTTATTCAAGGATCAATCAGTGTGCAATTATTTACAATGTCTCTTGTCGCTTCTACGAGCCATAGCTCAAGTGTTCAAACTTACGAATCGTCGCAGATTCAGCTTCTGGATAGAACCGTTCCTGGAGATATTCCCGACGATCCCCGAGGAAGGTTAATGTATTATCTGAGGTGTATGTGCTATGTATTAGACCTGACCTATGTTCATCCAGAGGTGGAGAGACTGGGAAACTATCACAGGTACGATATCGGTAGGAGAGATATTGACACTGTAATCAAAATGTGCCAGGTACTGGCACCAGACAAACTGGAAAATAAATGTATTTTTGAATGTCCTGCTTTATGTGGCGACTGGTCCGCCAAGTTCTATGATGTCAACGAAATTCGGCAACAAGTGTTATCCACGACCGCAACAGCTTCAGTTACAGCGCTCGCAGGAAAAAGTGCGTTGTTTGCATCAACAAAGGCGACTGCTACAGTCATCCTTGGAGGAACATGTTATAACATAATGAAAATCCTGACTTACACAAATTACTGGAAGGAGGAATACTACCGGAAACCAATGAAACTTCTCCAGAGAAATAGTAGCGTTTGCACGTTACTTTGATTTTTAAATAATGATACAAGGGATTGGTCAATACAACTTGCAGAGAATTTACATTATTGAATATATCGTGCTTTTATTTTATAAGTTATGAAGTTTTGTAAATTTTTAACACAAGTCAGTCATAGCTTTATCTCTGTGGTGAAATGATTTAGTACTTTACACATAAAAGATGTTTCCAAATTAATCGAACGGGAGTTTCTGGTAGATGACATAATATAGTCAAAGTTCATCTAAATACATAAATACAGTACTTTTTCAAGGCTGGAAATAATTATCGTTTTTACAAATTATGGCGATATGCATACTGGCCTTGTTGCTATTATTATTATTATTATTATTATTATTAACAACAACGGTTCGAATTACAAATGGTCTTTGAGATCTATAGATAATAACATCCAGTACGGAGTTGGGAATGAGTTCAAAGAGTCTTCGAGATGGATGTATGGACAGACAGATAAATACAACTTTCATGCTAAAACAATGATTAGAGCACTGACGTCAGCCGAATGCTGACACGTAAAACTGGCTGTCGAGTGCTAAAACGCAAACTTTTGTCAATATTCATTATTTTGTTTATTTGCAGATGATTCGGGTGGAGACGATTTCGTATTATGTTGTCTTCGTTTCTCTAGGGAGATGGCAAATTATAAACCAAATAACCGAATCTAAATTTCATATATACCTCTCGATGCAGCTAGAAGTATCAGACAGACTGTTTGACGACATTGTAATGCATCATAACCGTCTAAAGGATTCATGGAACCTGCATGTCATTGTGAGATAAGAGTATGGCATATTTGTATCCAGGAACGAACACATAAATAAAAAAGCAGAACAAGTGACAGCCCTTCCACAAGACCGCAGACTGTGCTTCTAAAGAGCTCATGATAGACAATAATATTAAGATATGAAAACTAAAAACTGTGAACTATTTTAATGAAATAGACACTAATATTTAATATGTTGGAAGCCACGTGGACTATGTTTATGTATTTTTATGCTAAGATCCTGTTCGGGGAACATCGCGATAGATTAGGATATCAATTAGTACAAAGGCGGCCCTGTCAGATTGGGCCTGTAATTTAATTCACTCGAGTTTATACGATCTTACTGTATGCCAAATGGCATGCTGGTGTCTCTTCTAGCACGAATCGTTTGTGAGCTAACCTGATGCCATAATATTGTGTACATATTTAACTAAAGGTCTTCGTGATCGTTATTCGCATTTTGTATAAGACATATGAAGCTGACCATGCCATGACAACATCTCTGTAACTCAACACTTAATACAAATAATCAAAAGTCTTATTATTAATTGTTAGAGACATATTTATATAAAACAACCTACAATATTCAATTTTAAATAAATATTGCATCAGTAATAACAAAAACGATTAAATCTTTCTGCATTAGTTCATCCTCGTTTAGTCTAAGCAATTACACACTTTTTTTTAGAAAATACTTTATAAGATAATGACCAAAAGTAACCATGCAATTGGACAACGACAAGTAAACTATTGCGACTGGCTTATCAACTGACTTCCAATAAACTCTTTTCTAAAACTGGGCCTGAATATATTTTGCTATGGCTCGTTAGCTAAACCTTGGTTTGGTCGCATTTTATTATGACTCATATACGTTGTAGAAAGCCGTGTATTCCAGGAACACGACAGAAAGGTCAGTACTGATAGATTGCAAATGACATACTAGGACACCTGATTTGAATGCAAACAATCACGCAATTTTCAGTAGAATTATAAAGGGTGTGTCGATCGCAATAGTAATGCATACAATATCTCTGTTTAGGAGACCAAATACCTCATACAAATGGTTTGTGGTCGCCTGAAATTCCTTACAAAAACTTACACTTGAACAATTGGCACATTAAAAATATCTAAATAAATTGAATGATATTCCGATATGAAATGTTATTGAGACCGTTTCAGATTTAAGGATAGGAGAGAACCATTTTCGTGCCTAGATGTACATCTGTTCGTCTGTCTGTGCCTGTCTTTTCACAAGTATCTATGTATTTATGTATACCAGAGAATTCTCTCTTTTCACTAATTCATTGCTGCTAAGTACTACTATTATTACAGTTGAGATTATTATTATTATTATTATTATTATTATTGAACGATATAAGAAATTTTTAAAGCATTGCGGCCGTCAGTGTTTCAGTGTAAAGGATTGTCGTATCTGTCCAAACTAAATTTTGATGCTGCCGTCCCGCTTGCATCAATATATAATAAACGTGTCCATGCTGGTTTAAACAAATATTTCGGATCATGCTTTGCAACCAAAGTTCCTGTAGTTTTAGTGAACTATGAACAAAATAAATTGAATTACAAACAACATCACTATTTTCAGCACGTGAAAAAGGAAGCCGAGAGGACCTTGGTATTCGTAATACGATGTTTTTATTTTATTTGTTCGAAATTAAAACTTTTCAAAAGCTTTTTAAAAGGCACAATCAAATATAAAAGTAATGATCACAAGTCTTTAAGACGAATATTAACTTTGTAACAACGTTCCTGATGGAAAAGATAACGCAATGAGGCAATATATGAATTTTGATGTCGTGTGTATGTACCAATCATTATAATGTATTAAGTTTATATTTAATTGTAAAAGTCATTTTCCGTACTTAGCGTAGCTATGACAAGTCTTTATATAATAAAATTTCTTCAAAATATATGTGCCCCCATAGTAAAAAAGGTGTTTTATACTAACGTATAATAAAATATGTTTAATTGCAAACGTATAGCCCTATTTGAATGTTTGGAATCATAATAGGAACTTTTTTATCAGGAACATCATCATTATCATTATCGCCATGTTTGAACTGTCGAGCGTGGGGATATTATAATCATACTGACTGTCCGTCTGTTTGCTTACCTGTCCCTCGTCACCCAGATTGAGTTACACACACACACACACACACACACACACACACATACATTGATACACACACACGCACGCACGCACGCACGCACGCACGCACACACACACACACACATACATACATACATACATATGGCTCAGATAACAGCAATATATATATATATATATATATATATATATATATATATATATATATATATATATATATATATATATATATATATATATAGTTTATATAATGTGTAGCCAGTATAGACTCAGTTGTTATCAAGATGTATGTATCGCTTGACTTAAATGGCGAATTGAGAAATACCTGAGTCAGTTACAGACAACAGTGAACAGACCAGGTTTTAATCACTTTTTTATGTTTACATACTCAAGGACGATTCTTTTTCTGTTCCTCTTTCTTTTTTGAAATTCAAAAGATATATTACTGAAGTTGGCAAAGATATATAATTGTACATTCGTGTAAGTACTTGCATATAGGCTAAACTTCTGAATATGTATGTTCGCTAAAATCTGCAACAAAAAGGTATAAATCATGCTTTAGGCACTTTACTTCAATAAAATGGATTTTTTTCAAGGTGCATCGTTCTCTCGTTTAAAATAGTTTCCAATTTAGTAATGAAACTTCCAGATTATTGCCATATAAACACAACCATGATATCGGAAAACATATATAAATAACTATAACGTTTGTAACGACAGCAATAGTTAAACATTCCTTCAATCCATCAATTTGTAATGTATGCCTTCCAAACATATTATTGTTTTGATCATTTCTAACTTACTGATTTGTGTATTTAAAGTGTGTGTAAATGAAAATGATTGCGTCATAATGAATTGACGATAACAAGCGTAATCTGTTGAGGACAACATTACTGACCCAGAACATCCGTTTTGTGTCAAAGCAAACATTGCTCTGATTGGATGCTTGCAAAACTGTTTTCATTTATGATGTCAAACGCTGCATCATTTATGTTGCACAACGAGCTTTTTACATAGATAAGGAAAAGTATAGTGATATGGAGCAATATATCAGCAATGTTCGAATTAAAATATACTAAATCAGTATTTTCAACGTTCAAAATAAAATGAAGAAAAATTATTGCACAACAATACAATGCAAATTTCCACATCAGTCTTTTCTTAAATAAGACGTTTCTTGCTATGTTAGTAAAATAGTAACCAAATGCAGTAAATCTTGAAGCTGGAATAAATTTATAAAAAATTTGTTATAGAAAATTAATTTTCTCACTCGTCCTGCGAAAATGATCGTCTATTACAGAAACAGTGCTAACAAATCCGGGAAAAAAAGAGAATAGGTATGACACCCCACTCCAACAGAAAACTCAATCCATTAAATTTCAGATTTCTTACCTATATTTGCACATGTTTATTTCTACACATCTAGTGTCCACTTAAGAATTTTCATCATGACAAATTAAGATATATCGTCATTATAGCAGTATACATATAAAACATTTATATATAATGGCAGTAAATTGAAGCATTCTCTGGTATGCTCATCACCTTTGAGATGTGTTTTTTTTTAAATTGCATTGCATGTTATTTTACTTATGTAACAAATTACGATATTAAAAATGAATTTTGGAGCAGTTATATGGTTATTATTAACCACAACATAACACACATTTAACGGAATCGTAAGTTAGATTTTAATAGTGATCTAAAGTTATAGTTTTGTATGACCTTTCTTAAACATGGCATACCGAAAAGTATTTTGTAACTTCTGCACATGGTACATGACATATCAAAACGTGTTTTGGACCTTGCGTACATGGTACATGACACACCAAAAAGTGTTTTGGAACTTCTGTGCATGGTACATGGCATACCAAAATGTCTTTTGGAACTTCCGAGGTGTACATGGGTGGTAGTGTTGACTCAGAAATAAAATGAATGAAATATATGACATTACGATACAAGACGTTATATAAACAGTTGAAAACATTTCAACTTTTACTTATGTTGATGATATTTAAATGAATATTTAAATGAAGATCTTGTCTTCATAGCGTACTTGATTGATTCTTTCTTTAAAAATAAACATTTCTCTCTTTTGCGAAAAGCGCCGGACCTACTATTAACATTTCCATATCTGCCCCTATCAGTTCGTCCGTCCGTTACGCTTTCATTTCACCTCCATAACTTTCAAGTCCTTTGTGCACAAGGAATACACCTGGCATACTTACATATAATCTTAAGAAGGTCTGTGACTTACCTCAGTTGGGGTTCTATCTTTGAATTCACGGCTTACTATTACAATTTTTCCATCACACTTTATTTCCCCCGCTTTAAAAACCGTTAGAGATTAAGGGATGCAATTCGTATGTCATACATCAAAGATGTCTCATGTACCACATTTGGGGGAAGGGGTTATTCCATTAAGTTCAAGGTCACATCTCAATATTTACATATTCTACACACTTTTATTCCACTCTATAGTTCTAAACCTAATTGAGATTAAGGAACGTCATATATCATACGAATGAATCAACGCTAGAAGGTCACGTACCACCTTTAAATTATATCATTAAGGTCAAGGTCACGGGTCAATACTTTACGTTTACCGTTTTACTTACCCTTCCTCTTTATGACATTGCATTTTTGTCAGATTAACTGACAAAATTTGATAAACTTAATTATCATAATTAGAAACATATGGTGTGAACCTCGCTGGGTTTCGCATTTCTAGGTCATAGCTCAGTATTGTAAATGTTTGCATCATATCCGGTAAACCCAATGCTGTTTGAGAGATGCAGCATGGTATAAATAAATGTCCTCATTAGCAGGTTCTCGTTCCACATTGGCTATCCTATCTCCAAGGTCTCAGTGTTTAAAGTTTCTTTTATTTTTGCATTCTATTATCGAAAGCTCTTTGAGGTACACAGATGAGCCATTGTACACCCATGCTTTACACATTGATGGCTTCTCAAGTACTACAGGCAATGTTGTATCTTCACGGCCAAAGTTTTGCAAATTGTTTTTATCACGGCCAAAGTACCTGATAATTGTGTTATTCACGGCCAAAGTACCTGATAACCGTGTCACCCTTTTGCTTCCATGATTCTTAACTGTTCTTGAGATAGGGACATACAACTTAGTTACATTCTATCGCTGCCAGTAATTTTAAAGCCAAGTCTTAAAAGGTCACAGTCAGATTGTATTATTGTCAACTTCTTTGATTTCACCACAGTCTGCCGAGGACGAAAATTCACAGACTTGTGTTTGTAAATCTAATGAATCAATTCGTTATATGCTCAATTCACATCTTAAAATATTATTGCTTAAACTGTCACTCATAAACTATTTTACAAATGATTTTGTAAATCTAGAAATCGTTCGGTGAGTATGAACAAAGAATGGTGACGCATGTGGCTGAAATACTTTTTGGACATTGATATTAAGGCGTGAGTTACTTAAAAACTTTGTATATTGAAACTGTTGTAATATTTTATATTCAGCAAACCAACTTAAGACATAATACAATTTTCCAAATCATCAGCCATCAACATTCAGGATCACCAGTTAAAAGAATTTGCTTCAAAATTAGACTGAATTTATTTTCTGGTCATAAATTGTAGTCCTATAATTTCAATAGTATTTGGATAATACATTACCACAAAGGTGAACAGTGGTAATGATATCAAAATAAACATATCAAAAGTAATGACCGCTTTGCAGAGGTAACCAGGTCACAAACGACAAACCAAACTTTGCAGTCTGATAACAAACCCAACCATATAGTAATAGAAAGATAACTGAATAGACAGACAAAAAGAATAAAGCTGACATTTCGATATTAGTATGCGCCCTCATTCAGCTTGCAAATTTTAGCAAAAATAGTTTTTATCATAATTTAAAATTACCTGCAATCTGCATCGCACCTGCGTTACTGCACTGTATAATTATTCATTTTTACCAGACTCTGACATGCGTAGTTCTGAGTGACTTATATGCGTCGTGATGTATCGTTAATCCCAGATGAATTATGGGAGATATTAGCTGATCTTCATCCTTAACTAAAACATAGGCATCATAAATTTATATTCGTACTAGTTCCTTACGTTGGTTTCATACTCGGCATCTGATAAATATATGAATTCATTGGCTGATGAAGTACACGTACCCTTCTCACAATTATCCAAGTCTATGCTCCAACTACCGATCATGATGATGAAGAAATAGAGGAGTTTTACAACAAACTACAGGGTATTCTAAACATGGTCAGTAAGAAAGATATCCTCATTGTCCAAGGAGGCTAGAATGCCAAAGTTGGCAAAGATGCTCTAAAAGACTGGAAAGTACATTGTGGACCTTCTTGCAATGAGCTTACCAATGAAAGAGGAAGACGGCTGCTCGAGTTCGCAAGCTACAACAACTTGGTACTAGCCAACACCCTGGGACAACATAAAGCTTCACGATGCTGGACATGGCACTCACCAAATGGAACCCATCACAACCAGGTCGACTACATACTGGTTCAAAACTGTTACCGATCGGGCATCAATAGAGCAAAAACAAGGAAATTCCCAGATGCTGATGTTGGGAGTGATCACGACCTCGTTATTATGAACTTCCGAGTGAGGCTGAAGAAAATTAACAAGCCAAAGAACATCAGGCTCAAATTCAACCTTGAACAACTGAAGGACCCTAACATCTGCAATTCATTCCAAGCCACAATTGGGGGAAAATTTGCTACACACCTTGTGATGGATGGTGATGTCAATGAGATGACAGACACCTTCAACACAGTCATGACAGCAGCTGCCAAGGACATCATTGGCCTCCATCGCCCGAAGAAAAAAACCTGGGTTACAGAAAAGATTCTGAAGTTTTGTGATGCCCGAAGAGAACTAATAAACACCCGACACACAACAGGGGCATTGAAGTACTGAGAAATAAACAAGAATATCAGAAAAAAGTTGAGCACAGCAAATGAAAATTGGATTGGACAAACGTGCACAGAAATGGAGAACAGTCTAATAAAGAATAAGAGCAAAAAGGTATTCCAAATAGTGAAAGACCTCACCAGACAGAAACAACCAAGAGTCAGTACCATTCAAGACAAAAATGGAATATACCTCACAGAAGCGAGTGACATTGCAGAAAGATGGACTGAGTATTGCAAATAACTCTACAACCATCAGTCCACAGGAGACCCAGAGGTGCTTGAACTTCCAAACTCCTCAAATGATGATGACTTCCCCATTCTCAAAGAAGATGTGGAGTCAGCAATAAGAGCACTGAAGAATGGGAAGACAGCTGGAGTAGACAACATCCCAGCTGAACTTATCAAGAATGGGGGAGAATCAGTGAAAGAGCTAACAAAAATCTGCAACAAGATCTGGCAGACAGGTGAATTGCCAACACAATAGACCCAGTCACTGATTATAACACTTCCCAAAAAAGGCAATCTCCAGCTGTGCCAAACTTACAGAACTATCAGTTTGATCAGCTATGCTAGTAAGGTAGTGCTGAAGATCATCTTGAACAGACTGAAACCACAAGCAGAGAAAAAATCGCTGAAGAACAGGCCGGGTTCCAGAGTGGAAGAAGCACAACAGAACAAATATTCAATCTCAGGGTTCTGTGCGAAAAGTACTCGCAACACCAACATGACATCTATCATGTGTTCATAGATTTCAAAAAGGCCTTTGACAGAGAGTGGCAAGAGGTAATGTGGGCCACAATGAAGAAGTATGACATGGGTCAAAAGTTAATCAATGCTATCAAGCAGCTGTACGCCAAGGCTACCAGTGCAGTAATTACCCAAGGTGCTGTGGGGGACTGGTTAAAGACAACAGTGGGAGTGCGTCAAGGCTGTCTCCTGTCACCCACGCTTTTCAACATCTACTTAGAGCGCATCATGAGCGAAGCCCTGGAAAACCCTGTGGGACAGTCAGCATTGGAGGGCGTAACATCACCAACCTCCGCTTTGCAGACGACATTGATGGGCTGGCAGGCAGTGAAATCTCAGCCAAGATTAAAGTCAGAGGACATGAACTGGAAACAGTGAGCCAGTTCAAATATCTTGGTTCCATAATCACTGAAGAGGGATCAAGAGCAGAAATTTTGTCAGGAGCAGCACAAACAATGGCAGCTATGTCAAAGCTAAGACCCATCTGTAGAGACAAGAATATCTGTCTAAAAACTAAAATCAGACTATTGCGAGCTCTAGTCATCTCAGTCTTTTTGTACTCGTGTGAGGCCTGGACCAGACAGCAGAATTACAACGAAGAATCCAGTCACTTGAAATGAGATGCTACAGAACCATCCTTGGCATCTCTTACACGGACCACATCACAAATGAAGAAGTGCGTAACACCATCAGGCGCGAAGTAGGCCGATATGAGGACCTCCTCACCACCGTCAAAAAGAGAAAGCTGAAATGGTATGGCCATGTAATTAGAGCCAACAGTCTATCCACAACAGTCCTGCAGGGCAGCGTCCAGGGTGGCAGAAGGAGAGGTAGACAGACAAAAATGTGGACTGACAAAATCACATAATGGACCAGGAAAAGTTTTGCGGAGACACAGGCATTGGCACTTGATCGAGACAAGTGGAGGGAACTGGTCAGATGTTCAGCAGCACAGTGTCTCAACGACCACACTAGGTCATGAGACTGATGATGATGATGATGATGACAATTCTTGGCGGACCAGTACATTTTCGTTTATGATTTGTATTCGGAACTTTTCATTCTTTTGGACTTTAACAGAACTTTTTCATGATCAATTTGGGTTCACTTAATAATATTTTAAGTTCCGCTCACATTTTCATTCATAATTTTGTTAATTAAATTATTTGTTTTACAAAACTTGAGGGTTTTGCTTTTTTTTTGTTACTTAGGTTATGACCATATAACTGTAACAAAATTTAATTTCCTGTACAATTGTAGACGTCGGTACTAGTTAACTTGGATACCTTTCAACAAAGTGTTGTGGATAAAGTTATTATTACGTCATACTTTGAGTGCCTCAACTGTAAAATCAATGCGGAAAACTCGTTAATTTAAAAAATAAACTGTCACAAGCCATACCCTAATTGGTAAAATGGGTCATTTTGTTCTTAGACGGATTCACCTGGATATATATATATATATATATATATATATATATATATATATATATATATATATATACCTGTTCTCCCAGTGCCTTAAGTCAGCGAAAGAGGAACGATTGAATACCTTGCTCCGTAACCTGGAAGGCTGACACAAAAGTGACGTTAAGCTCAAAATTATAAAATTAAACAGGACACTTAAAGTAATTCCAAGTCAGTGAAAATTTGTCTACTAACGGAGAGACAGAAATCTGAAAGTTCTTTGTTTCTTTTTTAAATACAACTAAAGATATTGACTTTCAATTTAAACTCCATAATCGTGCTTTAGAGAGAGAATACGGTCTGATCTGATCTAATGATATACACTCAATTGTTCCTGCAGTTCCCATCAGCTTTTAAAGAGAGAGCAAGCGAAAAAAGGATGGACAATGGCATTAAATAACTCTACTGAGACAACCAAACCATGGCATTGTCAACTATTATGCTCCTAATAGCTTTCAAAGTTACCGATCAAATCACGAATTTAACATATATATGAATAAGAAAAAACAAGAAAATATGTACTATAGCCTTAAACAATTCATGACACACAAGAATCAAAATATAAATTAATCTTCAGTTCAGAACAGTAAAGGAATATTGGGTAATCAAGATGTAGGTAAATATTCTATATACATTTTTAAAGTGAATATTCAAGAAAGATGCTATTAGATAATTACATACTTAGTATATTTTCCTAATTTTATGATGAGTGCCTTAATTTAATGCTATGATGACCTATATATAAGAAGTTCAGGGTTTTATTTTCTTGTAGGCCTCAAGGTGTATGGGAGCACACCTGCCGAAGTGATATTGCTAACAGCAGGACAACATCAAATATTTATTGGGAGTTAGACACACCAATTGTTGTGGAGCTTTCACAGGAACAAATATATCTGCACCAGGTTCACTGAAGTTTTTGGTGAGTTATGCTAAATGGATGTCCCTTTTTACATTGTGTCTTTTCTCCTCCCCTTTTTTACTTTGCATGATTTTATATTTGCTTTAGATTCGATTCTATGCAGGTGACATTCACTAGCAAAACAAACTTCTAAATAGCAGCAACTTCAACAACATTATGTGCCGGCCAGTATGAAAATGATTTAGAGGTGTCCTTCTTAGGGTTCTTAAACTACATTATCCATGCATATTGTTTTATCAATAGATCGGATGAATCTGGATATAAAATTTCATTGTTTAAGTTTCCTAACTGATGTGGTTCAAGTTTACAAAGAATGGTCCATACAGTTGATGTTACCTGATAAGTTGCCTCCCTTACAGTCTACCTTGGATTTCGCTATTCTAGAATCGATTTGACCTTATTCATGAAATCAGTGAGAGAGTTCTGGTCAGTTTATATATGCAGTGCATCGTTATTATTCTTTCAAGTACTTAGCATGTACATTCTGCAGTTATTTTACAAGAAATTCAGCTTGGCTTACGTATTTACGTGTCTCTGCTACAGAGGTAAATATCTAAGAATCAAGATGGTTGAGGAGTGATGAAAAGAATGCTAATTTGTTATAGTACTAGTGAACTTTATTTATGTATAAGGCACATACTCGTTCTTTTAGCTGCCTTATCACAGGAAAATATTCAATATAGGTATTTCCTGTCAAAAATGAATGTACAATTTAGGGGTCGGTGGCAGTGTTGGTTCAGTATAAAAACCACCAGTAGCATCAGGAATTAACCTGATTGCTGCAGTCAAAATCTCACATGTATGCTTTCTTCAAAAATCAGTAGTTTGTTTTTATTTGTATCTTCTGTGTAAAATTATTCTCATTTTTCTGCAATAGGTCATTGTTGGATGAAAATTCACCAGAAAAACTGTCCAGCGAGACCTAATAACTTAGATAGTAAGGGACGTAACTCTGGCATTGGTTCATTCTAAATATTAATTTATCATTTTCTTGTCGGAATTGGCTGTTTATTTTTGAAAACTGAAAATATGGTGTTTTGTGCCTGAGATAAAAATCATACTGTTTAAGAAAATGCAGTTGGGGAGGTAGGGACTTTAGTTTAAAGATAATTAGTTTTGTCTGGTGGAGGTGGGGGTAAGATGCTAATTTGTGAAAATGAAAAAAAATTATTGGCGGTTGATCTTGGAAAAATACTATTTAAGAAAGTTTATTTTATAGTGAGTGATATGGTTACTCTCTAAAATATTTGTTTATAGTGAGTGGTATAGTGTTTGTTTACGGGAAATTATTATTTGTCTTAGAGAGTAGGGGTATATAATGCTTTTAAACGCCTTATCGAGTATATGCACTAAGCATTCAGTCTTTTTGTTCTTAATGCTGGTAGACATTGAAAACAGGTGTGGGCTATCCCCTGACAAACATTTCTAAATGCTGATAAAACGGATTGGTAATTGCTTAGTGCATTTTGACTGGTGGACAGAGTTTATACATAGATGCAAAATACGCAACCCAATATTTCATTAACGAGGTCGTCAACGTTCGGTGTGGTAATTACACCAAATGTTCAGACTTCCAACGGTAACATTCTAAAGCGACTAACTAAGCCCGAATTCACTGATGTATCATTGTGACAATGTTGATGTAGACTTTTATCTCAAGAATATATTAAATTGTAAGAAAGATGGGGGATATCAAACTGGAAACGACTTATCCGGCTTTGAATTTTGTGATTTTTCCCCTTTACAACAACCATGAGGGCTTTATGCTCATTAAAAAAATTATCATTAAAATTATGTTTTCCATGAGAGAGAGAGAGAGAGACAGACAGACAGACAGATTTGGGTTTTAACGCTATTATTTCAGTCATATCGCTACGATGTCTGCAGCGGGGCGGTTTAGAGTGATGTCCTAACCCTAATTTCCTAATGCTGATTGCCAAGCGAGACAGCTGTTGGTACCCTTATTACAAATCTTTGGTATGTCTCGGTTGGGGTTCGAACTCGCTACCTCCCGCATCCGACCGAGGTGGAAGCTCTAACCTCTAGGCCACTAGAGAGAGAAAGAGAGAGAGAGAGAGAAAGTTGTTATTGTTGTTATATGGTTTGACGCCATTTTCAGCACAGGATAGGCTATACATGGCTGTCAGTATAAATGGGGGACGAAGAACCGAAGAAAGCCAAGGAAAGAACCATCGACTCACGATAAACTACCCGCAAGCTTTCTCACATAACCACATTGGCCGAACCCGAGACTCGAACACACGCAGACGGAGGTGAGATGGCAGTGATCCGTAACGGTGAGCGCTTCAGACCATTCGGGCACGAGAGAGAGAGAGGGGGGGGGGGTGGCATGGAGGGAGGGAGAGAGAATACAATATTTTATATAGTTTTATTTCATATGTTCAAAAAAGGAAAGAATGGAGTCGTCGCCGTGATTCGCATATACTTAGACAAGTGAAATGTATGCTATCCATGTACATTGCAAAGCGCTTATCAATCTTGAATACATGCATTATGTCTCATTTCCACCGTTCTGTTTGATTCTTAATGTGATTCATAATACAAGTTTAGACTGACAAAAATGAACACTTTTAAGTTAACATACACCGCTCAGCAACCCGAACAATTTTCATAAGAACATTTGCTACTTGTTCTATGTGATAAATTCAACCGTGTATATGTATGAACCAAGCCTATTAGTCTGTTAACCATTTATGTATGAACCAAACATTCGTATGGTAAAGCAGCAGCAACTGCATGTATGTAGTGTTTGTAGCCCCAATAATATGGATTTAATTTGCCAAGTGTCTACATGATAATTCACAATTTTCTATTGTGTTCAGTATGCCCGAACAATGCAACTGATGCGTGAGTTTCACCAAATTCTCATTTGAACGAAAACGTTAGACAGTCTATCAAAGGTATTACTGTATTTCCCCTCCACATTCTGGCCATCACATAAAGACAGTTTAACATAACACAAGGTAGAGTCTCTGAATGGTTATATACCAACATTAACAGCTAACCAATAAGATAGGCAATATTACTTACAAATCAATACCCTGGTAAACATAAAATTGGATTCCTGGAAACTAACTAGAACAGGTGATTGCTAGAAAGATCAATAGATTCCGGGAAACTTGCTGGGACAGGAGACGTGTAACAAAAGGTGCTTGTACATTTCTTCTGCCCATACATGTATGGGTGCCATTGACATCGTGTGCTGTGTAAGGTTCTGAAGTATTTAACTTAACGATTATTTAAAGTGCACTGAATGAATACATTTTAACTCGAGTGATTCTTTAAACACAACGAGCGATTTGACATATCAGCCTGTACTGTATTTATTAATTGTTAACTGGTTATCGCTCGAGTATTTCAAATGTTAGTTAAATATATGTTTGCAATTGTGCACGTATCTGGATGTATAGTGTATAATAGTAGATGCAGGAATTATTTTTTTACTGTTTATCCCATTCTATGAACATTTCAATGCAGAGAGGAAATAGTTGGAATATTGATGCATGCGCGAGTAATATTACTAAAACTATATTTGCAGTTGGACAGGTGTTGGGCCTCCACACACGCAGAAACATAATGTAAAATCACAGTAAAACGAATTAAGTTTTAACTGTTTATCACATTGCACGAACAAGTCAAGGCACGGAAGAAATATTGAAGTTTAGAATATCGTTACATTGCCTGAACAATTATTTAAAATGTTTCTGAATGCTATATTAGGAACTGCACACACATCACGTGTTCACACGTGTAGGAGCATGATGCGAAATAACTGAAAACAAGGTATCGTGAACGTAAATTACCGACGACAATAAGAAATTACATATTTTATACACCTGTTAGATCTTTCGTAATATTACCGTTTTCAGTATTTTAATTTTGTTTTATTTGGAGATGTAACTATTTTAAAATCTTTGTTAAGACCTATATGGACTAATTTATTTCAAGGCAAATTTGCAAGTCATTCTTAATGGATCAAAAAGATATTGACATGCATAAAACGAAATGCGTGAAGTTTTATTAGTGTCTGTTTTAAAAAGATACAAAGGAAACAAGAGAGAGAGAGAGAGAGAAAACCACATATTTTTTAAATTGCTCAACAATATATAATGCTCGAAAGTTCAGTATAAAATAGTAGCAATATGTGGGTATTGAGGTCAAGCGGGAATTAACATTTACCATAGGTTAAAAGTAGGCGGCACTTGGGATTCAAAGGAAAATCCCATGTTAAAATAGTACACTAATTGAATATTTGGAATGGAGTTATGGGGTCAAAAATGTTTTAAGGGTTAAAAGTATTTATTGGACCAAACGTAATATAGTGACACACGGTAATGTTAAAAGAATAACCTACAGTATACCACATCAAATATATTATAGCCCTTATTCATGCAACCACTTTGTGATTACTGTCTAACCCCAACCCCGAGTGGTCTAAAGCGCTCTCCGTTACGGATCACTGCCATCTCACCTCTGTCTGCGTGGGTTTGAGTCTAGGATTCGGCCAATGTGGGTATGTGAGAAATCTTGCCAGTAGCTTGTCGTGGGTCGGTGGTTCTTCCAGGGTTTTCCCGGGTTCTTCCTCCACCATTAATACTGGCCGCCATGCATAGCCTATCGTGTGCTGCAAAATGGCGTTAAACACCAGCAGAACAACAACAACTAACCCCAACCCCCCGATATTTTGATTGATATCCAACTCCCAACCCCCTACTATCCGACACCCGCTTTCTAATTACTACACACAGTCACTACAATTAAATGAAAAGTGTAGGCAGTGCTGCAGCAAATGCTTTCACACAAACATACTATAACGGCTCAGAACGCCGACTCCAGTAAAAAGAAAGTTTCTCATACTATTTCAATTAATTTCTCAGCTTGAAATAACTAACTAGTGGTTATGCATGCAAGTGTCAGACTCCAGAAGACAAAAATACATTTAAAGAATGGTACATATCCATAGAAGGAATCATTATGGAACACGTGGATAATAAATAAACGGATGATGCCGATTGTTTACTAAAGTCATGTTAAATTGTTTCTTGGGAAAATTGACAAAACGTCCGATATTACCCAAGACGGAACACTTGGCAGATCAAGGCTGCTAATATCATCTGGTGGACGCAAACAAAGAAGTACTGATGAAACACGTGAAGATTATCCGTGAAGATTTCATTTTGATCAACTACGACGAATTACGAAGACGCGAGTAGGTTTGCACCCCAAACACGTTTAGAAGATATGTGATTATTACAACATACATGATAATATCCTTTTAAAATTGTATTTCGTCAGAAGTTTGTTTAGAGGTCCAGTCCTTCACCTTAAAAGAGCCTGTTCTATATACGTTCATCTTCGAGATTGTCATCACCCAGATCAAAGGCAGCGGTTTAACTTTGTAATTTTATTCATCTATTCTGACTTCAAAAGTCGATTCAGATCGTTCAGACAATGGTCTATCAAGTACCATATCATTAATCAGAGCCGGATTTATCTACTCGAAACGACGGGACCAGGTAGTAATGTTTCAATTGTGATGTGAAGACCCACAAATTGGAGTATAAAGACTCCTCTTTCCTGGTATATACCAGATGGTCTCTTTGCTGTCACTAACCTTTCTTTGGTGGGGTATGATCTTTATCCCCATGGACACATTAGAATAACATATTCGTAGTTTTCATCCATTTCTAACAGAGCACATTTAAATAGAACAATTACAACCGTTACATTGTAAATAAGAGGTACCTGAATGATATACTAGGAGTGACTGAAATATTAAAATAGTGAGACACTGGTCAACTATCCACGTCTTAGAAGAATTTAGATGCCACGAGTTCTACGCATAAAACTGGAATATTGAAAAAAGAATTCTTCAAGAGGATGATGGCTTAGGGGATTAAAACAATCGTTTACAAGAAATGACACCTCAAGCCAAGAGTTCGTTCCACGCCGCCGCCATTTTCAAGATGGTTCAGGACTTGACCACAGCATCCGCTGCCACGTGAGGAAACTATAGGACATCTTGCGAAAAACACTTGTAGCTATTGATGATCCCATAAGGTTTTCACCATAGTCGAAAATACCTCGTGCCCTGATGACTTAGAACGCAACCAGGACAATGTCATCATTAATAACACTTAATACTTGAGGGCAAAATAACATTAATGTATTGTACGTCACTCAGAGCTACGTCCAAATACCAACGCTAACATAATCGTCCTATTTTGGAGGACCGACGCCTATGGCCTCAAAACGACTGCGGGGTGCCATAGCAATTGATTGGACCAAGTTTTGTCTTTTTTAATATAAGGCAACCTCCACATTCCACAGCTTTATCAACATTGTACGTACCACTACATCTCTAGTCAAGTTTTTGCCACAAATATAGCCAATTATGGCTATCACACAAGCCACTAACAGCGCCACAAAGCCCCCAAGTAAACTCCTGAGGAGGTTAAAGGCCAGACAAGAAGGAGGGGTTGAAACAAAAGTGGCTCTGGAAAGGCGGCTTGCAGACTTAAGTGTCGTCCTGTCAACGTCGACCAAGCCCGAAAACAGGTCAAAATTTGCATACCTTCCCAGACGTTTAAAGACGACTAATTATATAAGAAAAGGGCGATATAAATGCCACAGCTGAGGTACCGATAAATTGGAAAGTGATGCTGTTGGTGGAAAACATCAGGCAAGCATAAACAGAGGATACAAAAGAAAACTTGCCAAAATAATTGTTTTGAGAAGCAACTGGTAAACAGTTGGCACATAGCTCAAAATTTGAGCACTTTATATATAAAAGTGGGCAGCTGGAGGGGAAGGTGAAGTGTTGAGACCCATACAAGCGAGGGTTTATGAGCTAAAAATTAAAGAGGGGGCTGAAGTCAGAAAGACAGCAAACAGAGCAGCTAACAGTAATCGCACAAACTGATATATTATCTCGAACCACTGAGATGTGATTTTCGGCCCAGCAACTTGTCCTCGAGATTGTCCACGAAGCCAGCACCATTTGCTTGCCCGGACAGCATTTAGAACATTAATGGCTGAGATACATGATGAGGTTTGTAACTTTCTTTCTTGCTAAAGTGCGAGGATCTGACGAGCGGTGGGTACAAGTGCAGAGAGACAAAAGAACTAAATCAGATAGGTGAGGCACTTAAAAACATGCGGATCATTGCAGTGTATATTGCACCAATAACCATACAGATGGTGCCCGCGAACTCAATCAAGCACGCAAAATAATGAAAAGCACACAAAGCTGCGTACAGAATATGCAGGTTCAAACAGTTGTGTACGCACTGGTAACGGACTGGGTGATATATTTTAAGCTATAATCAGGGCTGCAACCAGGACCGTAGCCTCGCGTGCCGTCTATGATTTCAAGACGTTCGTCGCAAGTCAGACTTTGTAAGCGCTGCCTCCAGTGTCAAAATAGCCATGGAAGCATCACGTGATCGTCTCAGCTTTGCTGTCAATGATGTGGCCTCATGGACATCACTGCACTGGTCTGACGAGCCACTTCTCCCTTTCTTCGCAATGAAACACGTGATGCTCTTGACGCTATTGTTGTAAATTTGGCCGTAACCGATAGCTTTCGTGTCTCACCTCAAGACCTAGAGTACTACCCACACGAAGCATGCAGTCTAAATCTACGGTGGCACGCGGGGTCTTGTAGAGCTACATATGCAGGATACCTCGTGCTACTTTCTTCCCTCTGAAGCCTTTATATAGGTTCTCTGCAAACGCACCAATGTCTGATAGCACAGATTACGACGCAGAAGAAAAGGTGGCTCGACAGTGCTCACTATCTCATCAATAACAAAGAGTAAACTATGCGTATTCACTAGGCCTGGGTTCGAGTCCGGATTTAAACTTAAATCTATGATATTAAGTTCTAATTGGTTTAAAACTTAAGTCAATTTCGGTTACCAAGGAATCTAATCTACATTATACAGAAACACAGGCAATATACTTATGTACGAAATGAGGTAAATTTACAGATATTTTTATGTTTGCTTCTCAGACATAGAACTTTATTATTATTATTATTATTATTATCATTATTTTATATATATATATATATATATATATATATATATATATATATATATATATATAGACAGAGAGAGAAACACAGAGTTAGAGAGACAGAGAGACAAAATCACATAGAGACAGAGACAGAGAGAGACATAGAAACGGAGACAGAAGACAGACTGTTACGAACCTATGGTCTGACATTAAGTAACAGGCAAGAATGAAAATGAACAGGTTTTGTAAAATTCAACAAATATTTTATTTCCATAGAACGCAAAGTGAAATTTTTAAAAAAATGTAATATATTGAATTTAATCTCAAATAGTCCTAAACATTTTATCACAAGTGCAATGTATAAAAGTCCAATTGAATTCCTGTACTATTCCTAAATAAGTCCCAATATGTAATGTATTTATGTGTCTGTAGTCTCGAAAGTGGCAAGGTGCCAAAAGCTTGGACTGTGACGAAGTGCTTAGAGCTTTTTGATGTATTACAATAATATAGTCCAAAATGTTCATATCTGAGTTCACAATAA
This sequence comes from Sinohyriopsis cumingii, assembly GCA_028554795.2. NCBI lineage: Eukaryota > Metazoa > Mollusca > Bivalvia > Unionida > Unionidae > Sinohyriopsis > Sinohyriopsis cumingii. The sequence continues at coordinate 10,285,619 of CM068830.1, forward strand.
TTCCAAATTAATGTTTCTTTTCAAGAATAGTATGGATCAGCCTTTTGTTTTGTCTGTGAAAAATAAATTGAAAAATAATTCCACCCAAATGAAATACTGAACACAACAATAAGACTGATTCTGCTAAAGATCTTCATGCAAGAATGAGTAATTTCTCATCTAAGCAAGATTATATAAAATACACAATAGTTGAACCAGGATGAGGTTCAAAAATTGATTTCTTTAAAATTTTAAGTTGTCAACAAGAAAAAATCTGTTAATAAAATAATAATTAAGAACAGGACAAACATCAAGTACCGTTTGTTTTTCCATGGGGGAATTTACATTTCCTACACTCAGACCCAAATAAACATGTTTAAATTGAAAATTTAATCATATGAATATTTAAACTACACTCTAAGAAAAACTGTTAGCTATGTATTATTTTGTTTACAAATAAATGTCCCTAGTTAGGTACACATTCAATTTAATTTTGGACAAGGTCAAATGCATAATAAAAATGTATATAAGATATAATCATTAAGAAAAGAAAAATATGACACAAGCTAAATATGCATAACACTATATATATATATATATATATATAGGGGGCCCCGAGTGGCCGAGTGGTCTAAAGCGCTCTTCGTTACGGATCACTGCCATCTCACCTCTGTCTGCGGCGGTTCGAGTCTAAGATTCAGCCAATGTGGGCATGTGAGAAAGCCTGCCAGTAGCTTCTCGTGGGTCGGTGGTTCTTTCCGGGGTTTTCCGGGTTCTTCCTCCACCATTAATACTGGCCGCCATGTATAGCCTATCGTGCTGAAAAATGGCGTTAAACCCCACAACAACAACAACAATATATATATATATATACGGTAATTACATTACGTCAGGAGACATAGGAAGTCAGAGATATCACAGCAACAATCAACAACCTTTACTTACTTCTACTAGCCTACCACGAATACATATGTACACAACAAAAAATTGTATTCAGTTACCGATTACTTTAGCAAAATGCAGCCGATGATGTAGATCCTGATAAGTTATAGAAAATTGTATCGATTTTTCAGTTATATATGAAAGAATGTTTCAGACTGTACACTCCGTCTCAAAGAAATTGTCTGTTAGAGTGAAATATTGTCCAGCACCAAAGTGTGCAAAAGCTTATAAAAGGATGCAAACACTACTGTTCCTCCGAAGGAGTTGCATCGGGGTGAAGTAGTTTTTCAGGATCCATTCTCTCGTGTAAGTCATGATATTTGTTATCCTATAACTCTCTCCTCCAAGAACAACTGACAACGAGGCTGTTGCTGTTGCCGATGCAAACAACGCACTTTTCCCCGCGAGTGCAGCAACCGATGTGTTTGCTGTTGTTGTTGCAGACAACACTATCTGCCGAATTTCATCCACATCATAAAACTCATTAGAAGAATTTCGACACAGCTCAGCACATTCAAAAATGCATTTATTCTCGAGTTTGTGTGGTGACAATACCTCGCAGAGTTTGATCAACGTGTCTATGTCATTTCTACTAAGATCATAATTCTTATATGATCGCAGTCGTTCGACCCCTGGATGGACATCCGTCAGATTCAACGTGCAGCATAAGCAGTTGAGGTAGTACATGAGTTTTGCTCGGGGATCAGCTGGTACATTTGCACTAACACCTGTGGCCGTAAGACGGATTTGTCTGTTCTCACTTACGGCCACTGCTGTGCTGCTTTGACTTTGAAAGGTAGCTAGTGACATTTTTCTATGTTCTTATGAAAGTCCAAAATATGTCAAACCTGTATTGTTGAATCACACTTCCAAGATTTAATCTTTATGTCACATAGAAAAATTTATAAGAAATGTTAAACTGTAAATAGTTGTATACAGGTAAGTCACAGTTTGACCTCAGTCCGCCACCAACATTACAGTCAAATTAATGAGGCGGGTAAATATTATGGCATACCAATCAATACTATGGTGAAAACAAATTCCTGGAATTGGGCTGGGCCAGGAGACGAAGGAAGAAAAGATGGCAATCAATTTTCTTGTACTAGTGTAATATAATTCCCTTTGTGCTTGTACGGTGGTTTCGGTGCCTCATTGTCTATAGCTCCGACAATTTCTGACTGAATATCTGTTCTTGAGCAGTACGTTTGATAATTTTTTGTACTTTTCTTGCAATTTTGCTAATGCTTCTGACTGCTCCTGTAAAGTTTTATCAACAATAGTGAGTAAAGTTACTTCTATTTACTTGTTCTCATGACAGGACTTTCAAGTGGTGTATACGTCAGGCGACTAAGTATAACGCATACATAGGTAATATGCTTTGCAATTGTCCCGTTTTAAAAACTGTTATCTACTTACAGCTCCAAACTTAGAAACGATAGTTACAAAAATAAAAAAATAAGATTGGTATAGAAACTAATGAAGGTAATTCGTTTTACTTTTTCAAAGCATGGGTCCGACAACAGTAGGCCTAAATGATAAACGAATAATCCAGGGTAGTAAATTTTATCACGTAGTAATTACTACCGTGACATAGGTATAAATTAAATTCCTGCAAATTTGCCTGGCATCATTGGTAAATTCAATGACATTCATACATTTTCCGCCCCAGACACGTCTAAGCGCTGATGTTATCGACTACAATCGTTTTGAAGTGTTCATTGAAGGTTCTTTATATTAAATTGACTATAAATAAAACTTCCCCTTGATTGCCTATTTCGGACGAACGGGTAGCCAAGATGACATCGGCATAATATACCCCCAAGATGTGTACCTACGTATTATCTAGTACTGTTGAAGACGTGGCACCCAAGGTGCAGATATTTATCAGTGTTTTGTTTCTATGTTATTACCGAAAAGAACGAAGATAAACTCGTACTTGTTCATAAAGCCGACAACAAATTTCACACTTCGTCATATTGCTTATGTATCTTTATTAAAAAGGTCGCTAAGATTTGTGGTGTAATTTCATTTATTTTATATTTTAAAAAAAATTATCCACAGCGTCAATAAATATTCGATGCAGGGCTGAATAATGCACTGTGCACAAGTGAGAGAGGGCATGTACCACAATGCGTCTCGTGAATATGCCGTCATGTTAAGTGTTACAAAGCACACGTTTGAAAGCATACGTATTACATTCATTTTGATGTGTTTATTTTAAATTATTTATAACTTTATTATTTATAATGTTTATTCAATTTGCAAATATTTTTTTATTGCTTTAACAATTTTTATTTCATTATATGATATGGATAATTATAATAGAAAATTGGGAGCTTATCCGTGATACGAATTTCTCTTAAATAATTAAGAAAAAGTTTGCTTTTAAAATTTTACAGTCTTTTCTGAATTACTTAAGTTCCAGGTATTATTACTTTGTTTTTTTTAGGAATCTTTAGTGAACCCAAAAAGGTTTTACAATGTTATCAAAAGTGGAGGACATTAGTTTAAGTCCTACTCAAGAACGGGTAGACTCTTTGAAAAAGGACGAATTTCTCCAGCTTGCCAGAAAATATAATTTATCTTGTTCGGTTGGTAGGTGGTCACTTTAATGTTCCCACCCTCTCCAGATTGCAAGGATTCTTTCAATACGTCAAAGTTGACCACGTGACTGGTGCGATAATTCAGAGTCAATCCTTTCACTTTGCACTCCGTGTACACTTCTCTTTGTGGGTCTCGGTATTCGTAGCGGTAATTTTTTGGACCGCCACTAGCGAAACTTAAAATCTTCTCGTCGGGGTCTTCGTCTCTCCACGCTCCTAAACGGTTTCCTTCGATATCAGGGTGTTGCCGACCCGGACGATCGATGTAAATGCAACTGTTCGTGTCAAAGTACAGGACGCAATTCCCTAACAGTTCTAAAGCTTCGTACAATTTTAAGCGAGCATGGGCTGTCACGTAGGCCGCAAGGATGACATTTCCAAATTCGTCGGCTTGTACAAAGTCCAGATCTTCGTAAATGACTAAGATCAAACCCTCACGAACAACGTCCTCGTGTTTCATGTATTTGGTTTTGTCGTGAATCATCTGGAAGTAGCGGGAAGGTTCTGTCAAATATTCCGTCTTGGATAAACACGGTCGTTGTGGCATTTTGCCCCACAGGCAATTTAACATCACTCTGGCAAACGATCGCCTGCCTTCGTTTTTCGCGATGTGGTCTAAAGTGATGCCTTCGTGTTTCCAGTATTTCTCTTTCAATGTCTTTTCATCTTCGGGAGTGTGACACCAGGAAGTATAACCAATGGCTTAGTAGTATAGTGAAATGGGGATACTGGACCACCATGTAAATCAAACGGAGAAAAAAAAATCGAAAACCCGTAGAATGGAAACCTGACGAAATCAATCGATGAAAACAAAGTGATCCGGAAATGACAAACCGTGACTGGGAAAATGCAAGGAAACCAAACTGGGACCGGAAATGGAAAACAAAAGCATAACAACGATTAGAAATCTGACAGGGAAAACATCTATGCTGGCCCTGATAGCAACGACCGCGGAAGAAAAACTGGAACCGAAAACAACCAAGGAAGCCTCCGCAAGCGAATTTGCAAGAAATGATATGAGCGAGATCTTGATCCGGAAGTGACCTGGCGGCTGTCATAACCAACCATTAGAAAGATATCATCACTGTAAATAACATAAGAGAAGTGATTGTTGGAACTCACAATTTCATATATAATAATGTAAATTTGTGAGTTCCAACATGCAGAGATAGGACCATTAAATCATCAAACAAACGCTTGTACAACAAGTCTTATTCAAGTCTGTTCATATCGCTGAAACCAGCCATTGGCGATCCAAATATAAAATTTGAGCCAAGCGGATTTATCATCGACCGCAGGAATATCCTTGCCACCAAAACCGACAAACTCATCATCGATTATTGTCTGCCGCCAGGATTCCATATAAAAACAATCTGGTTTTGGCCGCTGCGAATAAAACAAAGTGGAATTGCCCCTTCTGGCATTTATTCTATCATCTGCTTTTATTTTACCGCAATAATATTTGTAAATTTGTTTTAACCCTTCCTTGGTTGATCTAAATGTTAATTTACCGCGTTGTGAGATTATTTCACGATCAATCAACTGTTGATATTTTTCTGGATCTTTTAGTGTTGTCGCGGCGGCGCTGTTCAGACCCACTGGAACACTTATTTGGTAAGACACTTCCGGTGGAAGACCACAAGCATCAATTACTTCCTTGGTATATTTGTCTCGGATCCGTGGATGAATTTTGGTGCTATATTTTTCTTTGTCGTGGATGTCGTAGTTGCCAGTGTAATCTGATATTTTTCTCTCAAAGTCACAGCGTGCAGATGGTATTTCGTCGTATGCGGTTTCTATTTCCGCTTGAGTATTTTCGCTAAAATCGCGCTGATAAATTTTTGTTATGTATTTCATTTTCTTCAAGTATGGATCAGAACAATAATCATCATCGTGGTATCGATAATATCTGATTTGAGGTTCTTCTGGCTCGTAATTATCTAAATTTTCGAGAATATCAAAATCATCTTCGCGATATTTTGACCGTGTTAGATTCTTGACAACTTCATCTTCCGGCGGTGGTTTTATAGAATCCTTCATTCGTTGCCCTGGCGTCGCTAGCAACCAAGGCTCGACATTAGAATCGTCGATATATTCCCCGATTAATTTCTTGTCCTTTTTTTATTTAGCCAAGTTTGAAAGTTATCAGGAGGTGATTCTGTTACTTGATAGCCGGTCCGCGACATCATCTCGATGAGTCTTGGCGTGAATTATTTTTCTGAATTATTCTTTTCGATGGTACAGCTGATAAAAGCTAATCCGTAACTGTTATGGATGTCTGCGACGGATGGTAGATTCTTCTTTTTCTCGTCGTCGGTCAATTCACACTCATTTCCAATTATTTTCGCGACGAGATCACCAGGTGTCATTTCCAGGTTGGACACGTCGTAATTTAAAATTCTTTTTGTGGAATAATATATTTCTTTGACATTTCGAAATCTGTGAATTGCTTATTTTGTTGCTTCAACGGACCCTAATTCACCAGAATACACATATAGTCTATTGAATTTCTCATCGATGATACTAACCCCTGCTTCCACCGCGTGATTGTAGATTACAATTCTAGCACCGCGGGATCAGAGAAATCCTTGTGTTTTTGATCCTGGTTGGTATCAGCGTGATAATACTTAACGGGAATTCCTCGTCGCTGGGCTTCTTTTGCAAATTCTTCCACGGAGAATTTATCACCGTGCTTCCTGTGAACAAATATAGCAATGCTGCTATCAGGGTTGTCCGCTAAGTACTTCCACGTCGCATCATAGTTGTCTTGATGAGAATTCATCAGGATAAACCTCTTCCCGTGATCTGGTTTATACTCGTTGATGACAAATTTCATATTCCGGCCCACCAGTTGAAATATTTTCAGGTCATTATCGTTGGCATCTGCATCTAACGCTGCTACTTGTCTTGCAGTTGTTAACACCGCGATGAATTTTTCCCATAGTCGCTTACTCTCGCGGGCATGTTTTTTAAAGCAATGTCTGAGAACTCCATGAAATTCATCCACAATCACAACATCTGGTTTTCGCTCAACTCGTCCGATTGAATCAATTTGCACTACAACCCGCTGTTGATCTCCTGGTTTGAAAACAATAGGACCAGTCATCTGTGAATAAAGTTTACATGATTGATCAGCCGCGGTTTTACTTGATAGTGTTTTTCTGTAGCTGATATACAACACTGATTCTCCCGCGTAAACTGCGTCCCATGCTGCCTCGGATTTTCCCATGCCGCAGAATGAACCATCTAAGTAATCTTCGTATATTCTCTTGCAACCTTGTCCGCGCTCGTGTACTGGTGGCTCACTATAAACAATGTCGGGGGTTCTCGCTGAGAATTCTCCGGGATAGTTTTGTCGTCGCAGCCTCAACAAATATTTTATGTAACCGGGATCTCTTTCATCGGCTGATAACTTCGATACGATTTTATTAATTTGTTATCTTGACCGCCGGTCAAATAATATTCAATGCGAGATTCTAGATCATTTTTAGGTACAACAATCTTTTTTCCATGATTTCTCGGGCAAACAACATCGTATTTGCTGTCATAATCGTATATCAGAACATTATCACATTTATCTTCGATTCGATCATACACAGAATCATATCCATGCCGTCGCTGACATATTTTACAGAAATGCCCAGGAACCCTTGCAAATATCAAACGATTTCCAGAAACACAAATCTGACCCAGAATTTGATCAGGACGACCAGTCAACGCAACAGAAATCGCAGTAATGTCATCATCGGGAATATCCGTGGAAGATTCTTCAGATTTTTCTAAGAGACTTTCAATAATCTCATCATCAAGTCTGACATCATCGCGGCAACAAATCAACGAGTCAAGCACGGAAATACCAACTAATGACCGCTTACATACACTGCCGGGTTTGTTTGATTTTGTTCCCATGAGTCTGATTGATTTAGTTCCTGCGATTGCTCCTCCGTCATCAACTGCCCAATGCGGTTTTTTCTCGTCGGCAATTTATCTGATGATTCTCCGATGTTGATGAAGATCCACAATGACATCATCGGCTGTCACATGATATCCGTGTGTTGTTTCAGCAATTGTGGTTTTTCCAAATCGAGCTTCAAAATAATTTCTGATCTCAGCCACCGGCGGTTTGTTGTCGATGTCAACAAGAAGCCGTCTACGACATTTGTCAGGAATAATTTCAAGTGTGCTTGATTGTCCAAGGTAAAAATCATTTAGCCGGTTAAGGCTATTTTCCCAAACATGAAATTTCCCATAATGATAAATAATCGGACAATAATGAAAAACCCTGTCTGTGGTCAAATAATCTTCGGCTTCTTTATTTTTTTGTTGAAAATTTGAAACATCTTCGACTGGTGTAACATCTCTTATGTTATATACATTGATGATATCTTTCTAATTGACAGGGTTATGATTGTCAAAGCCCGCCAGTGTTTGAAAAGGTATACAAGCATCATGCAGGGGTTAGTTTGATGATTGGACGGTCCTATCTCTGCATGTTGGAACTCACAATTTTACATTTTTTATTATGAAATTGTGAGTTCCAACATTTTTGAAGCAAATGTCATCATCGACTTTTTATGGTCGTAGCAAGGGTTAGTTTGACCTCGCGAGGCTTCCACGGGCCGATTTTGAGTCGTGTTTTGTGTGATATTTCTGATGTCATGTTTGATGATGACATATTAGAGATATAATACTGTATAAATCTGATGCCTAAATATGCCATCGTGGACGTGTTATCGGACACCGATACAATGAAAAAGTATCAAAAGATAAAAAAAATATTACCATTGGAAAACATGACGGAGGAATTGGAAGATTATTCAATGCCGGATTCGCCTGATGGTTCTTACGTTTTTCCTGTTGAGAAGACCGCTATTGGAATCAACAGTGGTTATATATTTATTTGTTTCGATGACCTGGAATATTTAGGCTCAGATGGTTATGATGCTCGGGAACGTCTCATAAAACAAATATTTGATGCTCTGGAATTACCAAATTATCGAAGATATCTCGACAAAGGCGAACATTTCGTGATAAATATTTTACCCGTCTACGATTCTTCTCTGTTGCCCATAATATTTACCTTTGATAGTCCAGAATTTGAATTACATGAACATAATAATTTTTCAGCGGAAATAAATAATCCTGGAAACGATGATTATATGCAACGATTATCACTTAAAATATTTACGGGTACTTGTCAGTGTGGAAAATGTGAAGTTGATTACAATGATATACTAGAACGTAAAATAAAAGTATTATCGATATCACCGATTGTTCGTGAAGTTCGAGTTGACTCTGATTAATTCACTTCTGTGATTTCAGGGTTTCGTTTTCGATTTTCAGGCGCTGGATTTCCGCGATGAGGTCATCTACTGCAGCCAATACTGTTTTGTTAATATCAACTTCTTCTTGAAGCGCTGCACATTTTTTACACTCGTCGTTGTTTTTGCTAGTTACAGAAATGCTAGCATTCCCCTTCCATATTTGATAGATTCTGTCAAAGCTGATCTTGTACTTTCTGGCTATTTCAGCAACTGGAATTTTGTTTCTGCTCGCGATTATGTCCTGGATGTCATCGTCGTTGAGTATCACCTTGCGTGGCATGGTTGTTATAACAACAATTGCCATAATAATTGCAGTAACGACAACAGTAATTACAATCATTTTTCACTCTCCGTGATTTTCCGATGATGATTTTTCCTTGATCAACGTGATTAATTCCTGAATTGCAAATTCTAGGTTTTCGATGCGATTAGCAAGATCACAGATATCTGCCTCAATACTATATTGCGCGGTTTCAATCTCGGTACGGAATTCTTCGATGTCCATTTAAAAATGCTTCACATTTTTCCAAATCATCGCTGATTATTTTCTTCGGTGAGCATTTCATCAAGCTGATCTTGCAACCGTTTAATATTACCATCTCGGAGAGTAATCTCCCGTTGAAGCTTCTCAATTGTTTCATCGCGGGTATTTACTTGAATCTGAGCTTGATCAATCTCATCCAGGGAAATTTGTAATTTATCATTTGATTCTTGCAACGATGAGATTGTTTTATCTCGCTCTTCAAGTTTCTGCTGAAGATCTATCACCGACAGTGCTCCTCCGATCTTTTTTTGTCGTGATGAAATCTCCTCTTGTAGTTCAGTCTCTTGATTTTGATACTTCTTCTGCTCGCTGATAAGTTCCAGAAGTTTCCTGTGCTGGATTATGTTTTCATCGTGGATTTTCTTGTTCATCGCGGTAACTTCGGCAAGACCATCTCGCTCATCATCAACTAACTGCTGTTGTTTGTCTGTTTTTGCCTTGATTCGCTCAATATATTTTGTGAGCTTCTTTCCTCGTTCAGTGCCAGCATAACCAGCAATGAACTTCTCGTTGGGATATGCGGCCTTCCAAATCTTATATAGTCGCGGTAGTCCAATATGATATTGCTGAGCGATTTTTATCGGAGATTCCTTTAATCGCAAATTTACAATGTTGAGTTCTTCAGCTGCTGTTAAATATCGAGCCTTCGCTGCCATATATTATCAGAGTAAAAAATTAAGACAAAAAATAATATCAGGAAAATCCTCTCGGCGGCGAAAATAACATTTGATAATCACGCGGCGAGAAATATCATTAAAAATAATACCAGGAAAAGTATTTACAAATACCAGTATTTGCTCTGTGTTTTTTGATCGGTTATTTTGTCATCGTTATCGCTGTAATATCTGATATGATGTTTTCCGAACAGTATTATCGCTGTTAGATTCGTTATCTGAAAATCGCATCAAGGATGCAAGTGAATAATATTATCGGTGTAACAACGTCGATAATATCGCAGCGAGAAATATCATCAAAAATAATACCAGGAAAAGTATTTCGAAATACCAGTATTTGCTCTGTGTTTTTTGATCGGTTATTTTGTCGCTGTTATCGTTATGATTTTCGACATGATATTTCTTGAATAATATTATTGCTGCGGATTCGTTATCTGAGGCCTCCAGATGAGTAATAATATCAGTGAAATAACATCAACAATCACATGCAAGAAAATATCGTCGATAAAATCATCCAGATGAAGTTCTTCAGAAACCTGAGAATTGCAGTTTTCGTTGCGCGGAATCTGACATCATTTAATTGTATTTTTTTCTGTCATTGTTTCCCGGACATGATTATTTAACGCAGATGATCCATCCGAGGGTTAATTTGACGAAATTGATGTCCGGAAATAATATCAGGAAAATCGATTTACCAGATAAAGATGCATCAGAAATCCCTGCAGAAATTGCAAATCGCAGGTTTCCTGTGAGCGATAACGGATATTATCAGGATTGTATTTTTTCTGATATGATTTTCCCACACATGATTATCGATGTTGTTTCCGTTGATGATATTATTGCCGTGGTTGGTCAAAATACAACTTTGCAGAAAAATAATACCACGGCGGCAAATCGCAGGGTTTTCAACGTCGGTAATCAACGTTATCAGGATTGTATTTTTTCTGATATGATTTTCACTGGCGATATTATCGATGTTGTTTTTTCTGGTGTTATTATTGCCGCGGTTGGTCAAAATAACCCTTGCTACGACCCCTGTAAAAAGTTGAGGAAAGTACCAAAACTACAATAATATATACATGATTTTGGTACTTTCCCCAAACTTCATAGAACCTCTGAAATGTCCTGTTAACATTTCTATGATTTCAGATCCTGCCCTGCAATTCTGTAATGGCCAAGGGCAAGTGTGTAAATACCATCTCGGGAATATCTTTTATCGTCGAAGTTGTTTAATCCGGTTCTGGTAATCTCGTCAGTGACTACCTCGTGTCTGTAAGACCAAAATCCTCGCGTTGTTATCGTTGGCAGTTTACAACCTGGTGTTCTGTGCAGCACTGCATGATAATCATCAAATGTTAGTTTGTTCTTCACATAATTCTTCTTAACGCCTTTGGCTTTCTTGACTGTGGCATCGTCTTCAGTGATCAGCGAGTACATCTTAGATCTCAGGCCAACAAATTCACGCACTGGTCGGAACGCAAATTCATCTTTGAACTTCCCGATGACTTTCTTGTTGGTGTTGTCGTGGAATTTTGAGACGTTGACATCTGACAGATCAAACAGTTCCCGGTGGTCATAAATGTCCTGGTAAAGATCATCGCATGGAACTTCATAAACCAGCGAGTCAGTGTCTGACAACAGCAACTGTGAATCAGGAAACTGCTTCTTGAAAAACCCGTAGTGAAAATCGTACATGATGGTCTTTGACAGATCCAACACTGCCGCGCCAACATAGATGGGTATTTAACTTCAACGTTGTTTGTTTCCTGGTTATCAGCACGAGGTCATCATATATTCGCTTCTCATGCTGAAAACAATTTCCGCGGACCAGTCTGTTACGCCGGCGAACATTATTAACTGCGTCGACGGTGCAGCGTTTACGCACATTCTCCATGGTCTTGCCAAATACTGAATTGTTCATCAACTTGAAGAAATCTTTCTGAAAGTCTGATTTTGTTGCTGCTCTTCTTGTTGTATTATCGTCGATGTAACTTTTCAACCAGCGGCTGTGATTGAATTTTAATACTCGATGAACTTTTCTCAGAACAAGACCAGCATCAAGAGCCTGTTTGAGAAGCGCATAATGACAAATATAACCGCTCTTGTTAAACAACGCAGGAACTAATTTATGATACGGACATCTACTAGCTGTTCTCAGCGCGATTTGTTCCCGCGACAACATATCATCGGTGATTATCATATGTGTGGGCAAATACGGATAATCATTGTGGCGGTCATGTAACCACGTTGGATAATCAACGTCAACTTCAACAAAGTAACTGTAATCGGGATCCATTTCACGAAACGCTAGCTCTGTAACACTTTGCACTTCCTCGGTTATATTTGATGTTTCCGCGAGAAATTCATCTGGTGAAATCCACTTAAATCCTCCATATGGCATCGGCATGGACATTGCAGCACCATAGAGATTATTATCATCCAGGTAACAAATATACTTACTGGACTCCGCAGGATTATAATCGTGGAGATATTTATTGTTCGCTCGCGAATATTTCTTTTAAAATAAAAGCAGATGATAGAATAAATGCCAGAAGGGGCAATTACACTTTGTTTTATTCGCAGCGGCCAAAACCAGATTGTTTTTATATGGAATCCTGGCGGCAGACAATAATCGATGATGAGTTATCGGCGTTGGCGGCAAGGATATTCCTGCGGTCGATGATAAATCCGCTTGGCTCAAATTTTATATTTGGATCGCCAATGGCTGGTTTCAGCGATATGAACAGACTTGAATAAGACTTGTTGTACAAGCATTTGTTTGATGATTTAATGGTCCTATCTCTGCATGTTGGAACTCACAAATTTACATTATTATATATGAAATTGTGAGTTCCAACAATCACTTCTCTTATGTTATTTACAGTGATGATATCTTTCTAATGGTTGGTTATGACAGCCGCCAGGTCACTTCCGGATCAAGATCTCGCTCATATCATTTCTTGCAAATTCGCTTGCGGAGGCTTCCTTGGTTGTTTTCGGTTCCAGTTTTTCTTCCGCGGTCGTTGCTATCAGGGCCAGCATAGATGTTTTCCCTGTCAGATTTCTAATCGTTGTTATGCTTTTCTTTTCAATTTCCGGTCCCAGTTTGGTTTCCTTGCGTTTTGTCATTTCCGGATCACTTTGTTTTCATCGATTGATTTCGTCAGACTTCCATTCTACGGGTTTTCGATTTTTTTTCTCCGTTTGATTTACATGGTGGTCCAGAATCCCCGTTTCACTATACTACTGGCTTCTTGCTTCAGTTTCAAAAAGGCATCCAAGTAGTCTGCGAAAATGCCCTTCTGAGTTGGGTCACCCTTGTGGCATTGTTGTATCTTGGGAAAGTGATACATTTAGTCCACTTTTAACAGTTGGTATCCCAGGTCTAGAGCTTTAAACAATTATACGCTGACCCACGTTCCCGTCTATTCGCGTTCTTCCTGGGTGTGCTCTTGATTGCACGTTTCGGCACAAGTACAAGGGAAACATCAGTGTTCCTTGGCAATGGTGAGATAACACGGGATGGTACAACGTCGTGGGAGGCAAAACTTTGCACTTGATCAACCCTTCGTATTCTCGAATGTGGTCCAGGTCGATGTGTTCCGCCAACATTTGTTGGTGCCATGTAGGAAAGCGACAATATTTGCACAAGTAAGGGTAAGCGAACACACGTCCAAGTATTTGATTTCTTCTCCCTTCTCTTCGTCGGCTTGGTACAGCAAACATGTGGCATTTGTCCGTCCTCCGTACAAAATGTCCCTTGGGTTCAAGGGGTCCATTAACTTGTAACTTTCTACGATGCGTTTAAACTCGGGATCGGTTTTCAAACGGTGATCGTACCCGTGTTCCCACATTTCCACCACTTGGTATCCTTGCTGTTCTAACTTCAGTCGTCGCTGACATGTGTCCTGGTACAAGTCTTCCATGGTTCGTTGTAAAACCTGATTTTTAGTGCCACGTTCAGGGTAATAGACGGGTCATCCGTGAAAAAAGCAACCGATAAACTCGTACACGATCTTGGGGTTTTCTAAGTCTCAGCCATCTACCGAATATGTTCCGATGGCCTTCTCGCCCCCTCCGTTTCGGGCATGCTGAATCCATTTGTCTTCCTTGTCGCACAAGTAATGTAACCATCGTAGGGCTTTGACCGAGTATTGACGTTTGACAAAGTGGGTCGTTTGAGGACTGATGACAGCCAGAGTGTTTTCGGGCATGAATAGTTGACGGTACACCAATGAACACGCTTTGGCAATGGTGCATGTTTCTTTCAAAGGATCGACCGATCCGTGTTCCATGAACAGTTATCGAAGTTTTCCACAGCATTCCGTAAAATGTCCACGTCGGAATGACAATACTTTAACATTTCTTCCTGAAGTCGAAGGGGTCTGAGGCTTGAGCCACGTACCAAGCGTAGAATGCTTCTCGTTGTTCTGTATGCATGTTGTCGGGGTCATAGTCTTTAGCCTCAGGTAAATGGGGTAGAACAGCATGTTGATTGGCTTCCGTATTGAAAAAGTGCGGAAAGTAGCCTCTAGCCATTTCTGTCATTTCAAACATTTTAGGCATTCGGCTCAAAGGCATGGCCAAGTAACTCATCTAATCGTTAAACTGTACTTGTCCCACTTGCATGGAAATGATTTAGGCTCCGTTCAAAGTGACTTTAGGACGCGCGGTGCCTTGCTCCGTATAGTATCTCAAAAGAAACTGTCCATCGTATCCCGAGAAATTGTGGGCCATCACTGTGGCATGGCAATGACAATCTCCGTAACGTTCGATGTCTTCCTGGCTCCACGTCGCGTCGATGGGGTCTAAGATCCATTAGGCAAATTCGGCTAGCGTGTTCGGTCCCCGAAAGATTTTTTCACGTCCTCCAGGAATCTTGCTGAAGTGATGGCAATGACTAAAGATAGGTTCTTGGATGCACTTCTCGCACGCTTGATGAGCCACGCAGAAATTAGGAATGTGAATGCCGGTCTCTTACATACATTCGAAATCGAAAAAGATGAAATTGCCTTTCTTCTTATGGTCATCTTCCTGTTGGGGTTAGTATTTTTTAATGTAGCATTGGTGTTCAGGATTTGGTGACAAAGAGACATCGTTTCTTTCCTGAACATACGTGTGCCTTGGTATTATTGGTACGTATTCCTTGTCCACAGGTAGGACACAATCACAGCAGTTGACAAACACATTTCTGCTGTGAACCTTGCGTTTTTACATGTTGTTGGTAACAGGCAGGACTGACAAAAGTTCGCTGACAAACAGAGAAATGCACTCGTTCTTGTCCTTCGTCCAGACAGGGTGAGAGGACAAACATCCTGAGCATTTCTAACCACAATGCTTGTGTTGCTCTCTAATGTTATAGCCATAGTCACATTTTTCACAATCATAACTGTATCCCAGGAATCCGGTGATATTGGTAATGGCATCGAAATGTTCATCCTGATGATAGAAGTGGGTGTATTTTCCATCATGGAAATCCTTGCCTCGAAACAACAGAGGCCCGCGCATTCTTGAGGGTGCACTTTCAAGGTGTGGCGTGGAGCTAGGACATCTTGCAACTTTTGCATTTCATTAATGCCACAGGGTGTGTCTTTGGACAGACCGGCTTGTTGTAACAGGAGTTCTGCTTCACTTTGTTGTTTGGCTCGGTCCGATTTTTGAATAGTTTTCCAGGCTCTTTTCCATTCTACCGTGTCGTTCTTGTTGGCATACGTTCGTCCCACCACGATAGGCCGGGCTAAACACATCTGGTCTTGTGTATTGTTAATTTGGACGAGGCTCTTTCTAGTGCTGCGAAGGTCGTCCACCAGTAACACCTTTTTGCGTTGTCTGGTCCCCTTGGGGAGAGAGACGTGAGTCATGAACACATGAACATTGTCGCTTTTCCATCGGTGATGTGAAATTGGTCATAGGATTGTTGCACGTGTTATACCTTGTCCATGACTTTGGAAGGGGTCAATTCTGCTGGGCTACTAAACTCGATCCAAACAAGGGATTTCAAATCGTCATGATGAATGGAAATCTCAAGCGATCGTCTTCTTTGGCTTGACATTGGTGTTTCAGTTTGGTTAACAAATAATCCCACACCTCCGCTCTCTCTAGCGGTACGTCGGTCTTGAAATCTTTAAAGTTCACCCTGTAAGTGTAAGCCGTGATTCTAAATTTTCTAGAGGAGAGCTTTTCCGTCTCTCGAATGTGATAGAAATTTTGAGGGATTACTAAGGGTGGTGAACTTTGACTTTGTGTATTATCGCTAGGCCTGGATTCTGGTTCCCTCATGTCATTTTCAAAATCACTGGCATGAATTTGTGCCAAGACTTCAGCTATTGTACGAGGCGATACATCACGTTTCTGACTTTTACTTTCTTCTTTCTTCTTGAATTGATGCGATCGTTTCATCTGTACTGCGAAAAGTCAAATGACCACATGTTAAACACCATGGGTCACTGTATATCCATGGCAGACCAGCGCATAAATAAAGGGTGTGTGTCTTGCCTTCACATATTCATTTCACTCTCAAACCGAGCAAAACGAAGGAAGAACCTACACAGATCGAACTTTTGATCAGAGCTTTGCGATGGGTCATCAGAAAATTTTCTTCAGACAAGCCGACGGACAACTCGCCCTCCTTTTGAGATAAAAGTCAAGATACTTGCTATATCTGTAAAAAGAAAGGGCATTGGTCTTCAAAGTGTCCCGACCGTCAAAAAAGCAAAACAAGGGTTAGAAGAGACAAAAGTCAAGATACCTGTTATCATTGTCAAGTAAAAGGACACTGGTCTTCAAAATCCCTAAGAAACAACAGGAGCAAGAAGAAGAAGAAGAGAGGGATTCTGGAGAGGAAGAAGAGGTACCCTCCCCAAAGGAAGAACCTAGACACATGCAGAAACAGAAGCAGGAGAAGAAAAGAAGGGGAGAAAGTGAGGAAGAAATGGAGGGAACAGCTGTGAAAGTGAAGAAATTTAAAAAAAAGAAACAGAGAGTGAAGACAGAGATAGACGAAGCCTAAGAACTTTTTAAAGTGCTATGTTGTGAATTGGATTGTAAAAATTTGTACCAGAATACACCAGGCATAAAACGTAAGTGACTTTTGGTTTTGATTTTTAGAATAAGAACCTACACACACACACACACACACACACACACACACACACACAAACACACAGACACACACACACAACAGGGGTTTAAAAGGGTTTTTAGAGTTTTAATTGATGTTGGCAATTGAAATACTATCTCTTTTCGAGAGAAATGGGTGGCCCTGAAAAGGACCTTTGGGTATTTGTTGGTTTAAACAACAAACTTAGAAATGGAAGCCAATCAAATTTAACTGCCTTAAGCCTTTGCCACGACCAAAGCCTACTTCTGAACTGCCTCCTGGCAATGATGATTTGGTAGAAATCACTAAGGGTGGTACGGCAGGCGTAGTCACAGGGTTGGGTTGTTTGGCTCGGGAAGGTCTTTTTCTCTTTAGTCATAATAAAGAAGTCTGATACATTTGTTTCAGACTTCTTAACTATGCTAAAATGTCTAAAAGTATCGTGACCGTTTGACTTTGACTACCTTGTTTATTTGCTTCTTTTTCTTGTCGTTTCCTTCTTGCCTCTTCTTCTTGCTGTTGTTGAAGAAGAAATGCTTGTTCCGCTTCCATTTGCTGCTGTATAAATTTCTCCAATTCTTATTTCGGTCCCTGTTTAAAATTCTCCAATGTGTGAAAGAAGGAGAAGGTGGCGAAGGTACAGGTTCCGGAACGAATTCTTGCGAAAGAAAACCGACATATCCCAATTAAAATTAACCTCTTTTGGAAGTAGGTCGGGATAGACTTCGGTAGTCAATCCTATTCCATCGTTTTCGTCTCCACCGCCGGTGCATCCGAATTCATCGTCTTCTTTGTTTCCGTCATGATTGAAAACGTTGTCGGATGGATTGACTGCGCACAGACGCTAGTGCCGCTATATAGGGAATGTGACGTCACAGACTGCTTTCTTCGGATTGGACGAATGACTCTCTGTGGTGACTGAATTTTGTAACGCGTGTTTGGATTGGTCAACAAACTCAATCCGTTTCAATCCTCCGTTCCCCTATAAATAACTGCTTTTCGCTGCATTCCTGCACCTGTTCTCGTCACAAGGTGTAGACTAACGTAGAATCCTCTACTCTCGTATCGTCAATGCTGTTCCGTACGGACTTACCCATTTATGTCAGATCATCGTGGACCATTGTCAGGATCACGGATACAAGCGTTTGGAAAAGAAGAATTTATGTGGAGAGGCAAGACTGTTTGAAGAGGGTTCTGATATGGGACAAGACGGCCGCTATCGCTTAACCGGCTTAAAGCAGCTGTTCCGCTTTTTAGTGCCGTTTTCATGTTATTTGTGCTTGTCTTTTTTCATCTTCGATATTGCGTTCATTATGTATTGGCTGTTAAATTCGTATGTGTTTCTTCATCTCCTTGTTTTGGAAACGAGAACAATTATACTTTTGCTCAGCTGTCTTGCTCCACTGTTTTTGAACAAACCGCCATCACGTGATACTCGCCAGTCTACCCGTTTATGGTACGATGGACCCTCATTAATTGCTTTAAATGATCACTCCTTGGCTCTCCACACTACTTTGTGAAATAGACTAAACGAACTGGGACTACATTCATCATTACCTAAATGTAAACAGAAGCGAAAAAAGAAACGTTGTTTCAAAGCTGGCCGGCGTACAAAAGGAAGAAGAATCCCAGTTATTTCTCTTATTTCGGCACAACTATTTAAACAAATTTGACCATTAATTTAGATAACCTAATTCAAATCCCTATTAATTCGTCAACCTTTGTGTCAACTATCCAAGAAATACCTTGCGCATTGCATTGTTCAATCACCAGTCAGTAGGAAAACCGGAAAAGCGCACAGAAATAGTTAATTTTATCAACGACCAGAATGTTGACATATTTTCCCTGACAGAAACATGGCTAAAAACATCAGGCGATGAGCCCAAGTGTGCAGATCTAACACCCACTGGTTACTCCATCAAACCGTTCCCCCGTAATTCTCGCGGAAGTGGAATTGCTGTCATCACAAAGAACTCCATGATAAAATGTCTTAACTACACCACAAAATTCAATTTCGACCACACATCGTTTGAACTAGTCAAAACCACAATCACACTGGAGCAATGGTCGTCCATTTTTTCTGCCTATACCGCCCTCCTCCTAGTAGAAAAAACAAGCTGGCTGACTCTCTCTTTTTGTATCAGTTTCCGAATCTCCTGGACAATGGAAATTCGATAGGTGGCAACCTGATTATTCTTGGAGATTTCAACTTTCACTTTGACTGTTCCGGAAACTCAAATACATCAAAAGTCATAGATTCCATTAATGTTTTCAATCTCAAACAGTCAGTTAACCAGCCAACACACAAACATGGTCACATTTTAGACTGGATTCTTCATAGACCTGATGATAACATTCTTCGGTCCTCCCTGGTATCCCATGACCTTGCATCAGATCACCTCTGCATTATATGCCATCTTGACGTATCAGTCCCTAACCCTCCACCTTTATGTGCTACTAAGAGAAACCTCCGTATGATAAATATAACCAAACTAATGCACGACATTAAAGCTAACCTAACAACTTGCTTACCTCCTATCGCAGAACAACTCGATAACTGTCTGCGTTCATTGCTTGACAAACATACCCCAGCTACCAAGTGCAGAGTATCAATTCAAAAGTGTTCTCCATGGTATAGCAGTGTTAGGGACCAGCTTCGTACTGCTAAAAAAGACCATCGTAAAGCTGAGGGGCCCTGGATTTCCACCAGACTCACTATTCATAAGCAAATATATGAAATCGTTAAGAAGAGTGTCACAAATATAGTCCATGCAGCGAAATCAGCCCACTACACTATAAAGATCATGTAAAGTTCCAGGAACAAATCTACACCACTTCCAACTACCTTCTCTCCATTCAACCCTCCGGACATGTTTGCAAATTTCTTCCGTGACAAAGTACAAACCATTAGAGATAAGCTAGACATTACAATTTCAATTGACTCGTCGTCACCATACAGTTGGGATACAGAATTTGAGCGGCAACCATTAGCAGCATTTGAACCTGTCTCTATGGATTTCGTACATACAGTCCTGATGAAGAGTGCACAAACGTCACGTGATCTTGATCCAATTCCAACATCACTACTGCTCGAGTGCTTAGATCCAGTATTGCCTTCACTAACTAGTGTTATTGATACCTCTCTGTCTCATCCGGGGAATTCCCATCATTTTTCAAAACTCCCATTGTAAAGCCTCTGCTGAAGAAACCAACACTAGACCATAACGATTTAAAGACCTACCACCCAGTTTCAAATCTCTCATTCATATAAAAAATCTTAGAAAAGGTTTTGTATCCCAGTTTGTATATCATCTAAATTCAAACAGTCTTTTTAGCAATGTACAATCTGCATATTGCCCTTGCCACAGTACTGAAACTACTCTTCTAAAAGTAATTAATGACATTCTCTCTGCGTTGGATAGCGGAAAGATTACAGTCCTCACCCTTCTTGATTTGTCTGCAGCATTTGACACAATAGACCATGATATATTACTTCACCGTTCCCAGCATGTATTTGGCATTCAAGATACAGCCTTACTGTGGTTCAAGTCCTACTTGGTCAACAGGACACAAATTATATCTGCAAATGGAATACTCTCCAGCCCAGTTGATCTATGTAGTGGTGTTCCACAGGGGTCTGTTCTTGGACCTGTTCTCTTCATTCTGTACACTCAGTCGCTCTCACGTTTCATAGATCAGTATGCAGTGTCTCACCAATTGTACTCTGATGACACCCAAATATACAAATCTAGCCACCCAACTGAAGTTGATGCTACCATCCAAGTTGTAGAGAGGTGCATTTCTGATGTGAAATCATGGATGACATTTACCAAGCTGCAGATGAATGATGCTAAAACTGAGGCCATTCTGATCACAAGACAAATACTTTCTCATTCACATCCTTTACCTCAAGCAATAAATATCAGCAACGAAACATTAAATTCACACAATCAGTACGAAACCTAGGTGTTACTCTGGATAGTACTCTCACATTGCACCAACATGTCATGAACATATGCAACGCTGCATATCTTGAGCTGAGACGCATCAACTCAGTTCGCAAATATCTTTCAGTTGATGCCACTAGAATACTTTTTGTGTTCATTAGTACTTTCAAGACCGGACTATTGTAACTCAGTTATGTCTGGTTCATCTCAATATCTACTCCAGAAACTTCAAAAGTTTCAAAACACAGCTGCTATGATCATTCCTAGAAGTACCACGATCAGAGCACACCTCCCCTCTGATCTGTACCCTACACTGGCTATCCATTCGATCCAGAATCAAACACAAAATGTATTCTCTGTGCTACGTTTCACTGTCGGACTCTAGTCCAACATACCTATCCGATCTCACCGATGTGCACACACCAGAAGATAATTACGCTCCTCTTCTGACAATCGTATACTCATTATTCCCACTATGAAAACAAAGTCATATGGACAGCGTTCTTTTGCATACCAGGGCCCAGCAACATGGAATGAATTGCCCACTGAACTTAGACACAAATACACAGTGATCACATTCAAGAGGGATCTCAAAACTCACTTATTTTGACTGCAGGAACACACTTAAAAACATAATAATGTTTCCTACCTGAAATATTCTCAGCATGTTTTTTATTTTTTAATGTTTTTCTAATTTCATGGTGTTTGTTTTTGTAATAATATTATTATGTTTTTTATCTTATAGGTGTTGTCTAAAGTTGTAAAGCGCTTAGAGCTTATAAAGATTAGGCGCTATACAAAGTCCTCATTATTATTATTATTATTATTATTATTATTATTATTATTTTTTACTGACAGGAAGTCAGACAAAGTTTGAAGAAAAAAAGAAAACCTATGCGATGCCTTCTATGTTAACTGAATAATGTTAACATAAACCCAAAGGCCTTTTCAGGATCCCTCATTTGCCTCGAAAATAAACTGACTTTTCTTGCCTAACCCCCTCAAATGTTTTTAAAACTGTTGTATCAGTGTTTGTCTCGTGTCTGTTTTATGTAAATCTAAGTCCCTAAGTACCGTGACGTCACCTGCCCCACAAGTTGCTACAGTGTTACCAATCTCCCCTACCGTGACGTCAGACGCTAAATAAATTCCACTGGTAAACAGAACCACTATTTTCTATGTTCCATTCCCCTTGTCGCTATGGTGATCCAGGGTGTATTTCCCGGGGGGGGGGGGGGGGCTGGTAATGCTAATTCCCATCGTCGCTAAACAGGGACGGGTGGGGAGGGGTCCGTAATGTATTTTCCCATTGTCGCTGAATCGCCCCGTTTCACTACTCTTGACCAAGCCCGAAAACAGGTCAAAATTGCCCACTCCTCCCTAGACGTTTAAGGACGACAAATTATATAAGAAACGTGCTATATAAATGCCACAGATGAGATTCTCATATACTGGAAAGTGATGCTGCTGGTGGAAAACATCAGGCAAGCATGAACAGAGGATACAAAAGAAAACTTGCCAAAATAATTGTTATGAGAGGCAACTGGTAAACAGTTGGCACATAGCTCAGAATTTGAGCACTTTATATATGAAAGTGGGCAGCTACAGGGGAGGGTGAAGCGTTGAGACCCATACAAGCGAGGGCTTATGAGCTATAAATTAAAGAGTGGGCAACAGCGATAAGCGAAACAAACGAGCAGCAGAGAGGCCGAATAGGCTCTAATTGGTTCACTCTCCGTTTCGCAAAATAAGCTTTCTTGAAATCGCAAAAAAAAATCTTAATTGTCTCAGTAGCCGGTATGAGACAACCCTGTCAACGAACTTAATAAACTCAAATTGGCTTACCCAGCCTAAGTTTTCCTGATCAGACAATCTCAGCGATCACGTCGGTGTCAGCAACCTCGTTGCTGTTATTAATCAAATCATTATTATATCAATAATGGCAAACCTCGGTGAAGCATATACCACTAAATTAGCACGATAGCGACTAGAAGCAATCAAAATGTTTCTTCCTGTTCGTGATTCTGTGAGACAAAAACTTATAGTTATTTAGACCCATTACAGCGGTTACTGAAAAAGCTATATGGGAAGATATAAAGGATGAGGAGGAAGGGTATTATTCCAGTATTAAAACAAACCACTGCGCAGACTGAAAAAATAGCATAAAGAACTATATAAAAAAAATATTTGACGGGATCTTCCAACTGAAATAGCTGTAGCTCAATCTCCTCCTGTCGATGAAGTAATACTTGAAGGCATCAGCAAAATTCGTACTGAAGTCGCCGACGTGAAAAAGGAACTTGCGCCTATACCCAAACCAGTAAAAGAAAATATTGAACTAATTGCAAAATTTAAGGAAGGTGTTATCAAGCAATTTAAAGAAATAAAAGAAGAGGATTTACCCACTGCAATATTGGTAAGTATAACTCAAAAAGACAAAATTTTAAAACCAGAATATGCTGCCTTGAATAAAGATAATTTCATTAGGTGGATATATCGTGTATACTACAACAAAAAACAAGCCAGAAATAGTGATCCAATATTTGCGAGTTTTGTAAGGGAAATACTAAGACTTGATAAAGAATACGGATCACAACCTCAACAGCCACCACCTCCCTATTCGCCACCTGAGCAAGAGTCTTATCAACTTCCTCCTCCCCTGCAACAAACAGAACGATCAAAATCTGCGATTCGAGCTTCAGTAATGTTTACCGACGAAGCTTGTAATACTTTTACTGACCGAGATGAATTAATTAATATTGCTGTGGATCGTTATGATTCTAGGGAAAATTATCTGAAACCTGAATATGTTATCAAATATTTAGACAAGATGTAATCAAAGCGAGGCAACAACAAACTATTCGGCTACAGTCTCCAGAAAAAGAATTTTACGATGCTCCTGGTGCTACTGGTAATGGTTTGGGAAGTGGTCTTATTGCCTGTCCTAACAATATCCTCGATGACGTGCAACGACTAGAAATTCTGATTGGGGGTAAACGAGCTGGAAATCATTCTCCGGAAATAACCGATGAAGCAGCTGATATTTGTCGAAGATTATTTCAAGGCGGTATCATGGGTATTAATGTTTATATGGAACTCATTGATGAAATGCTTGATAACTATCATAGTGACTAGTTGTTATCGCGATTAGATAAATGAATAACAAATAAGCTGATTATACATAATGATCATCGTGGACCCGTAGCGGTTAGGGTGATAAACTCGCGATTACCAACCTATAGAGCAACTTACTGAGATGGATTCGGTGATATTGTTCAGGGTTTTTTTCAGAAGGATTGCCACCAAAGCAATACCGATCGCAAAACAATTAGCAATGAAAGCTATTGACGTTGTTCGTGATAAAGCTCCTGGTGTTATTGATAATGTTGCCAGTAAAGCGTTCTTGGCAATCAAGGACAGTCTAGCACGATTATTACGCAGACCGAAAGAGGTCCCAGCAGTAAAGTTACCAAGCACTGAAGTGATGCCCGCAAATGTCAGTAAAGTCATAAATGAAGCCGCAAATAAAAAACTAGCAGCCTTGATGAATCAAAGGGTTGAACAAATAAATACAAGTCTGATATCAGGAAGTGATCTTCGTGGTAGACGATAATAAATTATAACAAAATGTTGAAGCGTACATCAGACCCAGCGTTTGACATGGATGCACAGTACTCAAGGATGAGTCTGTGAGTGATATCAATATTATTCTTATGAAGCAGTATCGTCAAATCAAACTGGAAGAAATGAATTACGAGCTTAGGATACACGTAGATATTTCTTACCCGCTGAAGCATTTATTGAAGTCACTGGTGAACTCGTAACAAACGTCATCGCTAATACACCATACGGAGCTAATGTAAGAGATGGCTTTGTTAATAATGGCATCATGGCGTTATTCAAAAGTGCTATATACATGATCGATGGAAAAGAAATTGAGACAATCCAAGATAATGTTGACGTTGCTACAACGATTATGGGTCTAGAAAGATATTCTGATGATTATACTAGATCAGCAGGTCCGACTATGATGTTCGCCAAGGATAATGCTGACTATCCCGATGGGAGACCTGATATTGTAAGACGACCAAGAAACTTTGCCGACAACGCTGACGCCGATGTATGGCCGGTTGTTCATAGCAACCCAAATTACAATTTAGCATTTAGAACGCGTCAATTAATGTTAAAGGGAGATCGTAGAAAATTTTCATGTGCAATCCCACTGTCCCACATCATTGGATTTTGCAAAAATGTCAGAAAGGTTATTTTTGGAGCCAAACATACAATTGTTCTTCATCGAAAAGAAGATAATGATGCTATCTGGCGAGAAAATGGTAAAATAATATTATTTAAACTCTCATTGTGGATGCCGGTAATGACGCCATCACTTGTTGAAGAACAGTGGCTATTTCTTTTATGGATCAAGGAGGCAAATCGATATTATCATGGTTAACAACAACTACCGATAGTTATCAACATCCCGTTAACGGTTTATTTACTTGGCATATAGCATCACAGCAAGGTGTTTCTTCACCAAGATATATCTTTGTTGCTTTTCAAAATACTGTACGATTAAACAATCAAGAAGGAAATCCAATGGTATTTGAAAAACTCTGTGTCTCTGAAGTATCTTTAAGAATAAACGGATATCAATGTCCATGGATTTTGAAAATAATTACGTAGCACGTGCATATCATCGTTTGATTACATTTATCGGACGTGATCAAAGTATTGATACTGGTTAGCAAATATCACAGTTAGATTTTACAACGATTTATTACTTTTCGCTGGAAAATCTTGATTTAGTTAAGCAATCTGTCGTTGATATACATTTTCGAGCTCGCGTAAACTCAGGTGGTGTCGATTACAGAGCAATTGCAGTTATACTCAGCGACAAATCAATGTTACTTAAAGGTGTTGGTGGGCGAATGAGAGTCATTGATGTCCCAGTGGAAAACATGTAGATAATTAGACCAACCGTGTTGTTATAAAAAAAATGTCATATAGTCACGTTAATGTCACTCCTACTCCTGGTCAGGCGAAAAAATTACAATCAAACCACGCGAGCGTATGCGGAGTAAAAATAACATTAAAGCGTGATCAAATTGCTAGTGGTGGTCCAAATAGATTATCGTTGACATAAACTCAACTAAAACATTTCAATAAAGCGCAGCAAAAAATACCAGAGTTCAACTTGATTTCGCTCCAAGTGCCATCAAAGACATGGTTAAAACCGGTGGTATATTTCCACTTCTCGCAGCAATACCAGCGTTAATTGCTGCTGTTGCCCCAGTTGTCGCAAAATCAGTCGCGTTATGTGCTGTTAGAACCGCTGCTGGAATGGCATTAAAGAAAGCAACTGAGAATTGAATTTTCACAAGGAAAACTTTTTAAAAAATCATCACGGAAACAAAAACCAACAAGGCGTCCATAAAAGTCAAATATGCCTCAGCCGGGTCGTCTAAGATTACCAGTGGAACAATATCGGGCCGGTCTGAGACTTCCAGGAACTCCGCCCTCATGGTACTCAAAACGGTTTTGAAAGCGGTTTTACACCGATGTCAAATTTCGATTTACTCGATGCTGCTAAACAATCAAATATAAAAAAATTCAGAGGTGTTTTTATCCCAGAACAGTAACCGAGCCAACCGAATATCAGCGAAACTGGAATTATTAATCTTGATAACAGCGATGGTCCAGGAACTCATTCGAATTCTTACGCGATTGATCCACGTGGAATTGTTTATTTCGATTCGTATGGGTTAGCACCGCCAGTTGAATTTCTAAATACGTACAAAGTACTCCTAAAATTCCAGTTTGGTACTCAACGCTACCAACACAAACATTAACCGATCCACCGATATGCGGTCGTGAAGTAATTAATGCACTTGACGCGTTATCAAAATCAACCAAACCACCTAACAAGTCGTGCACGAGTATACCGCAGATAAATTTAACATTTTAAACAATCCCTAGAATAATAATGTTAGATATTTATGGAAGATCTCCAAGCATGAGTAAAAGTAAAAAAACTCAACGATGTAGATTTATCAAAATATGCGACCAAAGATAAAATTGATAATCTTTTAACGTTATCCAGATGAGGTTGTTATTTTTCAGGACCGACATGGTAAACTAATAACCAGCAATATCAAATGGAATGATATAGTTCCACGAGTACTCGGTGCGGTCACGGATAATATCCCTATGTTTACTGACTGCGGAAAAATCAGAGACTCAAGTATATCGTTTATAACCATCAGAGATGAAATTGCAAAATGTGTAGATAATTGCTTAAAAAATACCGGTGAACAATGACAGGTGAACTCAACATGAACGGAAATAAAATAGTAGCCATAACAGATCCAACATCTGACGAAGATGCCGCGACGAAAATATATGTTGACTTTAACCACAGCACTGTAGATGGTAAATTATCCACGTTGCGGGCCGAGTATGATGTTCACGTAAACGCGTTTACAAATCTCCGTAGAAACTTTAGAAAAACTAATGAAACCGCAAAAGAATTCTTTGGTACTTCGCTCACCGTTGACGCAAACCTCTCTGAATATCAAAATAACATTGGATACGATTAAGAAAACACAAGAAGACATCGTAAGTTGATTTCCTGGCATTGTCAACAAAATTAGTCTGATTAAAATCCCACCCGAAGTAACTCCCGGGCATATTACCAACATCGTATGCACGGTATCATCTGGATTCGCAACATGGTCAAAACAAAATAATACTATCAAACATGCCGCAACAGTCACTGCAGTGCTGAAAAATTTGAGATTTTCACAACGTATCCATGGCGACATTCAACCGATACGTTTTCCGGGCTTGTGTCTATCATATTAAATAAAGGAACCGAAGAAACATTTATGCTGGAAGCAGCTGATAAGAAATTAACCGCAACATCTTACTGGTGGTGTCTGAAATTTGTAGCTGAAACACCTCAACTGGTTACTGCGTAAAATAATAATGTCAGATGCACAACAATATAGATAAGATCAAGTACGTGAATGGCAGTCAGAGTTAAAAACCATCATTGACGAGTATACAACAAAAATAAAAAAATACAAGCAGCGTGTAATCGTGCTGGATGCTATAGTTTATTCAGTATCCACGGTAGTTGCGTCCACCGGGGTAGTATTATCAGCGTTAACACCAGTAACAATCGCAATCGCGGTATCAATATGCGTTTCATCATCGGCTACCATCGCAAGTGTTTTTAATATTATCGCGAGAAAGATATCACGTGCACGAGTACAAAACTCAATGACACAGTTGTAAAATTAAAAACAGCCACGGGCGCATATACGAAATTATCGTCATTGATAACATCAAGTCTCAGCGACGAAAAAATATCAGATTCCGAATTCGCGTTAATGACAAAGACATACAATGAAGTAATAAATCCACCATGTAAACGAAGAAAAAAAATAATGACAGAACTAACTCCATCAAGAACAACAATATCAATAAGCTTCAACAATCCTGAATTTTCAACTTTAGTCATCAAGATAGACTACTCCGACCACGTGGAGGAACCTAAAATATCTGATTTTAACACGGAGAATCAATCATACTACGATGTTAACCCGTGTTACATACGAAAATTACTTGATATAAAAAATGCAAGGTCGGGCGATTTTGAATTCGACACAAATGATCGTAATTTTTTTTTTTTTTTTTTTTTTTTTGAATTTTCATTATAAAGAATCCGATGATGTAATTTATCTTGCTTCCGTTTTTCTAAGTGAAATTATTGGTTTCTTCATAGTAATTAATCAAGAACATGAAGAACAAGTACAACGACTACGGCAATGCTTCCAGGAATATATTTCTGATCGCAGCGAAATCATTAAACAAACTGAAATATTAAATCAGCTCGTATCCGACATGGAATATATTATCCAGCGAGTAATTCAAACAATAATTAATACTGGAAAAATAGACCACAAACAACGATAGATGGACGGGTATTAGATAACAAAAGCTGACCTACCATATTTTAAACTTCCCGGGTATAACGCAGACAAACTAAGAAAATCCGTCAACGATACAATTGATGAGTTCTTTCGTAGTAGAGAAAACACCATTTGAAAAAAGAAGAAATAAATAATAACAGAACTACTTCAGTAGATAGCCACGAATACAATTCCGGCAAGAACGATGATAACAGTAAGCTCAACCAAGCCTGAATTCAGTATTAATTTTCCAACTCCGATTCCGGTAAATGAGATCGCCCTAGCACAGTTGCGAGTATACCACAGCTGAGCAAATATCAGATCAAAATCATTTGGTGGATTATCAGCGAATAATTTGTTTGTGTTTGCAAATAAAAATAAACAAGATGGTACACCCGACTGGAACATTGTTGGGATACCAACTGGATG
Source organism: Sinohyriopsis cumingii (assembly GCA_028554795.2). Taxonomy (NCBI): domain Eukaryota; kingdom Metazoa; phylum Mollusca; class Bivalvia; order Unionida; family Unionidae; genus Sinohyriopsis; species Sinohyriopsis cumingii. The sequence continues at coordinate 10,315,133 of CM068830.1, forward strand.
TTATCAAATCGAGGAAATAAATGAGGAATTACAACGTCGAATAAAAAATATCACTGGGAAAGAATCCAAAATAGCAATAACAGTTCATGAACTAACTACGTCTTCTGCAATCAAGATAAACTCTCTGGACTATGCCGTGGTTATATATCAATCGTCGATCAGAACAGTGTGAGGATGACCTGAAATTCCTCCACCTGAGAAACCGATACCACCTGAACCAAAACAGTCTGATTTTACCACGAACAAGCAATCATACGCGATGATACTCCATCATACAAATATCATTTAATTGATCTTATTTTAAAAGATGCACTAATTGTTTGTACCCAATTTATATTCATAAACAATGACACTATGTTTTGGGATTATGCTACTGAACTCGTCGACCCTGTAAATAAAGAATAGAAATTTCCAAAAATCCGCCCGGATGAAATTACTAAGTTTTTTGAAATTATTAATCAAGAACATAAAACACAACTGGAGCGACTACGGCAGAGTTTCCAAGAACATCTTTCTGATGTAACAAGTTCACGCAGCGAAATCATTAAACAAATTGAAATATTAAATCAGATCGCTTTTGATATGGATACGTACAATTCCAGATTTAGAGACAAATTTACGGGGAGATGAACATAAAAAAATCTTTCCTCGATAACTATCAGATAACAGAAGCTAAATTGCGGAATTTTGAATTTCCCGGGTATAACCCAGACATATTGTAGAAATTCACTACAAAATCATGGATGAGTTCTTTACTCAAATACTTACACGATACAAAGAAACACTACCACCGGCAACTATTCTCTGGCACAACAATGATCCACAAGGAGAAGGCCATCATATATCCCCGGAAATTGTAAATATAACCCCGGTGGTCGCGGTCAATCTTTTGTGTGATGTAATTGAAATAAGTTACAGCATGGACACAACAATGTCAAATCAAGTGCAGCAAGGATTTATTCTATATTCGGATTTCTGATTGTACAAGAACCGATCAAACCGGTCTATCTACGATGTCATAATCGTATGTTATCAAGAATAAATTTCAAACTAACTGTCCAGTCCGGCCAGTTGCTGGATTTAAGAAATGTGACTGAAAATATTAATTTATTTGTAACATCCAAGGATTTCCAATCGCAAAGATTTTCAATCTTCTAATCTACGATTTTACGGAAACAGTACCAAAAAATTAAAATTCTCCGTTCTTGATAAAGTCAACAGGCGGATTGACAAATAGTCTTCATATTTCAGTAAAATATAATAAGAAATTTTGACCACCTTATTACCATTCAGAATTGAGAAATCAATCAGTTTACACGATTTTGATGAGCTACTATCCTATCAGAATTGAAAAATCGGTCGATCAACACGACCTTGACTAGCTGCTACCTATCAGAATTGAGAAATTCGACAGATTTTCAGTAAAAGTTAGATTTTTATAATATTTTACTGAAATCTGTCAGTGGTGAAGGACAAGGAAAAAAATAATCCTCCTGACAGAGTCTGAGACATATTTTTACTTTTATTTCCACGTGTTTGATTTCATCAACGAGTCTAAATTTCGTTTTCATTCGACAAAATTTTTCTTAGTTGCCTCAAGCGAGAATTAATTATCCTCTTTGCTCCATATTCATGAGATAATTCTGATCTAATTTTTTCGATTGCACGAGAGACTGACAAATTCCTTTACCCGCGTTTCTTCTATTGCAGCCAGCGATTGACACATAGCCGTCTGAATTTTTTTATAAATCTATACTGAGATGGCAGCGTGTATGCCCCTCCCTGATTTCGCTCTTGTAGTGCTTCAAAATCAGAAATAATTTTTTCAGGATTTAATTTACCGTTGTGTTCTAATTTTTTAATAGCAGAAATTACATCATTGATATTTTCGTAATTCATTATATATATATATATATATATATATATATATATATATATATATATATATATACCGAATATTATATATTTAAAAGAAATTATTTTTACACCATTATGTGAATTTCTAGGTTGCCATATAACATCCTTTCAAATCCAGAATGGTGTTTCTTCTAAACTAACAACCCCATATGAGCCTCTAGGGTATCTTATAACATCCTACCAGACTCAAACAACAGTCTAGAAGGTCCAGGAGGGCGTGTTTGCACCGTACCGCTCCTAGTCTGTCATATGACATTCTAGTAGGTTTGACCGGTGATCTTAAATCTAACTTATCATAAGGACAGCACAATTTTATGTGACCCCCTAGCTTACCAAATGATATAATAGCGTGATTAGCAGGTACATATAATCTTAATTCTAACTTCTCCTAAGGAGAGCACAACATGTACTTTTTAACTATAACTTATCCTAAGGACGGAGGCCATTCTCTACGCTCAACAGATTTTTTACACACACACCCAAAATCAACACGTGAGTAATGCAAAAACGTGCACCCACCACGTGGTGAGTGTGGGGAGAGGTGGAGTTTTTTATTGAGTTTTGAGCTTGGGGTGGACCCCCAATTATATATAAAATCGCGAAATATCGCCTACGTCGACAATATGCCGGTCACTGGATTCAAACTTGAAACGTGGAGAACGAGAATCAGCCACTCTACCACTGCGCTACAGAGCCTTGTTATTAATATATGATTCAGAAATTATTATATAGTTAACCGTTAACGGATTATACAGTTAACAGGTAACATTTCTCGGTTGGATGACAAAATACAACTGAATTTTAGTTAGCAGAGAAATTATTTTCCCAGCTGAATTTTAGTTTTGAACTAAAATTCAAGTTTGTACCCAATATCTAATCTAATCTAATTCAATTAAAGTGGTGTTCGTCCAACTAGGGACATGTACCACTGGTTATTGATGTCACCGGCATCTTTTTAATTACTCTTGTTGGAAGGAATTAGAGCCACATCCCCCAGGCTTTAATGTACCAATAGGGTACTGTTTAATTTAGCCTTCAGATTGTAGATATAATAAGTCCCTAACAATCTGACTGAATGGCTGTTACATGAGAGGGAATAGTACTAAACAACTTATGTTACTAGAAGGTTCAGATGCATTGAAAGCCCCAGGTGTCAACCCAAACAGTATGTGACGCCCGCTACGATTGGTCGGCAGCGATGTCGTCACATTAGGAAACCTGGTCGTGTGGCTTTGGAAATCGTTCCACATTCTGCCACGTGTACGTTGTCCGAGCATGGTGAAGGAGGAAAAGGGACTTGGCAAGCCAGCCATGGACGCTGTGTACTACCTGAAACGCTAGCCCGTATTTAATTCAAATCCAGTTATAATATGGACAAACTAAAACCAATATTGTGTTAGCCACCTCTGCAATTAATCAAATAAAACAAGTCAACAATGAATTTGATTCCGAACAAGTCTGAATTTAGTGTACGTAGTGTACATTTTATATTCTAATTAAAAAATAAACAATCAGTTAAGTCGAAATGACTTATAAAAGTTGGAGTCACGCATGGATAAAATGAAAGTTTACAAATGTTAACGGCGGTACCAAAATAAGTAAATTTAGGATTAAAATAGAGTTTTTATCAAATACGTCTTTTAGCCAAATGAAAGCCGTGTAACATTAAGGCAGTGGTAGCAATCTTGTATTCTTCTATCTTTTTATAGACTGATATCGTTGTCGTACTGCAGGCTTCTACCGCAGTGGCTAGCTGTTGCGGTCAGAAGGTCTTCGCCTAAGTTTCTCTGGTATCACAGGGCTTACGTCCTCCTTTTTTAGAAGACTGCTGGTTAGACTTCCCATTAAACTCCTGCAGTTCCACTCTTTCATCGCTCAGCTAGTTATAGTCTTCTCCATAACATAAACATGGTTCCGGCGGTGCGCTTCTCACAGCTTGCCCTCCATTTAGTAGGCTGCCAGTTAAGATCTGCTACCTTCCTTCCCTCTTTGTCAGTCACGTTGAAATTTCAATGTTTTAGTGAAGTGCTATAATCAAGCAATAGAGTATTTTAATCTACTATTATTTTCCAGTGCTGTGGTCACATTCTTTGCTCAGTGCTCCTGCTGCACGTGCTTCTTGCTCTTTCCCGCCCATTCACCGCTGCTGATTTGCCGGTCCTGCTTCCTCGCTGTCCATTGCCCGAATACCTTGCACCTAATACGTCAGATTGGATAATATATGTACCCGAAAATAATTTGGCAAACGGTGTGAATACTCGTTTTTCTTGTTTGTTTTGTTCATTAATTACCTTAGCAGAAAACATAAGGATGAACCAAGAAACCAAATGAATTTAATAAAACAAAAATGTTACTTCTTAAAAAGAAATATTGTCTTCTTATTTACCCTTACACGCACCGTAATGACATTTCTTAATATGAACAACGGGTAAAATACAGGGTATATATATATGTGTGTGTGTGTGTGTATGCAGATATATTTTTCACATGCAGACTTGTATATATATATATATATATATATATATATATATATATATATATATATATATATATATATATACAAGTCTGCATGTGAAAAATATATCTGCAAGTCTGCATGTGTCTAATATATCCACCAATTTGTGACATGGTCAAGGGACGGTAATTACTCGCATGACGTATCATCAACGGAGTTATCTCCCTTAAATAGCACTGAAAGTTGTATTTTAGCGAGTACAAGCGGTATACTCTTTAACAGTACTGGAAAATACTTTTTTGCTTATCTTTTTTTGAGAATGCGGATTTGTATACTTTTTTCTGTGACGTTTCTTAATGAGGCTTTGCAAATATCAAAATATTTGCCGGCATTTATTGACTGAAATATTCTCTCTTCGCCAGTCTCAAAAGTTATGGATACAACTGCTTTGGCGCTCTTATCATTACAGCCAGTATTACCAGACTTACAATTCTGACTCTGCGTGACATCTTTCAGATTGGATAAAGAATTGTTCTGATGGTTTGCGTCAATATGATCGGTCACAAGACGGTATTTGATCTTCCCAAAGAAACATTCATATGTGAATCGATGATTGGAATACTTTTTATTATTCCCAATTGGTTTCTTCAGCCGACAATGTCTAATTTTACCATCACGAGATGCTTCACTATTTTTAATGATAGGATCTGAGAGAAATTCTTTTGCTCCATTTATATGTAATGTATTTGTCTAAATTATAACTTTTCTTCAAATCTTGCTACTTAGTCTTCAGGAGTTCTTATGACCTTGACAGAGTCAAGGGTGTTATTTTTCTTGTCATACTATCGCCTCATTTCTCTATAACGTTTACCATCACAACGCGCACACAACTGTGTTTTGCCCCTAACCCCGACACCACATCTTAAACACGGTTGTGGACCAAGACTGCCTTTCCTCACACTTTGTGAATGTTATTCGTATAATTCATTTACGCAGGATTTGTTACAAGAAGTTGAAAATCCTACCTTAAGCCAATTACACTGATTTATTATGTATAATATTTTTATTTAAAAGTTTGTCATAATTATAACATGGAAGAGTTTGAGAGATTGTTCATGATCCAGCCTTGGAAAGCTTCAAGATTCGATCTTGACATACTAACCTCTGACTCACGGAGGCGAGCTCTGACTGATCTAATTAATAGTATCAGGAATGCTAAAAAAGAATTTCATGATGATGGTGCATGTCACATGTGGTCAACATTTAAAATTATACGCGACGACGAAGTTATTGATGTTACAATGAGCAATACACGAGCAAAAACGATTATCGATTACCTTTTTGATAATCAGAACTATTATTTTTAATTTATTGTGCTAGCAGAAGATTCCGATACGTGGATTATCCGCGATAAAAGTGACCCAGTCCTTGCTGGTTGCAAAACCGTTTTGTTAAGTAAAAATTCCAAGCCAGGAACGCTGAGTGGTATTGACAGACCATATTACTCGCGAACGTATCCTGTAACCGCGGTTATTTATGGAATTTATCAGCTAAATGATAAACGCAACATTAATGATCTTGCACCAATGAGATTTTCAAAGTTGAATTGTGTAGCCGAACGATTAATGGGATATTTTACAAATGCGAAACGTGGAAATGGTCTGACTAATCAACGACGTGAAAAAATAGCGAAGTAGGCTGAATCGGTCAAGGATACCGGAGCTACAATAAATGATGTTGCCGAGTTATCAGGTAAATTAAAATTTCCAATGGTAGTAAAAACGTTAACCAGAAAGATTTTATATGAATCGCCGAATAAATCGAGAGGAGTTCCTATTGAAATTACTGATCATAATGCGTACGCGTGGACTAGCGTATTAACAATATTTCCACGAGATCGAACTATAAGAATTTACTCGTCGGAAAACATGTTTGATTTTATTCATGCGTTAAGTAAAAACGATCCTGTGTCAGTATGGTTATTTAAAAGTCTTCTCTATGGAGATTATGATCAGTTTGTAAGACCCAACGGTGATTTATATAGTCAAGAATCTCTTCACGAGGAAATGAAAAAACTCGCGCAGACATTTTCAACATTAAACACCCAGCAATTATTAAAAATTTATTTCACAGTTTTGTCAGTCGCGGCTCATTTTGCCAGAGAGAAAAATTCAGGGAGATGAAACCATTCTTGTACTTATCACAGCTTTTTCAAATACAGCGGTGGCATATGGACTCCTGACCGAATGGGAGAGAAATATATTCCTGGCATCATTATTTGGGATGAGATATGCACGGTGTCGTTGGAAATATTAAAAACATTTATTGATTGGTTATTAACAAAAAATAGAGATGTGATAATGTGCAGTGATCACGGTCATCCACCTCAATTTGTTGGACCAGCTCCACATCATTTCCTAAAGGATTTTGTAGATTATTACTAGGAGATAACTGATGATCAAGATCTCTTGATGAAGAATTAAAAGAGTTTAAAATGTTAATCTGACTACGACCGAATAAAATTCAGTGTGAAATAGCGCGTAAAATAATTCCAAAAACATCTTTGAACGACATTTGGGAAAGGTGGAGACCAAACGATTTGATAGTGGCAAGTAGAAAGATAGTCCGAGACACACTTCAACGGGAGTTGTTTCAGTTACCCAAGGAGAAATTCTCATCGTTAGGTGTACCGTTGTGTTATAGACCAACTAATACACGACTACAGAATATCGACGTTGATATACCAGGACAACCCGAGAAACAGACTCTTGTATTAAATGATATTGTTTTGGTTCCTGTCAATGTTGTTGAGGATGCGATACGCGCTGATGAATCTCCATGGACGCTAGGATACGCGATGACGATTCACTCATCTCAAGGATTAACCATCACTGATACAATTGTTTGGATCGTTGATGATTATATTGAATGGTCAAATTTAGTTTATTTCGTAGTGTCTCGAGCCAGAAGAATTTCTCAGTTGAGAAGAATTATCATGGACGCGTCAGAAACCATTAATGATGATATTGACAACGATATAATAAGAAAAAATTAGCCGGTTATAAACCAAGTGACCAAAAAAAAAATAATCGGGAATTTGATATCGATGCTGAATTTATTAACACGCTGAAACATGAGCAGAATCATAACTGCACGAGTTGTAATTGCTTAATGTTATGGCGGTATCTGATAAATGATCCAAGACAATTTACCGTGGATAGAAAAGATAGTAGGCGCGGTCATACACGAGATAATGTGATGCTGACCTGTCTTGAATGTAATCGACGTCGAGGTTTTAGTTAAGTGATCACGGTGGTAATTAAGTGTCTTCGGGAATTACTTGTAATTGTTCACGTGTAAATCCACGTTGAGGAACAGTTTAATCTAGTCTGTATATTGCGGGTCTAACCGAGGATCTTGTTATGTTAGATATCTTAAGCGTCGTGATAGGATCATTTGCTCTTTTTAACCGCCTTCAAGTTTCCCGGGTTCATATAAATAGCTTACAGTCACACTGCTCAGCACTGGTTGTTTTGAAAAATCACGTCATTGTATTATTATACACGCGCTTTTGATTGCATTAATTGGTTTCAACGCAGCTGTTCGAGTTATTTTATTATTCAACGCGGCTATCACACTTGGTAATCTTGCAACCCATTCGCGTGATCTCTTGTCTTGAATGAATTCCTTCTTGTACTGATATCCAAATAACCGCTCAGCAAGTGTTCGATTAAATCTTTCAACAATTTCCTGATCACGATGAATTGCAGTATGTTCTCGTCTGATGGTGACGTTATGTTGCTTCATTAGCGATGATACTGCACCCTGAAATTCTTTGCCAGGATCAGCTTGTAACAGCTGTGGCCATTGCAAGGGTCTACGTTGATAAATTCTTTTAAACGCAGAAGCAGCTTCAGTTGATGGTTTTGTTGACAACAGCTCTACTTCTTTATATCTACTTGCAACATCAACGACAGTTAATGCGTATTTATACGTGCTACGATGTATAGTATCATGTGGTAAAAATAATATATCAGCTTGATGAACTTCATTAGGAACACCAACATCAAAATGTGCAAAGTGAATTCGTTTAGGTGGTGGTAGCTAAATTTGCCACATTGCCTGTCGTGCTAACCACGCTTCAGCGGTGGCACGTGTAACTTTTGATGCTTCGGCGAGTTTACTATTCGCTGCTCTACCTTTCCAATATCCTCTTGGGGGATATTAAATCTATCCCATTTATAACTGATTACCAGCACCTAGCGCTAATTTACCTTTCATTGTGGATCTTACTAACCAATTAGCCAACGAGTCCTTGAAAGATTTATTCGTAATGGAATTTAGCGCGTGAATTAATTTCACATCTGATATGTGTCTATGCTGCAGATCTTTACTTTTATAAGCTACATCATGAGCACGACACGCTTTATCAATAGCATTTATCGGATACTCAATTGGTTTTGGTTGGTCTTCGTTGTCAAGTCTGATATCAAGTCGGGTTCCAGGGCCACAGTAATTATATCCTGGGAGATGTTTTTCTCCTGTGTATTTAGCCCACGGAGTTCCCGGTAATTTTGTTAATTTTGCTGCAATATCACCTCCTGGTTGTTTTTTTTTTTTGGGGGGGGGGAGGGGTAACCCGACTGTGCGGGAATAAATTTAAATTTCTTTGTACAACACCGCGTACACTAACCCGTAACCACTGATCTGTTATTATTTGTTGTAATAGTTGTTAGATCACCTGTTGGGGTACGCGTCCTACATTTTACACAATAAAGATCCATAATTATTTTAGATATAACATGGATATAATTGATTTCTCAACGACAAGAAAACAAGAGCCGGTCAAGCATACTGCAGCGCTACCAAATTCTCTTCGAATGATTATCATAGGTCCATCTGGAAGTGGTAAGACGCAACTGTTACTTAATTTCATAATGAGATGGTTAAAATGGGTTAACTTGTACTTGGTAGCACCATCAGTTGATAATCAACGATGTTATGATGCACTCAAGAAAAGGTGGTTCGACAGTGCTCACTATCTCATCAATAAAAAAAGAGCAAACTTTACGTATTCACTAGGCATGGGTTTAAGTCCGGACTTAAACTGACTGATGAGATATCTTAAGTTAAGACTTAATTTTAAGACTTGTGCTAGTGAAATTGGGGCCAAGTATTCCCACAGTGTTTGGCCCTTATCATACATTTTAAAGAGTTCCCGTAACTGAATACCAGTCTTCGGCAAGACGTATTCTCACTGCTATTATTGATGAAGATTTATCTAGTAAATTAGTATGAAATTGTGTTACTATGATCATTATTATCAATAGCGTGTCGTTCCACAGATCTGGAATTAGTTACTATGACATTTTGTGCAGACTATGACGTTCGAACACCACGTAAATGAATTTAAATTGACCGCCTTCAGCATTGATTTCTCACACAATATAAATCCTAATTCATTGTAATAGTATTTCCTTTAGATGTGTTAGCCATCTTGAAAAGATTTTGAACCCTGCATCTCTCCCACAGGAAGACTTAGTAGTGACAACGTCTTTCCCGAGTACAGTTCTATACATTTTGGTGTCGTCTTAATAAGATATACACTCAAGAAAGATATGTAGCAAAATATGTCAATCAAGCTCCTGAGTTATGTGAATCTCTGCCAATTGCGACTGTTACACTTAGTACGTCTTAGAAATTATGTGATAGATCTTGCACTGTATATTCTGACTCGCTGATCAATCTGACCTTAATTCCAGCCCGAATATGGCTGGATTATGCAATTTAACTTGTACTATTAAAGTGGTCATCAGTATTTCAAAAAGATAAAGGGAATTAGTACTTTCAACAAATATACTAACAGGTTCTAATTAAGATCCAATCAATGCAATATATACTAAGAGGCTCTAATTAAGATCCAATCAATGCGATACATACCAACAAGTTCTAATTAAGATTCAATCAATGCGATATATACTGATTAAGATCCAATCAATGCGATATATACTAATTAAGATCCAATCAATGCGATATATACTAATTAAGATCCAATCAATGCGATATATACTAATTAAGATCCAATCAATGCGATATATACTAATTAAGATCCAATCAATGCAATATATACTAAGAGGCTCTAATTAAGATCCAATCAATGCGATACATACCAACAAGTTCTAATTAAGATTCAATCAATGCGATATATACTGATTAAGATCCAATCAATGCGATATATACTAATTAAGATCCAATCAATGCGATATATACTAATTAAGATCCAATCAATGCGATATATACTAATTAAGATCCAATCAATGCGATATATACTAATTAAGATCCAATCAATGCGATATATACTAATTAAGATCCAATCAATGCAATGTATACTAAGAGGCTCTAATTAAGATACAATCAATGCGATATATGCTAATTAAGATCCAATCAATGCGATATATACTAACAGGTTCTAATTAAGATCCAATCAATGCGATATATACTAATTAAGATCCAATCAATGCGATATATACTAACAGATTCTAATTAAGATCCAATCAATGCGATATATACTAACAGGTTTTAATTAAGATCCAATTAATGCAATATATACTAAGAGGCTCTAATTAAGATCCAATCAATGCGATATATACCAATTAAGATCCAATCAATGCGATATATACTAACAGGTTTTAATTAAGATCCAATTAATGCAATATATACTAAGAGGCTCTAATTAAGATCCAATCAATGCGATATATACCAATTAAGATCCAATCAATGCGATATATACTAATGGGTTCTAATTAAGATCCAATCAATGCGATATATACCAATTAAGATCCAATCAATGCGATATATACTAACAGGTTTTAATTAAAATCCAATCAATGCAGTATATACTAAGAGGCTCTAATTAAGATCCAATCAATGCGATATATACTAATGGGTTCTAATTAAGATCCAATCAATGCGATATATACTAATTAAGATCCAATCAATGCAATATATACTAACAGGTTCTAATTAAGATCCAATTAATGCGATATATACTAATTAAGATCCAATCAATGCGATAAACTAATGAGACACAAAGAGACAAAGGGAAATCCAGATACTGTCATTTCTATATGAAATGCCACATCTACGAGAGGTTATTGATTGTGCTAGGCATCTTTTTTAGAATGTTCCAGAAACCAGCGTTCCATCAAAATTCCCAGTCCACTTTTGTGAATAAATATGAACATAGTATCACAGGAGGGAACAAATCTACGGTTCATAACATAGGAATATTGAGGAATTCCATATGTTAGTTCAATACTATACAACATGAATAATTCCCTCATATATATTGTTGGATATTAATCCACTTTTCTTGGTGGCTTTTTTTCGTTAAATGTTCACACTTATATCAAGTATGACATGCACTCATATCTTCTATTCAATCAGTTTGCTGTAAAGTCAATTAAATAATTCGGAACTAAACTGTTGCTGCACTAACATCCAGGTGAACAGAATCAATTTCAGTTACCAAGGAAACTAAACTACATTATGCAGACACACAGGCAATATGCTTATCTAAGAAATGAAGTAAATTTACAGATACATTTATGTTTGCTTGTCAGACATAGAACTTTATTATTATTGTCATCATTATATATATATATATATATATATATATATATATATATATATATATATATATATATATATATATATATATATATATATATATATATATAAGAGAGACAGAGAGACACAAACACAGAGTGAGGCAGAGAAACGGAGACAGACAGACAGAGTGTTACGATTCTATGGTCTGAGACTAAGTACCAGGCAAGAATGAAAATGAACAGGTTTTGTAAAATTCAACAAAGAATTTATTTCCGTAGAACGCTACGTGAAAATTAAAAATATATAATATAGTAAATTAAATCCCAACTAGTCCTCAACATTTGACCACAAGTCCAATGTATAAAAGTCCAACTAAATTCCTGTACTATTCCTAAATTAGTTCCACTATTTAATGTATATATGTGCCTGTAGTCTCGAAAGTGGCAATGTGCCAAAAGCGTGGAATGTGGCGATGTTCTTAGAGTCTTTGATGTATTACAATAATATAGTCCAAAATGTTCATATCTGATTTCACAATAATTTAAAAGTAATGTTTCTTTTCATGATTATTATTGATCAGCACTTTGTATTTTCTGTGAAAAATAAATTGAAAAATGAAATACTGAACACAACAATAAGATCGATTTTGCGTAAAGATGTTAATGCAAGAATTACTTATTTCGCAAGTATGCAAGATTATATAAAAGCTAAGACGCAATAAGTGAACCAGGATGAGGGTCAAAAATTGATTTCTTTAAAATTTTAAGTTGTCAACAAGATAAAATCTGTTATTAAACTAATATTTAAAAACAGGACAAACATCATGTACAGTTTGTTTTTCCATGGGTAATTCACATTTCATACACTCAGACCCAATTAAACATGTTTAACTCCAAATATAATGATCTGAACATTTAACCTACACTCTAAGAAAACTATTAGCTATGCATTATTTTGTTTACAAATAAATGACCCTTGTCAGGTACACAGTCAATTTCATGTTGGACATGGTCACATACAAAATACAAATGTCTATAAGCTATAATCATTAAGAAAAGAAAACAAATGATATATATATATATATATAGATATATATATATATATATATATATATATATATATATATATATATATATATATATATATATATATATATATATATATATAGGCATAGGCATATAGATAGATAGATAGATAGATAGAAAGTCAAAGAGAGATATCACAGCGACAATCATCAACCTTTACTTACGTCTACTAGCCAACCAGAAATACATATGTACGCAACAAAAAATTGTATTCAGTTACCGATTACTTTAGCTAGGGCAAGATGCAGCCGATTATGTAGATCCTCTTAAGTTCAATATAGAAAATTGTATCAAATTTTCAGTTATATTTGAAAGAATGTTTCAAAATGTACATTCTGTCTCCATAAAAATGTCAGTTAGAGTGAATAATTCTCCAGCACCAACAGTTGCAAAAGCTTATAAAAGGATGCAGACACTACTGTTCCTCCGAAGGAGTTGCATCGGGGTGAAGTAGTTTTTCAGGATCCATTCTCTCGTGTAAGTCATGATATTTGTTATCCTATAACTCTCTCCTCCAAGAACAACTGACAACGAGGCTGTTGCTGTTGCCGATGCAAACAACGTGCTTTTTCCCGCGAGTGCAGCAACCGATGTGTTTGCTGTTGTTGTTGCAGACAACACTATCTGCCGAATTTCATCCACATCATAAAACTCATTAGTAGAATTTTGACACAGCTCAGCACATTCAAAAATGCATTTATTCTCGAGTTTGTGTGGTGATAATACCTCGCAGAGTTTGATCAACGTGTCTATATCATTTCTACTAAGATCATAATTCTCATATGATCGCAGTCGTTCGACCCCTGGATGGACATCCGTGAGATTCAACGTGCAACATAAGCAGTCGAGGTAGTACATGAGTTTTCCTCTGGGATCAGATGGTATATTTACACTAACACCTGTGGCCGTAAAACGGATTTGTCTGTTCTCACTTACAGCCACTGCTGTGCTGCTTTGACTTTGAAAGGTAGCTAGTGACATTTTCCTGTGTTCTTATGATACTCCAAAATATGTCTAACCTGTATTGTTGAATCACACTTCCAAGATTTGATCTTTTATGTCACATATAAAAATGTATAAGAAATGTTCAACTGTAAATAGTTGTATGTAGGTAAGTCACAGTCTGACTACAGTCTGCCACCAACATTACAGTCAAATTAATGAGGAGGGTAAATATTTTGGCGTACCAATCGATAATATGGTTAAAACGAATTCATGGAATTGGGCTGGGCCAGAAGAAAAACAAGAAAAGACGGCAATCAATAAAGGTAATTAGTTTTACTTTTTCAAAGCAAGGGTCCGACAACCGTAAGCCTACCTGATAAACGAATAGCGTATGGTAATAAATTTTATCACGTAGTAATCACTAACGTGACATAGGCATACATTAAATTCTTGGAAGTTTGCTTGGCATCATTTGTATATTCAATGACATTCATACATTTTCCACCCCAGACACGTCTAAGCGCTGATGTTATTAACTACAATTGTTTTGAAGTGTTCATTGATGGTTCTTTATATTAAATTGACTATAATAAAACTTTCCCTTGATCGTCTGTTTCGGATGAACGGGTAGCCAAGATGACAAAGGCATCAGTCAATAAAGATTTGATTATTTCTCTGCAGATTCAAAACAACAGAATATTATAATGAGATAGCATGTTTATGTAAAGTAAATATACCCCCACATTGTGTAACTACTTGCTAGCTAGTACTGTTGAAAACGTGGCACCCAAGGTGCAGATATTTATCAGTGTTTTGTTTATATGTTATGACCAAAAAGAACGAAGATAAACTCGTGGTTGTTCATAAAGCCCAAAAGAAATTCCACACTTCATCATATTGCTTATGTATCTTTGTTAAAAAGGTCGCTAAGATTTGTGGTGTAATTTCATTTATTTTATATTTTAAAAAAATTATCCACAGCGTCAATAAATATTCGATGCAGGGCTGAATAACTCACTGTGCACAATTATGAGAGCGCACGTACCATAATGTGTCTCGTGAATATGCCGTCATGTTAAGTGTTACAAAGCACACGTGTGAAAGCATACGTATTGCATTCATTCTGTTGTGTTTATTTCAAATTATTTATAACTTTATTGACTCTGTTATGTCTATTTAATTTGCAATCTATTTATATTTTATTGCTTTAACAATTTTTATTTCATTATATGTTATGGATAAATATAATAGAAAATTGGGAGCTTATCCGTGATACGAATTTCTCTTAAATAATTCAGAAAAACTTTGCTTTTAAAATTTTACAATCAGTCTTTTCTGAATTATTTAAGTTCCAGGTATTATTATTTCGGTTTTTTTACAGAAATATTTAGTAGAACCAAAAGGCTTTTACAAAGTCATTAAAAGTGGAGGACATTACTTTAAGTCCTACTCAAGAACGGGTAGACTCTTTGAAAAAGGACGAATTTCTCCAGTTTGCCAAAAAATATAATGTTTCTGAGGCGAATTTTTCTTAACTGAAGCTTGAAATACAAAACACTTGTCCCAATATTTGGTGGAAAATAATGTTTTGGACGAAGGTTTTTTGGATGAAGGTGTTTTGGATTTGATAATAGTCTCAATCTGGCTCTAACTTAAAAGTTATGATATTTAAATTAAAATTTATGGAATTGAAATTAAAATTTGTGGAATTCAAATTAAAGTACAAGAATGAATAGAGTTAAGAAATGTTAAGCTTCGAAGATTGTTACAAAATGCAGTTGCTGAAAGAAGAAGGAGAGAGAGAAAGGGTAAATGCAGATGCAGAGAGAAAGAAAAAATTAAGAAGAGAAATGATGTTTAATTTAGAGTTAAGGAATGAGAGCTGGCAAGTGAAATGCGTCTTTGTTAATGTTTCTCTCCATTGTGTACATTTATCATGATGCATAGTCTCAGGACCCGTGACAACTGGAACATAATGATCTTTACCTATGGAGGATATTCATTTATTAATAGGCAATGACCTAACTGGAGGCTATGGTTAATGTTCTTGAATAATGGTAAAGGAACCAGACTAAACGCGGCGGCCTGCATTATTACCTTACGGTGTCTTCTCAGGCTTTAAAGCATCACTAAAAATGTATCCTATCAATTACATTTTTTTCCCAGAATGGTACACAAATTCTTACGATTCTGCAACAAATATAAATTTTTTTAAAAAAATCAAAATATGTAAAGTCCTTGGCATATCTTAGCTATTGTTGCTAATAATTAACTTAGAAAGTTTTATTTTGACCATTAAACAATTTGTTGTCTTTTTGCGATGCAAACTCATCAAATATCATCCGTCATATGTGATGTGATTTTGATTTTTAACGTAGCTTTAACAATTTTTCAGTCATATCGCTACGATGTCTGCAATGTGGCAGTTTATAGTGATGTCTAGCACAGTGGCATCGTGCCGTAGACATGTAGCATGATGTCCCACCCAGTCACATTATCCTGACACCAGGCCGACCAGTCCTAACACTAACCTCTTAATGCTGAACGCCAAGCGAGGCAGCTGTTAGTACCATTTTTGTAAGTCTTTGGTATGACTCGGCCGGGGATCGAACCCACGACCTCCCGCATCCGAGGCGGACGCTCTAACCACTAGGCCACCGGAGCGGTCCGTCATATGTTAAAAGTTGTTGAAATATTTGTAGGTTTGTGCTGTCAAATGAGAAGAATATTATAACCCATTAGCACTCATTCTAATCAGCTGTATTCCTGTAATCTCCAAATTCAAATTTATGAAATAAAAGTTTAAACTAAATTAAGGGTCAAAAAGTTATCAAAGGGTACGGTTTTCTCCACTCGGCATTTGACTACCAAATTTACAGCATTATGGACGTGGTTTGTCCTACTAATGACTACTTGGAACTACTAGATGTCTTTTGAAAAATGCGCGTTTAAAGTTAGGCCTTAGCTGAATACTATATAGCCCAAATTGCGACCGTCAATCATGCATAAAACGATTAACTAGCCTCCACCCCACCCCCAACTAAACATCATAATCCCTCCCCCTTGCCAGAACAATTAGTTAACCTGCGATTTTTTAAAAATACAAAAATTAGGCAAATGCGAAACTCGAGGATCTGAACCAAAAGCCATAGCAGCAGAGGTGAACAGACCTTTCGCTGGAACGTCCTTTTTAAAAAAATAAAGCTTCCTACGAAAACAAAAAAACTTAATCAATAACGCGAAACCGAAGCCTCTAACTGATCGAGAGTTTCTCTAATTGAGTTAGTTTATTTTGTTACTTTATCTTTGTCGTTCGCGTTTTTTTTTTTTCTAAACTTGTATGTGCGTTTGCTTACCCGCCAGACGTTTCATTGAGGTCGCACTTCCTCTGCTGCCATAAAGTGTGTGAGTAATTAAATCATTCTTATGTCAATAATGGAATCTTATACTGGTAGATTAGCTCGAGAAAAATTAGAAGCAATTAGAAGATATATGCCTGTTCATGACACTCTCAAACAAAAACTGCAAGAACGACAAGGAACACAAGTTGAATATACATAATGTACAGAAAAAAAATTATTTAAACCTGTTACAAAGGTTACTGAAAGAGTTGCAGAGGCTACTGAAGGTCTTCTTCCAATTTAAAAAAAAAACTGCTGCGCAAACTGAAAAGATAGCAAGAAGAACGAAACAAACAAAGAAGATTTTAAAAGATATTTCGGATGAAGTAGATGCTGCTATTAAAATTGATGATGATCAGCTTATTGACATAGATAAAGAAGTACGTGAAGATATTGAACAGGCTCGTATTAAAAATGATGAAATGAAGGTGATGTATCAAAACAAGAAATATTTTCTCCAGTTGGTAAATTGAGTGATGATAGTATTTTTCACATAAGGAATATACCTCTTCAATTGCCTTGTGGTTAGAGGGTTAGAGCGTCCGCCTTGGATGCGGGAAGTCGTGGGTTCGATCCCCGGCCGAGTTATACCAAAGACTTACAAAAATGGTGCTAACAGCTGCTTCGCTTGGCGCTCAGCATTATGAGGTTAGTGTTAGGACTGGTCGGCCTGGTGTCAGGATCATGTGACTAGGTGGGACATCATGCTACATGTGTGCCGCAAGAAGCCGCAATGCTAGACTCACTATCAATTGTCACACTGCAGACATCGTAGCGAAGTGACTGAAAAGTTGTTAAAGCTACGTTTAAAAATCAAAATCCAAATCACATAAGGAATATTAAAGAGGTTGCTTTACCTATATTTGCCGTGGATATTTATATTGATATAAAAGCATTGTTAAAGCCAGAGTACTCTAATAAATATGTAAAAGTGAAACGTGGTATGATTGATTTTACAAAATACACTGTAAAATTGATAGGATCGATAGAAGAAAAAATGATGCAATATATAATGATTTTATTGATGAATTACATAACTATATTAGAAAATTACAACGACAAGAATAACAACAATTATCAGCATTACCAGAGAAACCATCTCAAATAATAAGTGATGAAGAAGCTGAACAAAAAAGAAAACAGAAAAAAGAGCTCAACAAGAGAGAACAAGAAAAGGAAAAAGAAAAAAAACTTAATTTAAGAGAATTAGACATGTGTAGGATTTACTTTCTTCGCCAGGTAAGAAAGATGTAGAAGAAACAACTGTAAGTGGTTTTGTTACTCAGGGAACGTGTCCTGACAGTGTTCTTGCCGATGTTGACCGATTAAAAATTCTGATCGGAAGGGAAACGCGCAGGAAATAATTCTCCAGAAATTATTAATATATATTATATTTGTTGAAGATTATTTGCAGGCGACGTTATGGATCGTGATGTTTATCATTTTCTCATTTATGAAATTGTCAATGATTATTACGCGACTGAAAAAAATTAATCAATCAACATATAATTTAAAAATTGATTATACATAATGCTCAACGTTGGCCTGTTATAGTTAGAGTAGTAAACTCCCGATTGCCAACGCAGAAAGCGATTTGCAGAGATCGACTTGGTGATGTTGTTCAAGTTTTATTTAATAGTTCCAAAAACAATACCGATTGCAAAACAATCAGGAATGAAAGTTATTGACCCTATTCGCGATAAAGATATCAGTGATTTTCGTAATGTTGCCGGTAAAGCATTTTCAGCAATCCAAGAAAGATTAGCCCAATTAGTACGAAGAAAACCACAGCCAGTAAAATTACCCAGCACTGAAGTTATGCCAGCAAATGTCAGTAAAATAATAAATCAAGCTGCAAATCAAAAACTAACAGAGTTGGCTAATATACCCCAGTCAGAAAAAGAAAAAATATAACGGCAAGTTTAATAGCAGGAAATGGTCTTCGTGCTAGACGATAATAATTATAATAAAAATGTTCAAACGTGTATCCGATCCATCATTTGATACAGACGCACCAATTGTTAAAGATGAATCTATACGCGATTATGAATATTATTCTAACGACGCATGACAACCAAATCAGCGTGGCCGAATTGAGCTGCAAGTTCAAGATACAAGCAGATATTTCGTACCACCAGAAGCGTTTATTGAAGTAGAAGGAGAAATTATAAAAGCAGATGATATTAAATATGCAGCTGATGCTAGAGTTGGTTTTGTTAATAATGGTATTATGGCGTTGTTTGACAGAGCTACTTATATTATCGATGGAAGAAATATTGAAACAGTTCAAAACGACGTTGATGTTGCTGCAACGATATTGGGACAAGCAAGATATTCAGATGATTATTCAAGATCAGCTGGTCCGTCAATAATGTTTGTCAAAGACACTTATGACTACCCTAATAACAGACCGTATAATGTAAGACGATCAAGAAACAATGACGACACCGCTGATGCTGCTGTGTAGCCGGTGGTTCATGGTGCCACTCCAGAATTTAACTGAGGATAAATTGCACGTAAATCATGTTAAAAGATGATCGCAGAAGATTTTCATGTGCATGTCCACTATCACAAATATTAGGATTTTGTAGAAATGTCAAAAACGTTATTTTTGGGTCGAAAGATACAGTTCTACTTGTGAGAAAAGCTATTGATGATGATGTAGTCTGGCGTCCTATCGGTGATGCTGGTGAAGTACTAACAACAAACCTTTCGTTGTGGACGCCAGTAATGACCCCATCGCTTTATGAAGAAGAAAAATTAATTACTTTTATGAATTCAGGTGGAAAATCAGAGTGTTCAAAGTAATGTTAATGGTTTATTTACATGTCATATAGCATCACAGCAAGGAGTTTGTGCACCACGACATACATTTATTGTTTTACAAGATGGCGCACGAGTAAACTCACAAACACAGAGCCATATGATATTTGATAAATTTAATGTTAGCGAAGTTTCCCTAAGGAAAATTGGACATCAAGAACCAGCTGAAGATATATTGTTACATTTTGATATCAATCATTTAGCGCGTGCATATCATCGTTTAATGGCGTGTAAGGGGCGTGATCAAAATATAGATACTGGCTTGCAAATATCACAGTTAGAGTTTACAACACTGTATCCGATCTGTAACTTTACTCTGGAGCACATAGAATTATTAAAACAATCTGTCTTGATATTCATTGTAAAGCTCGCGTAATACCTAATGGTGTTAATTACAGAGCAATTGCAGTTATACTCAGTGATAAAGCACTTATACTTGAAGGTTTGGCGGACGAATGAGAGTTACTGACGCTCCAGTAGAAAACAAGTAATTAAATCGCTCAGGATATTTATAATGTCATTTCATCATGTTAGTGTCAGTTTGAATCCTGGTCAGATTAAAAAGCCTCAATCTAATTCATCAGAGAATGTGGAATAAAAATATCACAAAAACAAGACCAGATCACAGGTGGTCAAAGTAAATTATCATTGTCAAAACATCAACTCAGAAATTTTAATAGCGCCCAACAATCAACAACAGGCATTAAACGCAATCTTTCTACGGGTGCGGTTCAAGGCTCAATTAAAACAGGCGGTATATTTCCACTTCTTGCAGCTATACTAGCGTTAATAACCGCTTAAGCCCAGCTGTTGCAAACGCAGTTGCACTTGCTGGTGTTAGAACTGCTGCTGGAATATCATTAAAGAAAGCAACAGGACAAATAATTAAAATAGGGGAAGAGATCTACGATTACCAAGAACCCCTTATGGATACGGAAAAGGTCTGAAACTTCCAGGGTCACTTAGTTAATCGTTCCACTGTCATATTTCGATTTACTTGATGCTACTAAAAAATTAAAAAATACTTTTGTTAGAGGTGTTTTTATGCGTGATCAATAACCACAACAACCAAACAATATTGAAACAGGTATCATTAAACTCTGTAATAGTTCTGGTACTGCACTCATTTGGTGGCATACGCAATTGATCCACGTGGAAGTATTTACATTGACTCGCATGGGTTGGCTCCACCAAAAAAAAAATTAAATTACTTAAACACAATAAAAAATACAGCCTGGTATTCAACATACCATCACAAACAATAACCGATCCGCCAATATTTGGCATTGAAGTAATTGCTGTATTCGACGCTATATCTACATCAAAATTACCACCTAATAAAGTCGTGCACGAGTATACAAGTAGCCGCTAATCGTTTTGAACAGATATTAAAGTATAAGGGTAGATATTTACAGAAGATCTTCTCTTAGTAACCTCAAGGCAAACCTCAGGGCGACTTATCTAAATATGCTACCCATGACAAGGTCAAGGATGAACTCGCTAATCTTTTGAGTAATACAAATGTAGACCAAAATCAAATCGTAGTTATTTTAGAATAAACAAGGACGATTAAAGCCGAGAGTAATATCCCGTTCACAGCTAGTATTGTTCGGGTTCCAGATGCAACAGAAGATAACTTAATAACTTAGTGTTGTTTACTAAAAACGGTAATATTAAAAGAATCAAACGAATCAGTTATATCAATCATGGGAGAAATTGCTGGACGTATCAGAAGAATTGGAGATTTTATGTACGGCGATCTCAAGGTGAGTGAAAATGCAATTATTAATGTGAGAGAACCAAAATCATATTCAGATGTGGTAACACAAAGATATGTGGACTGCAACACTATGATCAGAACTGATATCAATGATCTTTTGTTAACCACATGCGATCTAGGAGAACCAGAATCAAGCCATGATGCTGCAACGAAGAAATATGTGGATGACACAACATTCCGATGATTACCTCGTTCATGAAAATCAATGGTGGAATGACCACAAATAGATCTGAATATTCTAATATGTACAAACATTTTTAAAATTTCGTAGAAATATAAATCGACATTAAGCTCTCTGACATAAAATAATTACCGACATTTCAGTGAATACAGTACCATATATTCTATAAAATCATTAAACATCGCGCCGAGGTTACCGGTATATATAGATTTTCAATACTCGGCACTACAACATATACAATATCTACTACAATTTCACGTCGTTTTCCACTAATTGGATCCTCTGCATATATGCTAGTGACGTTATATCAAAACGACGAGGGAATATTCGTGATGGAACCTGAATAAAACGGTAACCCCGTGTGGTATTATTAGTGTCTTTAATTAGTTGCTAAATTACCACCTACTTAAAATTTAATGAGCTTCCCAATCAACTTTCAACGTTTCATATACGATCAAGCACAAAATGAAAAAAATATGGTTGACGAATATACAGTAAAAGTAAATCATATTAAAAAAATATCGCAGAAGTGTAGTTGCTCTTGATATAATTGTAAATTCGGCGCCAGCCGTTATTGCTGGAACCGGCGGATTATCATCAACAATAACAATGACATCATCAGCAGTTGTAGCAATTTGTGTCTTAGCTGCAACAACAACTCCTGGATACCTCAATGTCATCGCAAAAAATATGCACGTATACGAAGATAAAATTACGTGATTATATAATAAAATAACATACAGCGACTCTAGCATGCTCCAGTTATTATCCTCGTTATTATCAATAAGCTTACTGATGAAATGATGAAATAATATCAGATATTGAGTTCACGGAGATGATTAAAATCTAAAAGGAAGTGATGACGTAAATAGAATCCGTGCCAGATTTAGAAACTCGGGATTTAAATAAGAATGTCAATTCCAAACCATCTACTTCAGGAGATTGTCGTTAATACAACGCCGTCAAAATCTACGATGATATTAGTGAGCTCATCTAATCCAGAACTTAGTGTTAACTTTCCAATTGCAATTCCAGCGAAATAAATAGCCCTAGAACAATTACGAGCATATCACAGTTAGCCAAATATCAGATCAAAATCATTTGGTGGATTTTCAGCAAATAATTCACTGGTATTTGCAAATAAGAATAAAGATGATGGTACTCCCGATTGGCCAGTTAACAGAATTCCCACAGGTAATCATCAAATCGAACAAATAATTATGAGTTCCAGCACAGAATCAAATCTATGTTTATCAACTCCGATAAAAAACAATTCACCAGATTACGTTGCAGATATTTGTCATCGATCTGAAGTGTGTTAGGGTGGGCTGAAATAACACCAGAGTATAAATGACCGCCAGAACCTCAACGAGATGATTTCTCTATTGACGAAAGGAAATTATACATGAACCACAATATCGTAACAAGATTCTCCATTACACCCTAAACTTCAATATATGTATCCTAGTTCTTTAGTCAAACGTGATGAAAATGATGTGTATATTGTTCATGAAAAAATGTTTAAATAATTATCTAGTAATATTGACGATTAACATGCAATTATATCAGCAGCACTAGAATGGTAATTTCAAAATTATATTCTGGAGTCTCTTAATGAAAATCTAGAAAAAGAACATCGTTGAAACAATAAGACATTTAAATAAAATTACATCAGACCTTGAGTATATTAATCAAGCAAATTTTGATATTCTAGAAAGAAACCCAAGAATTACATCACCAGAAGAAGAAAAAAAATTAGTTATAAAGAAATATTTCTCAATTAGTATAAAGCAGATCTGGCAACATTTATAATACCAGAATTTAATATGGCGAACTAAAAATATGGGTCTATTACATTATCTATGAACATTTTCCACAAATCGTTGGTGCATGGAGAAAAATAACCCCGTCATCAAATATTCTAAAACATAATAATGATCCGTACGGTGGCGGCAGATATATTTCACCGGGAATTGTAAATATCACATCCACAATCGCAGTCAATCGTGTATGTGATGCAATTTATGGCAGCTATCAAATAGATCTTACAAAAAATCTAGTCAGGCTCATCGAGAATATATTCTGTATACATTAACGCCTGAAGTACCTCCTGCATATTAGCTCGTACAAGAACCGATTGATCCGGTATATTTGCGTTGTCATAATCCGCTAATATCAAGGATACATTTCAAACTTACCAATCAGGACGTTTACTTGATTTACCGAAAAAAATTTAATATAAATCTCTACGTAAAATCTTAATGATTTCTTAGGTATATTCAAAATAAAAAACAATTTCAGTAAAATGGGATAAAGAAAAATAATCCCTTTGAAAAAATTGTATAATAATAATTCATAAACAAATATATATATATATATGTGTGTGTGTGTGTGTAACAGAATTTATTTTTTTACTGATTTTTCGTTAATTTGATGGGGCAAATAGTACTAAACTGATGAAAATCAGTTGAATTTCATAATGTTTATGGGTTAATTAGTGCTAAAATAATGAAAATGAAGAAAAGAAAAGATAAAACTTACGTAATAATAATAATAATAATAATAATAATAATAATAATAATAATTAGATAAAATATTTTTTTTAAATTCTAAATCCCTTGACAAAAACAAGTATAAATATTATCATCTGAATAGATATTTACTTTCACTTTCGTCACTACTTTGACTTTCAAAATCCCTTTACCATTGTCATCAATAACTTTGCCATTGTTATCTGACATAAACTTTCTCAACTTTCTCACGCGCGTGGAAATAATTTGTTTGTTTCGTATTCTTGAGCAAATTCTGTCTAATTTTCTCAATCACGTTAGAGAGAGATACGAAGTTTTTAACTTCCGTATCTTTCACAGTAGCCAACTATTGGAACATACATTACTTAATTTGCTTTACAAATATATATTCTGCTGATAGTGTATATCTACCATCAAATTTTCGTTCCTGTAATAATTCAAATTCACAAATAATTTTTACTGGATCAAGTTGACTTATTATGCCGTTTTTTTTTTTGTTATTTTTTCTTAATTGCAAAAATAATATCATTAATACTTTTGTAATTTTTGTATATATATATATATATATATATATATATATATATATATATATATATATATATATATATATATATATATATATATATATATATATATATATATATATATACAATTTTGTAATATAGCGCAAAAAGAACCTCTTGATTAAGAAATAAATATTTCACTTGCCTCAGTTCACTCCAGAATGCACTTCCAGACTGTCTGGGGAGAGTGTTTCTGGGCCTTTTATAGTCTACGCAGACCATTCTTGAATGACGGGAGATTTCCAGAATAACTCAATGACATGATTTTCTAGAACAATCTGGAATGACGGTTGATTTGCAGAATGGCTTGGGGGATTTCCAAAAATAACTGGTTGCTATGTATTTCTGTTCTGGATTTCCACACGTATTTCCTTTAATGGCTGGGGGTATTTCTAAAACTAACTCGTTACTATGTATTTCCGTTTGGCATTTCCAGACGGGATTTCCAGAATAACAAAATCACGTGATTTTCTAGAACATTCTTTAATGACGGGGGGATTTCCAGAAGGCTCTGCGTAGAATAATTAAGGCACAGATTCGCTCTCCCTAATCAGTCTGGAAGAGTATTCAGGAATGAACAGAGGTAAGTGAAATATTTTCTTAAACTATCTTGTGTTAATAAATACGCAGATAGTTACATTATTATATATTTGTATAATTAGTTTACGATTACACAAAAAATAAAATGTTAATTATCTGTTTAAATATTAGTGAGGTAACTACTTAATTACGAGTTATCTCCCTTCTACAATAATGAAAAATTATATTTTGTTTATATTTCTTCGAAAAAGCAGATCTGGAAATGTTATCTGCGACACGTTTTACCGAATTTGTGTGAATATCAAAATATTTTCCAGCTGAATTCATTGATCGAAATATCATTTCTTCGTCAGTTTCTGTATTTACAGACTTAATAATGTTTGGCAATTTTTGTATGTTTTCCGGATTTTTCCAAATTTGCTTCTGGCTTTGTCTTATGGCTTGTAAAATATTTATAGAGTTATTTTTCGTATTTGAATCAATATGATCGACCACAAGACACTTCTCGATGAATCCAATGAAATACTCGTAAACGAATTCTAGACAGGAATAATGTGTATTCCCCTAAGTGTTTAACATGAGATAACCAGCGTTAGTGACATTACCAGCTGTTTCTTTAGTCAACAGTTCCTGATTACACCATCACGAGATGACTCGTAATCCTAGATGATTGGATGTGTCACAAATTATTTTTGTTCCATTTATATAATAATATCATTTGTTTAAATAATGATTTGTCTAAATCATAATTTCGAAAATCTGGCTAGAAATTATTTTGCATTTCTTTTAACTTTGTCATTATTATCATTGTTATTTTTTATCATAATATATTTTGAGCTTTGTGTATTATTTACCACCACATTGCACACACAAGTGACCTTTTCTTCTAACCCCAACATTACATTTTAAACACGGTTTAAGTCCTAAACTAACTCACAATATACTTTGTAAAAGATATCCACATAATTCGTTTACGCAAGCTTTGTTACAGTGAGTTGTAGAGCAAATCGTAAGCCATTTGCATTTAATCTTTGTTTGAATCAATTTAAATATATGTTTGTCTTAATTATAATATGGATGAGATATTATCCACGATTTAAATTAAACCTGAATCTAGATTCGATCTTGATCGAAGAAATCCTGGCCCATGAAGACGAGCTCTGGTTGATCCAAAGGAAACTCTGACTAAAAGTATTCGTAATGCTAAAAAAGAATTTCGTATAGATGGTGCAACTCGTGTGTGGCCAACGTTCAAAATCATGCCTAACACCAATGGTGTCGATGCTACAATGTACAACCAACGAGCAGCAGCGATAATTAATTATCTCGATAATCAAAGATATTTTTCAGAGTAAAGTTTTGAACGATACTTCGATTATCAGTGACAAACGTAATCCATTCCTTCACAATGAAAAAATTGCCTTATTAAATAAAAATTCCAAACAGGAATGTTGACTGGTATTGACAAACCGAAAGAAAGAGCGTACCCTGTAACCGCGGTTATTTATGGAATTTATTCGCTGAATGATAAAGCCAGCGTTCATGATTTAAAACCGATGAAATTTCGTCTTTGACTTTGTTGAGGCAAAAGTGTGTAGTCGAACGAGTAACGGAACATTTTACAAACGCCATAGGTGGAAATAAACTAACAGATCAGCGACGTGAAAAATAAACAAATGGGCTGAATCAATCATGGATAAAGGAGCTACAAAAATAATCTTGCTGATTTCGGAAAGAAAATAAAATTCATAAAAACTGTAAGTTCGAGAACTGGAGAGATTTTATACGAATCAAAGCATAAATCGAAAGGAGCTTCGATTGAAATTATTGATCATAATGCGCATGCGTGGACTAATGCAGTAACAATATTTTCACGAAATCAAATTGTTAAATTTTACCAAGGAGATATATTTTATTTTATTAATGAAATAAATAAGAATTATCCTGTATCCATGTGGCTGTTTCAAAGTTCAGATAATGGAAACTATGATCAGATTGTACGGTCTAATGGAGATATTTATCGAACATAATCTCTCCATCAAGAAATGAAAACTCATGACGATACTGAACAGTTAATGAGTAATTGTTTTAATGTTACGTCACTTGCTGTTTATTTCCCTAGAGATAACAATTCGTGGAAAACAACACGATCGGGTTTTCTTCAAAAAATACAATGCAGTTGTATCAAATTCGGACACGGTGGATTATAGAACGTGAGATATGAGTATAGAGATGTTATTTCGATTGATTTGTTTGCGTGTTATCTGTGAAGGGTTTTTTTTTTTGGTACGGGAGAGTGTTCTAAGTATTTTGCGCGATTTGGACATACAACCCAAGAGATGACTAGAGTATCGATAAATGAACCATTACCAAATTTTGATTTGACTGGATTTGTTTGTATCGAGTCATTTAAGTTTGGCGAAAATCTTAATCCGACTTGTTATGTCTGGTTTGGAAAACATTTTTAGAAACAATGTGCTCGATGTAAAATTAATATTAATGTTAACAGTAAGTGAAGCAATTATATCATATCGTCCGCAGAATGAAATTTGGTTACCACAACAAAAGAACTATTCTGATGATGAAAATCATGATATAACTGATTCTGAGAATAAAATCACAAAAGATCATGGCAGAAATATAATCGGTAAATGCACTCAAGGAGGATCATATGACCATAAACGACATTGTACAAGATTGAATATGGATCATGCTGAACTAGATTTTTTAATTGCTGATACAACGAACAGAAATACGTTTATAAGTCGAAGTAATGTTAATTTATCAGGCGTAACTAAATTAGGTACAATTGTGAGTTATAGTGGTGATGAGTCACCGCAGTTTACTAATTTAAGATCTTCAATGCTCGCGTATGTTTCAATAAATCTATTATCGACGATAACTAGAATTTCTGAGCTTGATGTCAGAGTCGCTATGGATTCATTTTATATCATAAAAAAATAATACAGGATTGCGTGAGTAATTACATATCGGAACTTATGCATCATGGGGTGAATGGAGAACGAAACAAGAAAATATACTTAATTATTCTCCATCAACCGACATTGAAATTAATGACATTTATTGCCAAAAAATCAAATACCAAAAATTGTCTTCTGCACAGTATGTATATTATCCTGTGGCTATACATAAAACAGTTTATCTCAATGTGCTTGGATGTTCTGGTAAAATAACTCGTGTGATAAAATTATTCTTGAACAGTTGTTCAAAAATAGTTGTATTAACACCTACACCCAGACTCGCAAGAGAAATGAGAGAAAGAAATATCAAATCATGCACTTATCACAAATTCCTTCGACGGAGGGGAGATAAATGGACTCTTGAACGAATAGGAGAGAAATATATTACAAAGATTATTGTTTGGGATGAAATATGCACCGTTGCATTAGAAACGTTAACAACATTTCTTGAATGGTATTTGACCAACAATACTGCTGTAATAATATGTGGCGATCATGGTCAACCACCGCTTTTTGTTGAATTGTCTCCACAAATGGCTAAGGAATTTTGTAGATTATTATGAGAAATAACTGTTGATAATATAGCACTTGATCCAGAGTTAAGAGAGTTTAAGAAACTAATCAGGCTACAACCGAATAAAATTCAATGTGAAATAATGCGAGAAATAATTTTAGAAACTCCTATTAACAATTTTTTTAATTGTCGGAGACAAAATGATTTGATAATGGCAAGTAGAAAGATCGTGATACACTTCAACAACAATTATTTATGTTACATAAAGAAAAAAAAATTCAAATCTACCAATACCATTGTGTTCTCCACCAGCATATACGCTGTGACAAAATATCGACGTCGATATAAGATGATCGTCAGAGAAACAAAATCTTGTATTAAATTATATTGTTTTAGTTCATGTCAGTGTTATTGAGAGCGCTTTAAATATGGACAAAACTCCATGGTCGCTAGGATACGCAATGACAATTAATTCATCACAAGAATTAACCATCTCTGGTACAAATGTTTGGACTGTCGATGGTCGTATCGATTGGTCAAACTTAGGTTATCTCGCAGTCTCGTGCTAGAAGAATATCTCAGCTGCGGAGAATCGTCATAGACTTCACAGAAAATGATGATCAAATTCAAGAAACCATTGCTGACAATGGCGATGATATAGCAAGAAAAATATTAGTTATAAACAGTGTGACTAAAAAAAGCGCGACCTTGATCTTGATGCTGAATTTATCAAGACATTAAAACAACAACAGAATAATCTTTATGCGATCTGTAACACAGTGATGTTGTGGCAGTATTAAAAAATAATCCAAGATAATTTACCGTAGACAGAATTAATAGTAATTTAGGTCATACAC
Source organism: Sinohyriopsis cumingii (assembly GCA_028554795.2). Taxonomy (NCBI): domain Eukaryota; kingdom Metazoa; phylum Mollusca; class Bivalvia; order Unionida; family Unionidae; genus Sinohyriopsis; species Sinohyriopsis cumingii. Next base: position 10,345,317 of record CM068830.1, read on the forward strand.
GTGAAAATGTTAATGTGACCCGTCTTGAATGTAATCGACGTCGAGATGCTAGTTTACGAAAGTGAATGCGGTAATAATTGTGTGTCTTTAGGAATTACTTGTAATTGTTCACGTACAAAACCACATTGACGAGGAGTTGAATCTAATCTGTAGATTGCAGGTCTACCCGTGGATCTTAGGACGCTAGAAATTGATTATGTCGTAATACTCCAAATATGATCAGTCGCTTATTTTTACCAACTTCAAGTTCACCATGTTCATATAAATATCTTACAGTCCCATTACCTAATACTGGTTGTTTTGAAAAGTCATGTTGTATTCTTTTATATATGTTTTTATTTTTTGTAATCGCATTAATGGGTTTCATGGCTGTTGTACGAATAATTTCATTATTTAATGCAGCTAAAACACTTGATATTCTTGCAACCTATTCGCGAGATATCATATCTTTCTGAATTATTGCCTTGCATATTGATATCCAAGTAAATGTTCGAAAAAATCATTCAGCAATTGCCTGATAACGATGAATTGCAGTATGTCATCGTCTGATTTTGACGTTATGTTTTTTTCATCAGAGCTGATATTGCACCAAGAAATTCCTTGCCAGGATCAACTTGTAGCAACTGTGGTCATCGCAAGGGTCCACGTTGATAATTTCAATCAAAAGCAGATACAACTTCAGATGCTGTTTTAGTTGATAACGGCTCTGCTTCCTTATATCTACTTGCAACTTCAACGATAGTCAATGTGCATTTCTATGTGCGTGATTGACGTATATCAATTGTAATAGTATCGTGTGGTAAAATAAAATATCTGCTTGATGAACTTCATTACGAGTGCTGACATAAAAATGTGCTTGATGATTTTGTTTAGGTTGTGGTAGTAAAATGTGCCATATTGCCTGTCATGCTAACCAATGTTCGGCAACAGATCGTGTAACATTTGCTGCATCAGCGAGATTACTAATCGCTGCTCTATCTTACCAATATCACTTTGGGCTATAATAAATCGATTCCATTTATTTAATGATCAGACGATTAAGTACCGGCCCCTACCAACAGTTTACCTTTCATCACAGATTTTACCCACCTATTAGCTAACGATTCATTAAAATATTTTTTAATGGAATTTAACGAGTGAATCAACTTCACATCTGTAATATGTCGTTGTTGCAGATCTGGATTTTTATAAGCTACATCATGAACGAGACATGCTTGATCAATAGCATTTATTGGATACTCTACAGGTCTTGGTTGATCTCGCTCGTCAAGTCGGATATCAAATCGGGTTCCAGGACCACAATAATTATATCCAGGAAGATGTTTTTCTTCTGTGTATTTAGCCCATGGAGTTCCTGGTAATTTTCCTAATGAAGAGGCGATATCACCACTCATTTACATTGTGTAAGTGCACACTTCTTATTTGTTGTTATTATTGTTGTTAATCCATTTGTGGGGGTGGATGCTCTACATCGAACACAATATAAATCCACATTATTTATTATATTTGTATAACATGGATGTCAAAGATTTCTCAGCGACACAAAAACAAGAGCCAGTCAAACATCTTTCAGCGCTACAAAAATTCTATCCGAGCAATAATCATAGGTCCAACTGGAAGTGGTAAAACGCAATTATTACTTAATCTGATAATGAAAGGCTAAAATGGGATTAATTGTATTTAGTAGCTCCGTCAATTGATGGTTAGAGACGTTATGATGTACTTAAAGATTTTAATAAAAACGCAAAATTCCTGGACGATGATGGTAATGATATTAATACTTTTATCACCGATATTGATGAAGCCCATCTGTAGATGACCTCGATTGATTTATTAATAATCTCGTAGTACATGACGACGTAATGCTGGACAAACAATCAAATCCAGCTAGAATATTTTCTCGAGGCAGACATAAAAACACAGAAATGATTTATGTTACTCAGCGATAAACACAAATACCTAAAATGATCAGAGATAACTGCAATATTTTAGTTGTGTTGATGGAGTTGATACACATACTCTGAGAAATATTCATCTGACTTGTTGTAGTGTAGACATGGACATGATTAAGTTCAAAAACTTCTATTCAAAAGCACAATCTGCTCCATATGGATTTATACCAATAAATTGATATGACCCCCGATCACGATATCGTATAGGTCTTGATAAAATATTTGGCTGAGAGACTGATTTAATTACTCACACATTTTATAGCAGCAAACGAGGTGCGACCACAATGAAACGTCCGGCGGGTAAACGAACGTACAAATTTAGAAAAAGACAGGAACGTCAAAGATAAAGTAACAAAATAAACTAACCCAATTAGAAAAACTCTCGACCAGTTAGAGTCTTCGGTTTGGCGTTATTAACCTATTTTTGTGTTTTCGTAGGAAGCTTTATTTGTTCAAAACTGACGTTCCAGCGAAAGGTCTGTTCACTTCCTCTGCTGCTGCCATACATATGACGTTTTAGCAGGGAACAAGGCTATTACAATCCAACGGCCATATTGCCCATTGATGTGGGGGTAGCTATACGGATGAAGCTTTTGTTCTTCATAATAAACTCTGAAAATGACAATTTCGTTTCTTTTCTTGTCAAAACAAATTGCACAGCTATGTTGTCTTTTGTCCAACACATATTTGTCTTGATTATGATGTAAAAATATGATTGTTATACTACAGCCAATTAGAGCCAAGGATACAATACGTATACGTACTGAATCTTGCTGTTGACCGTATGCAGACTACGGCAGCTCAAATGCGTATAGTGTGATATAATTGGCTAATTATGACTACTTCTCACGTGCCGCCTTCCACTGTTATTAAGAAATACACGGTTTAATCTTAGCATATGATCAAACTGCGAGGATAAGTCTAATTTGATCATGAGAAAATTGTTATATTAAAGTTAAATTCTTGAGGAAAATGCTGAAGTCTTCATCTGACCCCATTTTTAAAACAAGTTGGATGAAACCACTACACTAAATCAGAAGAGAAACTTTTTCGTAGTATAATTTATGGACGCTGTATGGCTACAACCGTATGTAAAAGCAAATGCATTCTTAATTTATTTGCAGGGTAGCATAAGATGGGTCAATCAATTCAGTGGAAAAGTTTGTTCTCTTTGGAATTGTCCGGTAATGTTAAATGCTAGTAAGCCATTACGTTGGACTCTACAATGTTTGCATGAATTGAGGATTAATAAGAAAAATAATATGCCTGGCGAAATATCCCCCGTTTTCTGGCATAGTCTCATTCTGACGAGAGAATGATTATACTTGTCACCTTCTTATATAGGTATCAACTGTATGTTGGAATTAAATTTCATTAGTAATGTCGGCTTTTGTCTCATTTATTACAGTCTGATTCTTAAGGATCAGTCTTATGAAAATACAAGAATGAGTGGAGATTTTTTAACACTTTAAACTTTCTTTCTATTGATGGACGTTCTTTCAAAGGGGCTTTATTGCACAAATTTTCACGTGACAAATCAAAACAGCAATCTACGGCTTTAGAATAGGTGTTGATGCTTTCACCTTAATTTATGTGATAATACAAAGATAAGATTCTTTATTTCTGACTACAAAGTCCAAACATCTAAATTAGAATATAGCAATAAAGTAAAAACATTGTAAACATAAAAGATCATAAGCATCTTATGTATAAGTATACAGACACATCTACAACAAAAGACTGTGCCCTGCATTGTTAAGAATGAAATTAAGTAGCGCATTGAAATAATGATTAGTCCCATCTACTTATAATACTAGAATTTAAATGAATGTCATAGTTCCACAGAGATTTCAGTATACTGTTCTTACTATTAGATATTCTGGTCATCATTGAGAATATATACTTTCTCATTACTTCATCAACACTGAATATCCTGTAATTAACAAGCATGTTGGAGGTACTGTTCCATCTTTGAAGGCCTAATAGAAAACGAAGACTATTATTACAACCAATAATTAGTTTTATTTTCATACATTCATTAAAGTTCCTACACAGAGGAGCACAATATATTGTGCAGCAAATATTTTTGAATAATCTAATTTAGATATTCAATAAACAATTTTCAAATTTACCTAGAAGCATGTTTGTTCGAGCACACAAAAATCTGTAATGTCTAATCATAAGTTTATCATCTGACCGATCGATTTCAAAATATGACCCTAATACGTTTAACTGTTGACATAAGGAATATCGTTGCCGTAAAGCTAGTGTTGATCTGATATGCAGATCCAAAATAATCCAAGAGCTGCCCCATAGATGAATAAATAACAGGATAATTATAATTTTCATTGTAACGGAATAAACGACAAAAGAACGCAGGCAAAATGTAAACGCTAGAAACAAACACGAAGAAAATATATAGCTAATGTCGGGAGGTACACTACAAAAAAAACGAATATATACAGTCTTTTCGGGCATTATTACCGGGGAAAAAAATTGTTATATCGTAAATGCGTATATTATTGCTTTCTTATCTAATATTTATATGTATATAAAGTACTGAAAGCGTGTGGTAGCAACAAAGATGCATGCCATCATCATTTTGCACGAATACAGGATGTAAAATCATGAGAAATGAACATGAAACACAAAATTTAACCCAAGTCAGTGAATTGTGCCTTTCAGTGTTAAATATTCTTGACTGGGGCTGAGATGTTGTGTCATGGAATAATTGAGATGGGGATATTCCTTTATTTGGAGATACCCTTTATCGTTGTTGCGAAGCCAATGTGGCGGAGGCGCACATGCGAAATATGGCACAGAATTGTGTTTTGACTCATCGGGATGGAATCGGAAAATAGTTCCTTGCATTGGGTGTGTGAGGTACGTTTTGTATTGCATGTTTTGATGTATTGATGTTGCTCTACGTAAAGCTAACAAGGAGAAGATATGCATTTGTGAAGTTGCTATATTTGTGGTCATTGAATAATTAGAAGAATATTATTTATAGTCTTTGAGCCATAAGAGAACTTCCAGCTGACAACGACTGTTGTATAGAAATCCTTCGAAATAGGGGAAAATATAAGACTTCCAGCCCAAAATCAAGCAGTCGTGTGATTCGCTTACTAGATCGACCCTATGCGTGTAAAAATATTTTGACGGTTCAAAATAGTTAAAAAATATTATTTCTTTTGGGAAAAAAAGAAAAAAAGAAACAATAATTGCTAAACCCATAATGTACATTTAAGCTGAACATTTCTACGACGTTGTCAAACAGTTACGTATCATCTTTTAAAAATAACTATTTATTGTATATGCTAATATTATCAATGCACATACGTGTCGTTTGTAATTTTCTATATTTTTAGATGAGAGGACTATTTCTATATTTTTGGATGAGAGGACTATTTCTATATTTTTAGATGAGAGGACTATTTCTATATTTTTAGATGAGAGGACTATTCAATCCATGCTTAAGCCGTCCAGATCAACACGCAAAGACTGTCTCATTTACATTCTTTACCTCAAACTACAAGTGTCCGCAATAACAACATCAAATTTACACAATCAGTATGAAACCTACGTGTCACTTTCGACAATCATCTCTTATTACACCAACACACATGTGCACGGCTGCACATCTGGATCTCAGACGCAACAGCTTCATTTTCAGTTTTCATTCGGTTGATGCCACTAAAACACTTGTGTGTTTCTTAGTTGTTTCTAGACTGGACTATTGTGATTCACTTATATCTGATTCGTCTCAGTATCTACTAAACAAAACTGTCAAAAGTTCAAAACACAGCTGTTCGTATTATTCTTAGAATACGATGAACTGATTACCCCTCCCACTGCTCTGAAACCCATACTAGCTAGCTACGCGTTCGCAACAGAATCAAACACAAATTTCGTTTGCTATGGTATAATTCGTTGACTGTCACAAGTCCAATATACCTATCTGACCCCATGATGTGTACACTACATACAGAAACTTACTCTCCTCTTCCGATACTCATATTCTCATTGTTCCCTTTGTTGAAACGAAGTCATAGGGACAAAGTTCTTTTACGCACCAGGGCCCATCTACGTGGAACGAACTGCCCATTGATTTAAAACATAATGGCAATGTGATTTCTTTCAAGATTACTCTAAAAATTCGCCTATTTTGACTACAGCAACAGATGTACAGATTTAATATGTTTACTTCCTTAATTATTGTCAGCATGCTGTTCTTTTATAATTTCATGATGTTTGTTTTATAATTTCATGCTATTTGTTTCATAATTTCATGCTATTTGTTTTATAATTTCATGCTATTTGTTTTCGTAATCTTGTTGTACATACTTTTAAGTTATCGAATATTTTAAAGCGCTTGGAGCGTCTAAATATTAGGCGCTGTACTAGTCCACATTATTATTATTATTATTAGTCTCATATTTGCTAGAGCAGTATTTACCCACGTAAGCAAATCACACCTTAAAGCAACGTAGTAGAAACGTCATGTGTTAACTGGATATAGACGTACTCGTGTTCTTCTAGTGTGTAATATTGGGTATGTCAATTAGGCCAAGTGTACGAAAAGAGTTTTCACTTAGTTTAATATATAGTCAAAAACATATTGGTGATATGTTTTAGTAACATTTCTTACATTTAAAAACAAATATTGTTTTGTTTTGTGTTGTGTGTAATACTGGAAGACTTCGAGTCATTTTTGTTTATTTTTTTTTTTTTTTTTTTTGTCGTGCTACATTCAAGCACTTTGCACAGATTTTGGCGTTCCAAAGAAAGAAGAATTAAAAAAGACGATGTGATGCCACTGGCTGTCGTAAGCGCAAATAAAGTCAAACCACACAGGAATTACGTATTTAGAGAGATGAGAATGTGGAAGTTTCTTGCTGCTAAAATTAGCTTTCCACAGCATCAATTCATATCAGGGCCGCGGAGAGGGTTGGACAACAAGGACAAAATTCCGGAGACCCACAACGGTCAGGGGGTCCGCTGCCGAAGAGAGCATTTTAAAAAAAAAAGTAATTCATAGGGGTCAGCTGTAGAATTTTTCCTAGGGCCCACAAATACCGTGGGCTGAGTGATAAAGGTAACAGGGGTATGCACTCAATAGAAAGTTACCAACACTGCCACGTGCTGCATTTAAATTCAGCTTAATAGGCAGCTATAGGCGGTTAATCGCGTTAATAAAAAAGCTACATTTCAAATAAACAGCCTGTCAACAGTTGTGATGGTTACAGAATGATAAACCAAGAGTATATGAAAAAGATGTCAGTGGCATGTCAAGTTACTCTGCATGGTCATTGAGCCCAGAAAATAGTAGAAAATGGTGGCAGTCCTGTAACCTTACAGACTGCAAGCCATAAAATGGCATTATCGAGTACTTTATGATGTATTTGTCAATTACATACAGCCAGGTAGACACATAGAATTGTAAATTAACATATAGAATAAGCATTAAAAGAAAAGCAACATAGATTATTAAAATAATCGAATCCTTGGAGATCATCATATTGTTTATGACCAACATTACTCTCATTACCAACAGACTGTGTCACTGCTTTTATCATAAAATGATGTTCAGATCCAGTTTAAGCCTCCACAGATTTTATTAGGGTCTATTTTCCAGATTTATACGACTGGATAAAATACCTTTTATTTGCAAACAGTATGTGCAGAAAAATAAATTACTCTTAAAATTTTAAACAAAATCAACTTCTTGTTTGTCTGGGGTTTATTGATAAATATCAGTACGTCTTTGTTTCACTGCATATATACTCCATATTGATGTACACCGATTCAATGTCTGTAGACACAAAGTTATAGATTATTTTTAAAATTGCAGTTGTTCTTACACGAGCCCATTACTAAGTGATGCAGAGTGGCACCGCTAGGAGGGTCTTTGGGAGTTAGGAGGAAGCAATTGCCCCCTGTCGCCCGGCGTAAAAAGACACGGTCTGGAGGCCGGAGCTTATTATTGCAGCTGTAATTTTCATAGTATGTCATCTTCACCTTTAGGTAACGGCTTAAAATTGTACTCTGCTACATATTTAGTTGGGGGAGGAGAGGGGTGAGTGTGGAGGAGGAGGGAGGTTGGCAACTAACCTAAAATGTTTTATCTGTAGCTGAGTAACCACTAACGCACGCTTCTCGCGGGCGCCTCGAAAGCTCGTGCCGCCACAGGTGCTGCAGAATGTTTTTTATTATAGAAAAATGACATCACTGTCATCATAATGCATAGCCATTTCTTCACAGTCAGATTACCAGTCAGATTACCATCTCCCACACACCTGTACAGAATTGTGTTTTGGCCCTTACTACATAATATACTTATCTCATAATATGCAATGAGAATAAAGTCGCGAATAATTGAGGTAAGACACCGTGGAATTACCGCCATCATAATTGAAATACTGCAATTTCAACAAGACAGTCATTCACATTTTTGGAAACAATGCTGGATACTATCAATTTTAATTATGATATCGTTGCGTTGCAAGATTGTCATAACTCCATGACTAGAAACACCTATGATTACATCAGTTATTATTATGATTATATCGTTATGAACATTAGGTTTTAATATGTAAAATACAGAATATATGTAACAGAAAATTGTGGTTGAGTGGATATGGTATTATCTCAAAGTGTATAAAAGTATAATCGCAGTAATTCGTCTTTATCGTTTGGTATTATTTGATTTATCGTCCTAATGATATACCAACAAAGCTGTCTATTACAATTTGTTACATTTCTGTTAGTTTCGTTTGGCGTTGAATTGCAGTACAACAAATCAAGACTACATAGTACCGAAGAAAGTAACGTGCCAAAGCACTCCCGCTAGTCAATCCTGGCTGATCCGATGGCCGGAATCAAGCCATAAACGTTAATCTCATGAATCTAACTAGCTACTACCTAAGCCATCGGGACTCCCAACGTTCATTCAATCAATCGAGGGTGGAGTTAATTATATTTCTTTGTTAATTATAATGCAAGTTCATCCAGGTAGATCTTGGTCATCTTAATTGTTTTGGTGTCACTACCTGACTTAAAGTTGTGAAAATTCCAAAGTTTATGCAAATTCCCATGGATAAATTTCAGGTCGAAACGTAGGAGAATCCATTATCTGCACATAAAACAATTGTCAGGTGGTCAGGTTCTTGGAAAACGAGTTCCATGTAAATAAACATGTAACCAGTGTGACTAATGTATTTTAGGCCAAGATCATGTATTAGTAGCTATATAGGCTTATAACACAAATGAGCAGATAAATCCACTTTCCCTTTCAAATTCTGGTCTTTGGTATCCAACTATGCAATGAAGGTGTGAGTGTGTTGTAGAGTTGGATAAATAATAAATAAATAAAATAAATGTTTCGAAAGCAATGAATTTAGGGTCCGATAAACTGCATCTATATCTATTGTGTAAATATTTCTTTTAAATTTTCCTTATTTTTATTTATTTTTAACGCAATAAAATCATATTGGAATCTTTCCAATAATACAATTGTAAGTGTATAGATTACCTGAACGTACGTTTCTCGAACTAAACCGGATATTATGCAATCAAGATTTGAGTGCGTAGCCTTGCGCAACTCTTTCTTTGCGTCTGTGTTATCTCATGAATCTTGTATATGTATATACTTGAATGTTTTATAAATAGAATGGATCTTTTCTATTGCCATGTGCGACTGGTTGGTTGATTGATTATTGCCAACGCAGTCAAATCAGAAATTAAATATCATAGGGTATACCTTTTGTCACGGTCGCTCAGCCCCAGTTAGTAAGTAGTGTTTAACAAATATATTATTACAAGCCATGGTTTGATGTCTAAACAGGCTAGAGTTTATCTCTTACGCAAGGTTACCGTGACCAGAGAGAAGACCCGACATCTTGAATCGACGCAGGCGTTGGATCTCACGACTTCCCACCTGTGTGTTACATCTTAGTCATAAGATCAGAGGAACCCGCGAGAGACCGCGGCGTGTTCCAAATCCGTCCCCACGTGGTCAGACATGGAGAATGACATTGTCTGCTATGCTTGATTGGATCCGGACAAAGCGACACCCAATCGGAATTGAGATAGAGGGTGTGATAACATCGTCGATCCTATTTATAACTTCTAACTGACAAGT